>JAOXXN010000065.1:21413542-21446572 GCA_026770055.1 Myrmophylax atrothorax
CTGCAATGTTCTATATCAATGGCAAATGAGACGTATTCTAAAAAAGACAGGATAAATAAGTGAATAGTCCTGACTTTTGTCCTGCAACATTCTCTACAATTTTCCCTCAGACCTCTTTCTGAACTTCTAACTTAGTGGTATGAATACAAAGAAACTTTAATTATGAATAAATATAATCAAAATGTCATATAGATATCAAAAAAGATTTTGGTGAAAGCTCGGAATTGTTCCAAACACCTATTTGAATAGATAGATAACATGGATATGTCAAAGGTGAACTAAAGACATTGTTTTGGTTTCACATCCTGTTAATATACTGTTATTAAGCACAATCGACAGGAAGTTCTATAAAGATTGGTGGGATATTTTAGGTAGGGTATGGGCTTCACACGTTCCCTGAACCAGTTTACTACTCACCCTAGTCCATGCCAAATATGTGCCATATTCTACCAGTGTATCTCTGAATCACTGAGAAGGGTAATTCTTTAGACACACCTTACCTTCAGAGATGAATGCTTGCTTATTTAAAGCGTTTGATTGTTATATGGCTCAGATGTCTCCTTTTACTGGATCTTATATAAGACAGACACTTTCATGTCTCATGTTCTGCTCAGATAACAGCTTGTTCTTCACTGGACATTAGTTTCCCTTGAAAGTAACAACTTTGCTTATTCATTGTCCAGACTGTCTTTGAATTGAGATTTAGATTTGGCCCTGTAACCCCTTTAGCATCTCTCTAAGCCAGTCAGTTCACATTGCTGCACTAAGATTGAGGAATATGTCCATTCCAAGACATTTCTGACAAATACCTTCATATTACTTTCAATGATACCCTTTGCCTCTGTGGACCACGGAAAATGAGCCACCACTAAAAGCTTGTCTAAAAACCCCCACCATTCCCTCAAGTCAAAACTTTAAAGGCTCCCAACAGCAGGGCTGTAGTTTCCCTAAAATCCTAATTACAGTGAATTAAATTACTAAAATGCTACTAATTACTTTTTAATTTCAAGAGAGATGTTTACAAAGCACAGTATAACGAGTAATGCAGTATTTCAAATGATTACTAATGTTGCCATTTTGTCTGACTTAATCTCAATTAGTATAAATCACAATGTCATCATTGCTAATTGCTATTCCTTTTGAGCAAAATGCTAATTTCTCCTTACAATCTTACAATTGCTGTTTGTTTTTCCCTTAAATTATTCCATTTAAGAGGCCCTGATAAAAAGAGTGTTCAGAATATTAATTTTCTAGAGCTCAAGAAGAGGAAGACATGAACTGAGGCTTTTAGGGTTTATTTTTCAGCAGTTTTATCTTTTAAGTTAATTTTTTCATATAATAGAAAAAGCTTTCATCTCTCAAATGAATCATCAAGCAATATATAAATTCCTATCAAACTGCACTTCCAAGGGATTTTGGTTGTTTTACTGTCATAAATTGACTTTATTATTCATCCCTGAAAGGAAGGTTTGAATATTTTTTATGAATAAAATGCTGTACACTTAACTGTAGCTGTGTTCTCACAAGGTTCTCATTGTACCTGTGAAAGCTAACTATCAACAGAGAAAGTGAAAATGATTTGTCCAAGGTGAGAGAATATAAAAAGGGAGCAGCAGAGCTGAAATCACCATGGAGCTCGTTATCCTACTTGTGGGCTAAATAGCATTCTATGTTCCTGCCCTCTAAAAGTCTCACAGACTTGAATGTCAAATGTTCAGGTGCTTTGAGCAGGCTGTGCATCACAATGCCAATGGATTTCTATTCTGGTGTTGTATAAATGAACGAGGATAGGACACGGGACTTTGGTCCTGCTATTTTCACCATTGTTTAGTGAGATCAACTCCCAATCTTGAGCCATCAGAAATTATGAAAGCTCCATTTATGTGCTGTGTCAGTTCACTTAAGCCAATAGTCTGTCTTCAAAATCACTGGTGGGATCAGACTCAATGGCAAATCCTCATCTTTCTCTCTTCCTATCGTTATGGGAATATTTTGAACAGCAAGACCTATTAAATTGAAGGGAGCTGGAAAGAGGCACTGGAGAGTGCCAGAGTGTGATATTGCCTACTCTGACATCTTCATGCTTTTAAAGCAAAATTTTTACTACAAGATCTAGTCCACTTTGCTGCACTTAGTACTAGAAATACATACAAAAGATAACAAGAAAAATTCATCTCTCTGTGCTGAGAGTTGATAGAGCAGAACAGATCTAATTAGCTTGTACACATTTCAACAGCCTCTCATTTAGGGATCTATGAAAGGAGTTCTCTGGACTGTGCCCTTTAACTTCTGATAACTCAAGCAGTCTTCTGAAAAGCTGGGTATTGTACAGAGCCCAGTATTTCACTTTCATTAAGTTCTTTTTCTTTCCCTACCACAGTCATGGTGTTTCTACTGCTTGGAATGGACACTTAGAGGTAAGAAATTGTCATACTTTTAAAGGCACAGTACAGATGATAAGTCCTTTAACTATGTCTCCTAGGAATGAGCGAAAGATTCATTTCTTATTTCCTCTATACTTATGTTTTAGGTAGAAACATACCAGTGAAAGGGCAAGTAGTACATTTTCCAAACAGAAAATAAGCTACATTCCATTAATTCAGTAGCTGCATTTTAAGTATCACCTAATGGCTTGCTTCTAGGCTGTGCTTGCATAGGTATTGTTAATACTGAAGTTCTGTCTTTAGAGGAGGGACAGGTCTGGAAAACAGATTGTCCTTAAAGCATTTTTAAGAATATATTTCCCAGTTAGCCCAAAGAAGAAATGAAAGAGATGAAAAGCACTTCAGTTATCTCTCTGTTTACCAACTGCTGAAGAAAGTCTTAAATCACCAGTCTTTGTAGGATTTCCAAGGCAATTGAGAATTTTGATATGGTTTCTAGATAGGAGTGCATTTGTTTGACTTATTATTCTGGATACAACCTTGCTAGCTGCTGTCAAAAAAAGAAATCATATTGGAGTCCCACTTTGTAAAAAACCCTAGATCTTTAGAGTCAAAACCCAGTATAGGTTGCTGATAGGGGAAAACAGAATTCCAGATTAAGTCAACAGAAGTCAACATACCTGTGAAAATCAAAATGGGTGAAATTTAAGAAGGCAGTCCCCAGTATTTTAAGTACTTCGGAGAAATTCCAATCTCCGATACAGAATTTACACATTTCCTTCATACTCTCAATGGCAGTTACTACATAGCATTCACACAGGTATGGTGTCAGCAATTCTTTGTATCTGTGTAAGCTCATGCTGAAACTCCATAAAGTTGAATAGAATTTTGTCACTTTCTTTAGTTTGCATAGGCTGGGAAGCAATGGGAGTTGTAGTTGACCTGCCTAGCAATATTCTGTGCATTAAGCAGCTTTTCTTCCCTCATGTAGATTGTTCTTTGTAAACATTGTGAGTCACTGTGAAGGTAGAAAGTCTCATTTTTTTCTTTCCCAGCCCTCATTACAATGCAGTCAAACTGCCCTTCAAGATTTTTTTTTCCATTCTGGTAGCTGTATTTTAATTTTTACACTAGCATAGGCAATACCAGAGGACTATGACACTGTTTATGTAAAGAATGGGATTTTAAAAAATTGCTGTGTCTAATCATTTTGGATTTTTCAAGTTTGCACAATAAATAGACTAATCAATCTTCTAAGAAAACATGTCTGAGAAAGAACTGCATTACAGAATAAAAACCACAGTTTTATTAGCCCTGTATTCTACTTACTAATCACCTATATGTAGCAAATATCTGAAGGACAGAACAGAAGAGCCTAGTCACTCTCTTGAGCCTCTTTGCCCACATTTTGATAGATTTTTGTTTTGTCATGCATTTTCAAATTTTTTTGGTGTAAGTGCACATCAAGAGATTGGAGAAAAAACTGCATATAATTTTTATTTTATTTTGCAAAAATTCTTCCCTCTTATCTTGTTTTAAGCTTTAAAACAAGTATGTAAACCTGGTATTGCAATGACAAGCCTGGCTGTGTAATTTTTAACAAAATAATCTTTTTTGGTCTTTCTGATTTCCCATTCTATCTGTCACCAAGTGTCATAGAACCCTCAATATTTATGTTGACTCTTTATTTTCATTTAAATAATGAACTGGATTTGTTGAATTACGGTGTGATAAATATCATATACTCTTCGGTCCCAGCAGTAAAAACTCCAGTCACATTTTTGTGCAGATGAAGTTTTTACATTGTCCTACTCAGTAGGACTAAGTCATTCAACTCTCACTAGATTTTCATGTAAAATGAGATATCACAACACTGAACCTCAGATGAAAAATATACAGCTGAAATGGTCTCCAAGTAAATGGTATTCAGCACAGGGGCTCTGTTGCTGTTGAATACTAAACCAAAAAAACTCATTTGTGAAGGTCAAATCATGACTAAGATCCATATTCTCATAAACTGTGAGGTTGTTTTGAATCTGAGTATAGCGCTCATCTTGAGCTCTAACATAAGATGTTAACTTACAAGACTCTGCTTTTAGAAATGCCTGGAGACGTTGAAAGAATTAATGACTTTACAAGATGTTGAAACATCTTCAGAAAGCAAAAAAAGGAGCAAGTAATCAGTGTATGTCTGCAAAAGGAATCTGTTTCCCTGGAATAACCTGGGGAAACCTTTGTGAAACCAGGATCACAATGAATGAACCAAATGCAACTATCCCCAAAGTCTCTAATTGGTATGTTTTCTATCTGTGTAGGAACAAATAGCAAATCCACCCAATTTAGAAAGCAGGCAGAATCTTAAGAACAGGCTATTATTTTCTGTTAACAGGGTATTACTTTCGGTGAACTGTGTTCCCATCTCAATGATCCTGAGGGCCTCAATATTGTACCTGTGAGAATTTCACTATAGACAGTATCTTCTGTGTAAAAAAGGCAGCAACACTGTCAAAGACAGTCATTAAATTATTGCCTATAATAATAAGGATCAGAAGTAACAAGCAAAGAATTCTGTCTTTTTCTTATGTTCCTAAGAAACAGATACTCCTTCTACCATTTTGAGGATTCCCTGAAGGCTGGCCTGATCTTGTGTCCTGGTTTCAGCTGGGATAGAGTTAATTTTCTTCCTAGTAGCTGTTACAGTGCTCTGATTTTGATTTAATGTAAGAATAATATTGATAACACACTCATGTTTTTAGTTGTCACTAAGTAGGCTTATCCTAAGTCAAGAACTTTTCAGCGAGCTTCTCATGCCCTGCCAGTGAGAAGGCTGGAGGGGCACAAGCAGCTGGGAGATGACACAACCAGGACAGCTGCCAACTACTGTTCAGGGCCTGGCTCAGTCAGTGGGAGGTGAGCAGTTTTATGGTGTACAATATAGACATACACATATATATATGTATGTATGTATGTATGTATTTTTCTCTTTTGTTTTGTTTCTCTCTTTTTGTTGATTCCCTTTCCTTTACTATATTATTATTATTATGTTCTATTTTATCTCAATTATTAGAACATTTTAAACTTAAACCATGGGGTTTACCTTTTTTCTGATTTACCTCTACATCAGGGAGGGAAGGAGTCGAAAGTGGAAAGGATGATCAAATGGCTCGATGGTATTTAATTGCTGGCTGGGGTTAAACCATGACAGTACTTTTAGGCATGCAGCATTGGGCACAATGGGTTGAGATAATGACAAATCTGGTTAGAATGCATTAGAACAGATTTGTTACAAGAATTTTTTATATTAGTAGGGGAGTCGCTGGTCACAATGTTGATTTGTTTGCTCTCAAATTTGGTGTGTTGTGTCATACGGAACCTTATTTGCAATATATGCTCCTTGTTGTGCTGTTGATCACCTGTGGAAAGTGGGCTAAGGTTATCATGTTGTTTTATTTTGCAGCACTGGCTTAAGTATGATAGAACTGCTGATTCTGAAACTTCTCTGGTATTTGTATTCAGCATTGCTGTCATCTTCATACTTTAGGAGCAATCTAGCAGAAACTATTAATAATTACACATTTAACATTTGCTCCTTATAGGTCCAACCTATGAAGGAGACATCTTACCACATCCCTTTTTCCATCAGTCTAAGTATGGTAGCATTTGAGAACTTTGAAAATTTTGAATATCCTTGGGATGTTGAAACCAACATGGTCCTATTGCATGTTGCTGAATGGGTTCTAGATCTTGTCTAAGGTTAAACAACTATTTAAGAATGCCACACAGAGATCTGCAGTAGATTGGAGAGCTATGAGTGGGAGTGGTAGTGATAGTACAGGCAAATGCCTAAGACTGGATGCCTTCAATTTTTTGGAACTTCACCACTGAACAAGTGCAGAATCTGAAAAAACTGGTAAAATATTTGGAAAAAATATGCAGTTGCTCTGGCAATTCCAGAGAGACACAAATGCCTGAAATGTGCCGGGGCTTGACACATGCCTACTGAGCCCTATTCACTATTCAATACGCTTAAGGAGAAAAGAATGTCTGGATCTGACAACAAGGTGACAAACACTGCAGCTACTCCAACTCCTGTGACAGACACTGAGGCTACTCCAGCCTTGGTGACAGGCACTGCACTGAACAAGTGAATGAACCCATGCCAGTTATCAGCTGCCCCAATACATAAGAAAAAATAGCCAGGAAAGTCAACTTGTTTAGTAAAGGAGGATGAAGCAGGACCACCACTTGAAAAGGAGGATGAGGCAGAACAAGGGGTAACAACTTGATCTTTATCTCTGAGTGCGTTGTAAAAAGTTTTCAGCCATCATCCAGGTGAGTACCTTATTAATATTTTATTTCCATTATTAAACTGTTCTTATCAAAACTCACAGGTTTTATCTGCTTTCTGATTATCCTCTCCTTTCCACCAGGGTGGGTATGTGTATGTCTATCAGTGAGCGAGTGGCTGTGTGGTACTTAGCTGCCATTTGAGGTTAAACTGCAATGCCTTGCAAAGTTCTGTGACTAGTAAGAAATCAAGAAAGTCCCATTAGAACTCTACATTTTGCTGGTTTTATGGTAATAAACACTAAGAAGGAAAATACACTTTCATTATTATACAGTTACATAAATGAAAGACTTGCAGATATTCTATTTAAAAGCTACATCTGAGAGGTTATAGAGTCCAACTACTCATGTAAAGCACTAGATAAGGTTTAGCAATGACTTTGTAGAGCAGGGTCTTGAAAATGTCAAGGATGGAAATTCTACAACCTCACTGGGTAATTTCTCACATTGCAATCCAGCTTCCTGATGCCCTTTCACCCCCAGTGTCCATTTCAATAATGCTATATGCAATTGGTGGCTTTTGTGCCTTTTTATACTGGCTTTAATGGGAAAAGTAGGGCTTCATTGCCTTTTGAACTAACCACTCGGATGACTCCATATCCCTCTTGAAGTGGAGAGCCAAAACTAGCCACAGTATTTCCAGTGTAGCATCACCAGTGTTGAGTAGAAAAAGTTAATACTTTCCCCTGGTCTCCAGCCATGCTGTCCCTATGTATTATGGGCATATATTCCCTAATAGCTCCAAACAGTCCCTTAAAGTCCCTTAATCACATATAGTCCCCTCCCAGTGTAGTATGTGATTTCCTTTACTAATAGTGAGACTGCTGTGCTGATTGATATTTAAACCTATGTCCACCATCAGCCCCAGGTTCTTTTACAGCAGGGCTGATACTCAGCCATTTGGTTCTCAGTCCACAGAGGGTTACTCTGAATATAGAATGTTGCACTTTTACTCTTTGAACTTCAAGAAATTTCTATTGGGACAATCCACATTTTACAAGGAATTATAGATTGATTCTCTGCTTGTTATGCCAATTACTTCCCCTGCGAGGTGGTAGCACATTACTATTGGAATTCCTCAAGGGTCAGTACGGGAACTGGTAGTGGTTATCATATTTTTTACTCATCTTAGTGATGAGATGGATGTACCTTCAACATGTCCATAAGTTGTGGGCAGCTTTTAATACACTGGAGTGTGCAGTAGCTATTTGGATACCTCAACAGACTGGAGTCATGGACTGACAGAAGCAGTAAAAGGCACATGCAGAATCCTGTACATGGTTTGTAAGCAACAGGCTATGTGACAAGTTATAAAGCAGATGTGCAGAAATGGGTAGGGGGTTGCTCATGAAGAACAAGTAGAGTGTGAGTTAGGAGTGACTTAGACAAAAGAGGCCAGCCACATACCAAGCAGTGAAAGCAAGACTGTAGTTTGAGGGAAAGGATTATTCCATTATTTCCTTCTATTCAGCACATGTGAGACCACACTTAGATTACTATGTCCACTTTTTCTCTGTCATGTGAACATAGATTTTCCGCATCACATGAGACTAACCGTTCCAGTCTGTTGAAGCAGTGGGAGAATTAACAAGGCAGAACATCCAGACCAGCCTGCTAAACACTTTTATAGTCACTTTAACCCTTACTCTCTCTCTGGTGCTGTTTCCCTAAAACAGCAGAAGGATCCCTCCAGACAGAGCCAAGGGTATGTTTTTGACATTGAATAACATGTTGTCAAGATGAATCTATTACTGTTACTGGAACTTTCTCCTCAGTCAATACTGGGAAACGTTAGTGTGCTGTCTCATCAGGTAGTGCAGTTCAAAAGTAGAGAGAGACTCAGATGTTACCTTTTAAATCTTTATTTTAGTTTGGTCCCTTAGCGGGTTCTAGATTTGATATCTGAAAAGGCACAAATGTTTTGCGTTCTGCTTTCTAGCCTAGATAATAGCTGAGCTTTGAAGAATATTTTGTGATCCATTCTGACAAAACAAGACAGATGACCGTATAAGTACCCATCTCTTGTGGGGTCTGTTAACTGGGTGAACACAATGACAGTATCATTATTTCAATTACCAGAACTGAAAATTCAACCACAGGAAACATGAAAAATGTTCACTGGCACTCTTTAGCACTTCTTCTGCTCTGCACTGCTTCAGCCTTTTTTATTTCAGCTTTGATTTTCATTCCAAAAGCAACTGTTATTCCAGCAAATAGCAGCTGTATTTTAAGACAGCTGGTTGAATTCGAAGGAGTAGCACAATCACAAACATGACATACTTACAGAGTGACTCTTATTATTTCATGGTTCTTTTTGGCATTTTTGCTTCTTTGTTTCTTTGCTTGCTGTGATAAAGTGATAGCATAAATGAAATGAAATGTTATGCAGGTACAACTTAATGGATAACAAAGGGTCTTGATTTGCTTCATTTTCCTAGTCACTAGAACATAACACTGTCTAAGCGTAACGTATTATGAAAAGATCTAAGTTCTTTAATAGACTCATGGAATATATAATTTCTTGTACCTTATATCACTGAACTATTAAGTCCTAAGTTTCTTTCATTGCCACTAACAGCTGCTATCTCATTTTCTAATGCAAGGTCATTTTTCTTTGATTAACCACTCTTCACCTGTAAATGTACACTGACACATAAGATTTTATCACACTGTTTTAGGTGTTCTGGCTATAAATGACAGAATTATTAAAGTCTGTAAAATCTGTGAGTAGCCATTAAAATATAACCACAGCAGAAGAATGAAAGGATATCTGGATTTTTGGATTTGAAGCATGGTTCTTTTACTCAAGTCTCTTATCCTCATTGCCTACTACCACTAGGTGATTCCAACACTGTTGCCATAAATTATGCCTGTCCAAATATCTGTGAGAATTTGCTCACTGAGTAATGGGAGACTCCTTTAGCTGCTATGAATCCTTAGAATAGAATCATAGAATTGTTTAGGTTGAAAAAGACTTTCAAGATAATGAAGTCCAACCCTCAACCTAGTGCTTCCAAATTCACCATTAAACCATGTTGTGAAAGTGCCACATCTACAAATCTTTTAAAATCTCTAGGGATAGTGACTCAGTCACTTCCCTGGGCAGGCTGTTCCAGTGCTTCTCTTTCAGGGAACAAATTTTTCCAAATATCTAATCTCAACCTCCCATGGTGCAATTTGAACACATTTCCCCTTGTCCATTTGCTTGTTACTTGAAAAAAGCAACTGACCTCCACCTCACTACAATCTCTTCCAAGTAGTTGTAGAGAGTGATAACATCTCCCCCAAGCCTTTTTTCTCCAGCCTCAGCTCCCTCAGCTGGTCCCAAAAAGACTCGTGCTCCAGACCCTTCACCAGCTCTGTTGCCCTTCTCTGGACCTGCTCCAGCACCCCGATGTCTTTCTTGAATTGAGGGGCCCAGAACTGCACAGGGAGACAATCACTGCCCTCTTTCTGCTGGCCACACTATTTGTGATACAGGCCAGGAAGCCATTGGCCTTCTTGGCCATCTGAGCACACTGCTGGCTCATGTGCAGCCAGCTGTTGGCCAACACCCACAAACATCCTTAAAACCATGAAGTTTTTTTACTTTCAAAAAGGTTTCTTAGCAACACAGTTAGGTAGACCGCAGATGTTCTGAGGAGTGGAAAAACTATGTTCCACTCTTGCATGTAGCATAATATTTCTAAAGGTCTGTATAAGAATTGAATGAAATAAAGTCTTTGTTACCTAAAGGTATGTATTACAGTGTAAGAGATACACTTTATCTGGAGCAGGAGTTTTTTGACGTGTTTCTCTGTGCTAGTTTTTTATGGCTGACACAAAAATGTCAACCATTGACCCAGTGGTTATATTATCTGAGATTCAATTGCAGCGGATCAATGTTGGCTTTTTAATAGTAACCTTTGTAACATGCTGGACAGCACTGGAAATATATCTTACTCCCCTAATGCCAATTGACAGCAGTGGTACTACTAACACACAAAAATGGGAAAACCATTAAAGAATCAACTTCCAGATGGTTAAGAAACTTTGAGCACTAGACTCTGTCCCAAAAGAACTAAAGTAAGAAAAGTAGAGCTTGAACAATTCTCAAATATTTTCCCAAATATTTTACTTTCCATACATATATTCAAACACCCACATAAAGATCCTGATTTTTAAATGGAAAATAACTCTGTTAAATCAGATAGACCTTGATGTTATACTGAAATTTGTTCTTCTAACAGTTTCTTCAGAAGTCTGATTACTCCAAGTGACACAATCAAGTATTTTCATGCCTTTAGTGGCAGGTTTATTTCTTTCTTAATCTAGCTGGAAAAATTAATTACAACACCAAGACATGTTCACTTGCTGTTGCAGCGTTTATAACTGGTGACAGATAAATTAATTATTTTCTTTCAAGGAGGAATAGTAACAGGTTTTTACATCAGTCAGTTATGTCAGCCTCTGATTTTGGACACAGACTGTATGTTACTAATGGCCAGTACTGGAAACAAAGCCCTTATTTCAAGTCTCAGGCATTTAGGTACTACTGTGATGCAGAAAAGAAATTGAAGATTCTCCCAGTTTTAAAGGGAAGTTCACATGGATTTAAAACAGTAATACCAGAGCACATTTTTTCCCCTGATTTTGGTTTTTCACAAAGCCTATATGGGTCTATTAATTTTGTTGTTTATTTTTATATGTAAAATTTTTCTGCGGTACATAAATTGAGTGGGAAAATGCACTGTTCTTTCATGTCCAGCTGCACTCATCCTTGAATAGCTAAGCAAGACAGGAAATAGGAAAATTAAAAGAAAGAAAAGAATTTGTCAGGAGAACTTCCCAAGCATTTTGGATTGTTTAATTTTGGAATTAAAAAGTGTGCATGTTAAAGTGTCTTATTTAATTTATGTATATATATTTGTATATGCCATATGACAACATACAAGGCAAGGTTACAATTGTTCAATACTCAGAGCCTTCTTTCCTATTAATTATTACTCTTTGTGATTAATACTGACATAATGTTATAGAAATAGCAATGCAACTCTGCAGTCCTTTTTTACAGTAATGTTTAGATCCCTCAGAATGAGATGATTAAAAGCTTTCCAAACCTTTTGCAATCAAGGATCACTCTTTCTAACCCCTTCTAGGGTTGTTAAAATAAAAGCTTTGCTGTTCTATTTGTCTTAAATGACTCAAAAAAAAAAATAGCAGTTCAATATATCTCTCAAGCTGTGTAGCTATACCTAAGCACCCCTATGATACCTGAGATATAGTAAAGATAATGCAAAATGACAACTAGGTTAATATTGATGGGCAGTTATCATGAGGAACGAAAGCAATAGGATTTATAGATAGTATGTCAGTCCTTGTGCATAGGCAAAAAAGTCTCCATATCTCTCCAACTGGTCCTTCTGTCACCATCATCAGAATGAGATGCTACCCTCTGACTCTAAACCTCCACTCCAGGACAGAGTGGTCAGTAAGTGCTTGTATAGATTTGCCCATACACAAAGTTTAACAGAGCTGCAGGGTGACAGTTCCTCGCAGGTATTTACTGCGACTGCAGGTGACGCATTTGTGCGGGCTTAGGTTAAAGCTGTTTATTTACATAGAGCAGCTATGTCAGTGTTTCACTTGAAAGTAAGTCTATCTCTCACTGAAATGTGCAATAGATAAGAAAACTAAAAGTGAACAATCCAGTGAAAACCAGGATTTTCAGGAAAAGTATTTTATGCAAATTTATTGGTAGACTGAGGCAAATTGGGGCAAATTGCCCTTAGTCTGTCATTCAGTAGGCCTTCATTTCTAGAGGTTTGAGAGGCTTTTGTTCTTATGCCCATGCAGTATCTAGCCTTTCTGGATGTAGTCATCAGTATAGCTTTAAAATTTTCTTATTTGCCAAAGGAGGATCCAAGGACTGCAAATCAAGGATAAATTTGTATTTTCACATTTCATCTGAAGGATAAAGATGTCACAGAGAGTTTTCAAAGGCCTCCTTTGGGGTCTGTTCAACTCTGTGACCACAATCTGCATTCCAGGATGCTTTCAGGTCCCCAGCCACAGAAGGTGCAACTGAAAGGTCATGCAAGCCTGGGCTGGTATCCTTAGAGAGTGGGAAGCTTGAGCCTCTTCCCTTCAGGCTTCAGGGAACTCCAATTCTTTCCTCACAGCAGCTTTGGATAGGAAAATATGACAGAGAAAATGACTATGCCTGAGTCTCTGAATCTAAGGGACAGAATCTACTAGTCTTAAATGATGCAGGGCACTCTTTCTCAAGAGACAAAATTAACCTCTTCCCTCCTTCAAGTACTGTAGAGAAGGGAAAACATTTAATCTGGTGGCAAATCAACACAATGACAGTGACGTGTTTGAGAAAACAGTATTGACGACAGTAAATACTAAACAACTAATACACCAAGATAGTTCTCTCACTAGATTTAGACAGCTGAAATTCCACAAACAGACTTTACTGGCATAAAAGCTTGAAATTGAGCCCAACATCTCTCCTCTCATAAATACATCATATGAGTTAGGAATTTAACAATAAAGAGCAGGATAATCAGCACTCGCATTTTAACATTAATCTGCCATTTATGTCTACCCAGATATCTTCTTTTTTTGACTGAACAAGTGAATGGGATGGTTATATCTCTAAATGCCTAGTCTGAGACATATGGCCTCAGTCAAAGTGACATTTATTTCAAGCATCATGCATCACTGACACTGTTCACAGAATGCAGTGGTACTCAGTTAAGGAAAAAGAGGAGCAGAACAAGGCCGCCTCTATTAGCTTATTCCCTAAACTGAATTCATCTTGAAAAAAAAAAGAGAAGAGCCATGCCCTGAAGATTTCTGTAACCTTTAACAAACACACTAAAGACAAGTAAATAACTTCAAAGTAGTCACACTCAAGGTTTTTGTTTGCTTCTAGGTTCTAGCTACCTGTGAGTATGTTAATCTAATTAACAGTTGGAGGAGGAGGAGCAGAAACCAAGCCAAACCCTAGCAGGAAATGAGCAGAGCACCTCCCTTCCCTCCCTTTTCAAGTCTTCTCAAACCCCTGCTAATGAGCAAGCCACACCTCTGAGTCACCTGATTACAGTTGGAGGAGCAGCAGCCAAACCCTAGCAGGAAAATGATTTGATTTCCCCTCTTCCCTCCTCCTGTCCCTTCTCCCATCCTTGCCACCCCTGGGAAAGTATACATTAGGGAGAAGAATCATCCTAAATTGTTTGTTTCTGGGTAAAATTTACATTTGTGCTATATGTAGACAGAGTACTCTCTTGTGCTTCAAGAAGCCAAACTTGACACAGAAAAATTAGTTTGCTGCCAGAGAGCTCTTACATTAACTTGGTCAAATTATTAAGTTTTTCTGTAGAGTGCATTGAGACAGAGACATCTTCATTACTCAAAATTTAAGATCAGCTTACTACATGTTGGTTTCAAAATTTTATATGATCAAATGGATCTCAGTGACTTCTGTGCTGCAAATGTGCACCAGCAGTACATCTACTTACTTTTTACTAGTAAGTCTGTCCAAACTACTTCTTAGTTGTTAGCCTGTGGAATGTTTCTTTGCTTAATCATTAATTAATTAATTAGGTGGAGAAAGATCCCAGTTAAAAAATATTGCCATAAAAGAAAGGTAAGTAAACACATAGTGGGAGTTTCTACATCAATTTTGTAGAAAAATGCTAGACTACAAAGAATGATTAAGAGGACAAGAGACACATCTAAGACTAATATGCACTGTTCTGACAAGATATATTTAAAACAGATTTCTCTGGTGTCTGTGAAACTACTTTCATTTTCATCATGGAAGGAGAATTATGCTTTCTCCAGGTTCAGAGGAAAAGGGTGATTATCATAAGTCCAACAGTAATTACTCATCTTTGTTCTCTGAGACAGCCTTCTTCCCAAAGTCACTTTGTTTTAAAACAAAGACACAAACAAAGTTATATATATATATATACATATATATATATGTGTGTGTGTGTGTGTGTCTCTTTTAAATCAGGTCATCTTTATCCAAAGTACACACAGTGTAAAATTCCTTTGGCCATTGGTAGGAAATCTTGGGGATTTTCAAAAGCAGGGAAAAGAAAAGGAAATGTATGCATACTTAATTTTATTCACAGTACTTAATCAAGAACTTTATTAACTGGGGTACACATTTTTTGTAGTTCCCTTAGGCACAGTGGTATGTTTCTGGAGCTACTAATAAGGGCCAGACTGTATCTTCTTTATCAGATAAATTATATTCTTCTGCTTAGTTAAAACTCTGCATTCTTTATTATAGGAACACACAGAGAATTTAAACTTACTATGCCAAATGGCAGGGTCCTATTTTTTTTCCTTCAAAACAACCATTAGGAGATCTGAACTTCATCCATGGCCTCACACATACTAGCTGTGAATTCAGTGATAGGCAATTTCACTAAAAACTCATTACGTGTAAATGAACATCAAGATATTTGTGTTTAAATTTCAAGGCATGTTTCTGATATTAAATGACATATTTTTAATGCCTGATTTAATGGAAATTAACCAGTCAGACACATTCAGGATAATAGGAGCACTGCAATTATGAAGGCTGTGCAGAAATGTGGAGATTTTCAACTTAATCGGACCATTTTTTCCTCAGCATATATTTCCAATTACAACACATTGTTGTCAATACATGATATGTTTTCAAGCTTTGTTCCAGTTAATTTTTGCCAGTGAAACTTAGCAGCTGGGAGAATTGCCAAGTTTGCTAGTAAAGGAGCAGTATTTTTACCAACCTTTTCTACAGGTTTTGGTGTAAGTTTGATCTTACAACCTGCAAGTACAGACTACTAGTTTGAGATGTCCACTTTTATGAGAAAGAAATGTGACCTTGTGATTTTAAGAAGAGGTAAGGTTTAGTGGGCAGGATTTCATACCATTTATTTAATAGAACTGCATGCACAAAAACGAGAACATATTTGAAAAATTAATTTAATAATTCTTTTCCTAGTAGATTTAATTGAAATGTTGATGCATTTTTGATGTGTAAAAAAACCCCCAAAACAACAACGAAAACAGCCAAAGGTATTGCACAGATTGGTTGTCAGCTACTGTTAACCTCTACAGGTGATTTGACATACATTGTTTCGTTGTACTTAAACACATGAAACTGTGAAGAAAATGCTAAGTAAACTAATAAAAGCAATGACATTTACCTCAGAAACACAGTGGAAAAGTTTTAGACACAATTCAGACTTTCAGTTTTGACATAATTCAGTCCCTTTTAGTTGCATCTTACAAATGAAGAAAAACCCTGCTCATTTATTTCTTCCTGGATGTGTTTTGGTTTTGTTTTCAGTAAATAGACTTTCTTTAATCTTAGAAAGTTGCAAGTAGCAAATCTGGTCATTTTTGCTTTCCTTTGCTTTGATATGAGACCTTTTTTTGATATCAGACTTTTCCAGCAGAAGACAGGCTGCAACCACTTTTTAAAATGCAAGGCTAAAGACTAAGATTTGAGGACATTTTTGCTCAAGCAGTAAAATGAAGTCCAGATCACCCAGAAATAGTAAAAATTCAAGTAAACGTCTGTAAATATTTTCAGCTCAAATAGATCAGTGAAATGTGTTAAAAATTCCAAAGTAGTAATTTCTTTTTAAGATTACTGAAATTCTTTGATGCTCATTTGACAATAAAACTTTTCAACAATTTTTCCCTTGCAAAAAGAACTTCAATAATTATTTAAATTATCAACATACAAGCTATTTCATATTGGATAAGGAAAATGTCAGAAAGTTGACCTGAAAATAATTGTCTCCTTTATTTTGTGGATTTTTTTTTCCCTATAAATATTTCCATTATCTACATTTGTCTTTGTATTCAACATAAAGTGAGAATTTTCCTGAGTTTTACAGTTTGTCTCTCGCACCAAGTGCCATTATTGGCTGGACACTACAGTATTCTCCTCCTGCGTTTGCAAGAACCCTGTAAGAACACAGCCAAAGATGATGCTTCAAGGATGAACACAGTCCTGTTTCAACCAGAGGTACTTATAACCTATCTGAGACAAAGCTCACAGCACTTGGATTTCAGTTTCAGCTGCCCTTGGATTCTGTTCTCAAAGTTTTCTTAACACAATCACAAAAACTTATCAGCGTTGCACTGCGTTTCAGTACAGAAGAGTCAGATAAGCATTTCTGTGATACAAACTATGTAAATTGTAACATGTGATAAAATACATACCTAAATACAACACACACACACACACAAACACACACAATTGCTCTTAATTCTTTTAATACTAAGAAACACATGCTGAATATTTTCCAAACTGTTCAACTTTTACTTCTCTCTCTTCACTGGTGTTTCGTCTTGCATTTCTAGCATGTTGATACACTTTTGGAGACCTCTGTATTTATTACAGTCATGTTTCTTATGCTAGCCTAAAAGTCAGGTTGTTAGCTTTGCTGCTTTCAGCAATTCTCAAAAATGTAAAGTTTTACTCACTTTGGAATGGAAAAAAATGGCTTACGACAACAAATATTAATATTAATAATAATAATGTTAAAATATAATCTTCAAAATGGATAAATAACCTCTTACAAGGAAAGTTGATATGGAACGATTTCCTCCTCTTTAAGAAGAGATGATCTTAACCTTTCCTCTTATGTATCCTGAGAGTCTTTTTGCTATTAGTTTGGGAGTTTTAATTTTTTTTTTTTTTGAATGACAGTCTAAAGTAGGCATCAGTCAATAATATGATCTTTATTGTAAAAGTTAAACCATCAAAACTTTAACCAAGTGTAACTTTATTGGTTACTCTGTTGATAAACTGTATTTTTGAGGGAGATACATAAATATGTTCTTTCAAAAAGAGGTCAGAAGATTTCAGGCAAGCCCTGAAGGTGGATTTCCTTCATTGCATCATTTTGTTGTACTAGAACACTAATTACCAGTAATAAATTTCCTGAAAAATTTGCCATTTAGGGGAAGCTAAACTTGTGTCTCACTTCCGAAGCTCTTAAACTGCTTTTAATCAGGAATGTCATGACTTGTTCTTACCTCTTCTCAGGACCATCCATGAATCTGAAGTGCAACACCAATAAACACTAGGAGCTCCTGAAACAGAACCTTTTCTATCCTTACACATGCCAAAAAGGAAAACACCAGATGTAATTAAGACAAGAAATCATGGCCAGGAAGAGACAAAAAGAAGCACATATAACTCTAATCCATAGCTTCTCAAGGGCACATGGGGACTATTAACTTCATCTGCAGAAATCTATAGATTTTGAATCTGAGCTGTAAAATATAATAATACTAGCTCAATTTTTCACTTTGTGTTCCTCTCCACTCATGTTTGCAATATACTGGTTTTATTTTCTTGGATTATAGTGCATAATAATACTACATATACTTCATTACAATCCTTTCCTCTTTCAGTGAACATTCCCAACACGAGGGAATGTAATTTAGATGTCCTAATATAACCATTTCTGTTCTTCTAAAAGTTAAGTCCTAAAAGCCAATATAGAACTTCAGAGAAGAAAACTACTTGAGTGAACAGCTTTGCCTTTGAGTGAGTCTTTTCGTTTCTGTCATATGTTAGATGTTGTTCCAAGCCCCACTCCCGGCAGGATACAAGGCTAAGAAGGATTACTTAATCATGAAAACCCCACTGGCTCTGCTTATGACACAGAATCCCTTAAACTCACTGAGAAAACAGACGCTTCTGAGGTGCTTCAGGCCCAGTTTTTGTCTCTCTTGGTATTTTAGTTGGCAAAAATGCTGTCAATGTTGAGTCCCACAACCAAAGACGCAGCAGAAATATGTAATATTGCCAGAAACTGGTTTACCCAGAGGTCAGAATTTTTAGCAATGCTAATTTCACGATGACATATAAATTCCACAGATTTAGTTTCTCACATGGGAGACCCTTTGCCATTGAGTTTTCCACAGTCAAGCAGAAGAGTGATGGGCTCTTTGCATAAAAAAATAATGGCGTCCTATGATGTGAGTGATTTTTGTTTCCCCATTTGTAAAACCAGAGATAATCATATTTACTAATCAAATAGGAGTCTATTGACCACTTATGTTTTCAAATTGATACTTTTCAAAAGAGCAATAAAAACTATCATTATTTTAAAAACTGCTGATTTCACAGACATTAATGTCTTTTTTATTACAGTTTCTGATAACTTCAACTTCTGTCCCTGTTCCTGGAGTAAATGCCAAATCTGCAAAAGAATTAGCATTGCTTTTAAAGAAAGTCTCATTCTCTATGTTATTAGTGGGAAAATACATTACCATTGATAATATGCAATACTTTCTGATACAGTTCCTATGATTACTTATGTCAGGCCAAAAATTGCCCCTATTTTATATTAAACAACATTATTGGAAGTTTCTAGCTGCATTAAGATTTGAATCACTCAGCATTAACATTGGGACTTTAAGGTACTTGGACATGTACAGATCAGGGACAAAGTCTGTTGTAGTATATTTAAGTACTGATTAGAAGGCAGTAAAAAGCACATCTCATTCAGTGGGTGCAAATTAGAAGCACAAATCATATAATTTATCCATGAAGTTTGGGATCAAGTCATAAATGACACTTGAACTGTAGTTCCATTATTACACCTGTTGTCATGTTTCACATCACACCTGTCAATAAGTTTTGTGAACTTTTCCTCAGAAGAGCAATCAGTGCAATTGTCAGAGCAAGAGCTCTGACAGTTTTCTTGTGCTGAACTTTGTGTCTAGTCAGACATTTGAACCTAACAAGCACACTATTGGTAATCAATCCATGATGACAGACTTACTAAGTGCTATTGACACCACATGTTTACTTTTTCTGCCTGGATTACAGTCCTCACCTCTTGCATATATGTAAATGAATGTTATGTGAAATGTAATTGAACAGTCATAGCTGAAATTGAATAGCATAGCTGTAATCTGTGTTCTGGCCATGAAAGCATCTCCATTATAGTAGTCATTTTCTGGGCTACAGTGATCCCAGAGGACTTAATGTTTTGTCTTTTCTTAAGGTAAAGGCTCATATTTCTGCCCTGGTGAAAATGGCTGGTCTTATGCTACCACTTACTACACTTTTATCTCTGAATACATGCACTTTTGTTGTGAGAGAATCAAGTCATCTCTCCCAAGAGTCAATAACTTTCAAAAACTGTCAGACCTCAAAAATTAATGGTTTAGCTATGTAACTAATGTATCTATCTTTGTGGGGTTTTCCACAATGTTACAACCATAGAACCTGCCTTTTGCAGAAACAGGCATTCACTATTTGTTTTTTAACAGGCAGGGACCCAAACACAGTGACCTGTCTAGAACACTGTGGTACAGTGTGCCCTGAAGAAAGGTATTTCCTATTTGCAGTGTTTCTTTATACCCTGTGAAATGACATTGGAGAGGGATAGGGTGCAGATTGTGCCTCTGAAGAACTTCAGTGGTGAGGAGGTGGCAAGGGAACTGTGTGTTTTGCAAAGTAGCAAAGAATCTGTAGGGTATACCAAGTCTTCCATTAGTACTGTAGAGCCAAGTGAGATATATGATTTTAACATAGGCTTGTAGGCCTGATGCCCTGATCCAATGTTAGGATAAAAAGATCTGGATAATTATTATTTCATGGTTCACCAGAATAGCTGAATTTAATTTCTGACTGTCAATAGTTACTGCCATTTATCACCTAATAACAGCTAATAGCATTCCTTTGGATTCGTTGAATCAAATATTAAATTAAAAGACAGAAAGGGAAATGTATGACTAGGTATCTAGACACACAATAGAAAGAGGCATTTTTTTTAGTGGAGACATCAACTGATTGCATTGTAAGATGAATGCAGAGGCTTCTTTCCTGTTCAGTGGTGGTTTCAGGTGGTTTACAGCAATAACTGTTGTCCAATCACTGTAACCTCTAATACTACCATAATTAGTGAATGGAGATGAAGAAAATGTTCAGTAGTTATAAGGTAGGTGTTGGCTATGTTTCCCTGCAATATTTGTGAATTTTTAAAAGGGCCACACAATGCCTGTGCCTCACTTATATTTCCTTTAGCACCTTCAAAGAAGATTTGATTGCTTAAGTTTTGTTTTGATGCTCCATGTATGGCTGAATTTCATCCTAGTACAGGACTATTGCTGACAAAACAATCTCCTCTGCTTTGTCCAATTTGGTTGTAAATGACTGAATCGATACGACCTTCAGAAAAATCTCCTATATTATTATTCTGTAGCCTCGACTGCCAATATGAAGCACTTCCCATTTACCAGAACTCTTTACAGAAAGCAATTCACTAATTGAACAGGTGGCTATTTATTTCAGTGCTGGGGAATCTGAGGTAGTTCCTGATGCAAGATAACATAAAAAGTAACTTCTGGAATATTACTAAGAAATTTAATATACTGTTACAGTCATGCTAAGGCTGCCAGGTCCTGCCTGAACCTGTACTGTGCAAAATTCCATTTTTCTCCTTGGCTGCTATGCCACTCTGCAACTTTATATCCATTTTATTATTCTTAGCCTCTAATTTAGTTACGGCAGAAAGCTTTCCAAAGCTCTGAACTCTCAAAGACCTCAGGCCCAGCCTACAAACATACACATTTGATTATTTTTAATGAATAGCCCCACTGCAAGTATAGAGATTCAGGGCATGTTTTACATTTCAATAAAATTAGTGGGATAAAAATAGATTAATATCTTCATGCTACTAGTTATAAATTTCAAGCTGCAGTCCTTGAGACATAAGGCTATCTTTAGCTAGCCTTGGATTAGAAAAGAATTTTTAACTATAATATACTATACTATACTGTACTATACTATACTATACTATACTATACTATATACTGTACTATACTATACTATATTATACTATACTATACTATAGTGTGCAGTACTCGAACAAGTATTCTTCACTATGAGGATGGTGAGACACTGGAACAGGTTGCTCAGAGAAGCTGATGATGCTCCATCCCCAGATGTGTTCAAGATCAGGTCGGATAGAGCTCTGAGTTCCCTGAGCTCCTTAAGGTCCCTTCCAACCCAAGCTATTCTATGATTCTGTGCCTCTCTCATACATCTGTTACTGATAACTGCTGAAAAAGGAGACAGAAAAACTGGACTCTGATCATGAAATCAGAATTGCAGCTCTTATGCTGCTACTGACTTCAGTGGCAAAGGATATTTTGGGTTTTACTGTCCATATTTAAATGACCATTTGGGTCATGAAGAAAGGCAAAAGTAGTTTCAGAGAGACCTACTGCCCTGCAGGACTTTGATGGATAGGCTTTTCAGGACACTGTGAAAAAAATTATTTCTGTGTTTTCCTAAAGAACTCTCAGATGTTTAATTTCATATTCTGGTTTCTTCTTTCATTTTGTTTTTTGCATCATTAAATGTAATTTCTAAAGGCAGTTCAGTAGATCAGATGTCAGAAGAGCCTTAATAATTCCATTATTTTTTAATATTTTTAATTTCTTTCCTCTTCCTTCCTAACATACTCACCAAAAGCCACTAACATCTATACAGAGACACAACATTTTGGCTATTCTTTTTGATATGATTTTCCTGACAAGCTGACTGACTCCACAGTGCTCTCCTTTCCCTCTTTTTTCCCTTTTCCCAAACTTTATTAGTCATTCCTTTATCAAGTCATGTTGGTAGCTTTTCACCCTGGCATTTAATGCTAAGCAAGTAATTTTCAATAACTAGCGCATTCAAAAAAAGTTTTTTCTCTTCTTGGGTATTACCTGAAAGAAGATCTTGAGGTGAATTTATTAGACACTTGAGCACTTTTGATATCTTTTAAATTCTGTTAATATCTTCTCAGTCAAAAATATTTATGCTGCCTAGTTTATGACAGATTGAAAAGTCATGTAGCATTGATTGCTTCACATGAGTTTATATGGCAAAACTGAAGGTCTCAGGTGCAGAAAAAGTGAGCTAAAGCATGAGTGAAAATACTGATTTGTAAACCTCAATATGTATTTCTCTCAGTCACTCGAATTCTTCCCACAGTCATCTTCACTGGAACTTTAGCCTATGGTAGCTTTCAGCACATTGCTTTGTTGCAATACCAAAAGTCTCTCTTCAGTGATGCATTTGAGTTCTTCTACCAGTCATCCTTCTTCAATCTGGTTTGAGTTGATTTGGAGAGCAATAACATTGCAGAAGCCCAGGCAACATTTTTGACAGTCTACATATCAAAGCAATTTCAAAATGGACAGTTACAGTGTGCTGTTATAGTTCCTCTGTTCTCAAGGAGACCATTGTACAAAGTAAAGAAAGAAATAACAATGGTAGCAAAATTACCAATGCACAATTATTGCATTCTTGATAAACCCAAAAATATTTGTCCACTCTCTTTTCTAATAAAACACTGGCATTTTGTCAGCTTTCCAAAATACTTAGCATTTAAAGCCTTAGAAGTTTTGGTATGGCTATTCGGTTTCAAGAGTCTGACCTTTCTCCACCTTACAATAATGAACATGAACCTTCTTCACCTACAGCATTGTTATTTGAAAGTGAAATAAATACTTATAAGTGAAAGTGTCTGGAAAGATAGTTATAATACAAAGAAACCATTGAGGTCTACACATAAACTTCCTTATAAAGGAAGAAATTTTGAAGAGGGAAACACAATCTTTCCCATTGTCCTTGATGGGACTTGAACCATCACCCTGCCTGCAGCTTTTAAGATTTAATTGCACCTGAAAATCAGTTTTTCTAGTGCAGTCTGGTGACTAAATCTGGATAAAGAAGATGAGAAGAAACAAAATGGAGAGGTAAGGATTCTGTGTCCCAGTCCCTCTTCTGCTGCTGAGCAGCCAGGTGACCTTGGACTAGACACTTAACATCCATGACTTATTGCTTCAACTGCCAAATTAGACGAGGCTGACCTGCCTTTGAGGGGGTTGTGAGCTTCAATTTTTAACATCTTGTTACAAAACATAACCACTCAAAACTGCAAAATAGAGGCTTTCATTGTTGTAACTAAAAAATTGAGACTTCAGCTTAGTAGAAATTAAAAGTCAGCACTTCTTGTAACCCTGCGGATGATAACGTAGATCCACTTGAGAAAGCACAGGAAGGGTCTTAGGGATGGGCAGACTCACAAATCAGAGAATAAATGAATGAACAGAAACATCCAGCACAAGTTTTCCTAGCTGTCCTCACCTCTGCTGCATTGATTAATAGGGAACAATGAAGTAAACAGTACTGGAGGACAAACCCAGTAGCAAAGAATCGTAACTGACAATTTGCTGCTAAAATACATAGTCCCTTGTAAAACCTATTGATTAATGAAGTCTCTACAAGCATAAAAAAATACGCACACAACACAGGGAAGGAAATTTGAGTAAATCTCGTTTAGAAAACTCTGCATCATGCAGCATTTAATCTGTCTGCTATTCAATAACAGCAGGAAACACATGTAACTTTTCTCCTTTGTTATTACTCACCTGAAGCTATTAGTCATGAGACTACAAACAAAAGGCCAAAAGGAGAGAGGAGAAGTGATGAGCCTATTTCTCCCTTGAGGCATCTGTTGAGGAGGATAATCAACCCAGGGAGGAGGGCAGAGCAGCCTCCCAGCCCCTATGGAAAGGGGATCGAAGCGTGGGTGTGCACTGAGCATGGAAGAGGTGCACTCTTCTCACGACAGAGATACAGGGTGCCATCAGCAGGACCCTAGTCACCCTCCCTTCCCAGACAAAGTTTTTAGTACAACACTGCCATCTATTGCCTAAAATTCCAGATTTGAAGGAGGCTGGTTATTACAAAGTGGTCTGTCTTGTGAAATGGCCCCAGATCTGAAACCATATGCGGCACCCCACTAGCCAAATGCTACAGAAGTTACAACCCAGACATATTCTTTGACCTTCCAGCCCAAGCAAATTATCATAACAGGTTGCCAGGTCAAGGCTGTATAATGAAAGAGAAGCTGAGCAAGCTGATATTTGCAGATAAGGTAAAAAAAAGGAGAGGTGCTCTAACTGTTCTGTTATGACTAAACCCTTCTGAATTAACCTTCATTAACCTCTTGAATACCACACTGCACTAAAGATTTATCCTGAAGATGTACAATGGAACCAGAAGAGATGATTTGAAATGGTTATCATGTTAGAGCAATATTAAATAATCCAAAGATCAAAGGAGGAAGAGGACTTCTTGTACAAGTTACAAATCTGATTAATAGAATTTTAAATCACATTAAAACAATACTTTATCTGAGTATAAATTCAGGCAAGTGCTTTTCCCTCTTTTAAAACAGTCTGTTCTCAAAGCTCATTTGCTGTTTTCTGTTTGGGATGGAATGCATATTTCTTAATTCATTATTGCACACCATTATGCAGCTAGATAAACATTGATACCTAGAAATAAAACTCAGAGTTTAGACCACAATTTTTGGATCTATAACTATCACTGCTCCCAGAAAGAAAAAAGATTCTGGGGCTTGTCAAGAAACACAGACCCAGATGCAGTTTGATGAATCCTTCAAGTTTCAGTTTTGAATAAATAAGTTGTGTACTTCATATTCCTGGGGAAACAAATTGAATTAGGCCCATATGAGAGACACAATAAAGTGAATTAAACTTTTGTATTGACAAGGAGTAGACCAGAACACAAAAATGTGTAACATTAATGATATTAAATCTTTTATCCACAGGAAGACCACTTCCAAAAACTGTGAAAAATTTAATTGAAATCTCCTCTTTTTTATCCTTTCTCCAACTTCAAGCAGTGCTGTAATTTAAAGTACTGCATTAGATTTTACCACTTTATATGGTTTTGCCTTTTGAAATGGTTTTTTTTAATTCTCTCTTCTGAACTGCCCTAGCTATCCGCATTAGCTCAGTCCTACAAGAAAACATGAACTCTGGGGAAAAAGTCCTAGAGTTAGACAACTGATAGGGAGGATATTCTAGGCCACATATTTAATCTCTGTGGGAATTCTGGAGAGACACTAGAGGAGTTTCAGTAGGATAATTTTCAAAAATGTCACCCAAATAATTGTGTGGTGGAGTAGCTCACAAAGGCAGCCAGCTCCACATCTTGTGTAGGCTCCCCCAGCAAAAGTCAAGAAATTGGTGTGATTTCTAAAAAAAAAAAAAAAAGGGAAAACATTCGAATTTTTCCTCTCCCCAAAAAATCATTTTATTTCCTTGATTTTAATTGTTACAATTCTGTTCCCAATTTATGTTTCATGCCTACAATTTTTATGTCTTTTCATTTTATTATTTAAAAAAAGGAGACGGAGTGTAAAGGACCAATAAAAGGGGAAAAAACACAATGAAAAAGTAAGAGGAATGGAAAGACACATTTGGTAGGGGCATTCAATAATTTTAAAAAACTCAGGATATATTGATGAAATATTGAAACAACTGCAATTCTGAAGACTGATTCACTGCAAGATTAGATGGGCCCAATTCATAATATCATCTTTGACTTGTAAAACTGGATTGTCACCTGGTTGAAAGGTCTAATATTGATTCCTTTATATCTGAAAAAATCAAATTCAGGTTTATTTTCATCAAACAGGTTCCAGAAAAAATAATCAGATCATTGATGTCCAGGTTTTCAGTATTAAATACTACATTTTCAATTTTAAGTTGATATTTTTTCTTCAGATTTTTTTCAAGTCCAAAAGAGCTTTTTTTTTTCCTTTTTTCCTTTTTTTACCCCTAATGCTTTGGAAGTTCAAAACCAACTATACTTAAATATTTCAGTTTTCTGTGTAATTCAGGAAGATGTGCTTAGCATTTTGATCAGAGATATAATTTCCTAATTTTTAACAACTAATGGGAATAATTTAGTTACAGAGATTCAGCTGTTTGCAACACTTCATGTCAACTTTTGCAAGTTCAGAAGTTGTCCAAAAGTTGCCCACATCTTCAGGCAGTCATTTATCATTAGGTGCAATAAGCACTGAAATGATGATGGATTCTCCTTCCCTCTAACATTGTGATGCTAGACAGTATTTGTTTCCCAGAAGGGGAAAACTGAGCTTTGCAGCCCAAGTGACAACAATATCCCTTAGCTCCAAGTGCTACCTAGACACTAGGGAGGGTATCAGAGGCTTTTTACCTCACCAATATGCAGGTTCTGTCAAACACCACAATAGTGCCATTAAAAGCCTATAGTGCTAGTCTGTAGCAAAAGTGAGCCAGTCAGTCTGTAAACAAAATACTATGAGAAAAAAGAACACTGAAGTGGTTAGACATGAATCAACATGACTATGACAATTTCTGTCTCATGAGAAAAAAAATCAGATGGGGCATATTCATAGCCTCTATTCCTAATATCTCTATGGCAACTTTGGCAGCTGCTCATGTAAGATTGTTCATTGTTCATTTCTTCCAAGTCAGCTCAATCTCACACTCCGGCAGCTTTGATCTGTAGCCTCCTAGATTAATACAGCACAAACAATTCCAATCATCACAGCTCACATCAAAAGCTTTTAGAATAAGCAGAATTGAATCAAACTGTGCCACTGAGAGCTACATACACAGTGGCACCTGGGTGGTATTTGAAAGTCTTCCAAAAATCACAACAGATGACTAGAAAACAATAAATTTAATTTTTAGAGAAGTTTAGCCCCATTTTGATTCTTCTTAAATAGTCTACTGTCAATTAGTGGAAAACTGTAAATTTTTGTTATAAATTCAAATTGAAATGAAGGGTTTGTGGATTGCTGTTTTAAAATACATGTGGAACAAAGTTCTATTTGATTAAAAATACATGTTCTATGAAATAATAAAGTCCATTTTGCAATGTTAAGAAATTCAAAGTTCATCTGTAGCAAGTAGTGAGCAAAGATCTGCACAGACGATAAATATTTGCACAACAATATGTCTCCTTTGATTATGTAATTTTAAAAATCTGCTTGAAATATAAGTATTTCTGGAAATCTGGAAATATTTCTTATTACCAAATTTTTTCAGTATGTAGAATAGTAAAACAACACAGCATAATCTAGTTGATCTTAGACAATTCAACACATTCTGTGTTGTGTTTGGTTTTCTCACTGAGTATCTCCACATAAATTCACTGACGTATATGATATAACTAATGTGAGAAGGGCCAAAGCAGCAGCACAGCAAAAACAAATGACAAAAAAAGAGCATTAAAGAGATACTGTGAGTGGAATCTGTCCAAGAACATTTCATGTAAGTAACTTCACATTGAAGCTGGCATCCAACATCAACAAACAATACAATTGAGCCGCTGTTAGAGACAAACAGTTGCAGCTCTTATGCTAAGAAAAACACAGCAGTATTTATATATAAGTAGCTTATTGGTACCTTGAACCCCATCTGCAAAGATGAAAGTCTGTTCTGGTTTCCGCTACTAAAATGCATCTGTGGTTCAATCTTCAGAGATTCAGACATCTGTGAAAGCATGACTATTGGTTCAGTCCAAATGAACTGACCAAAACAGGAGCCATCATGTACTGGGTGGGAGTATCTCTCAAGACAGCTTTTTATGTCATGCTGCTATATTCCACACACTTAATTCTTAGTCTTGAAGTGTATCCCTGACTCTGAAATGCCAAAGGTGAAAGAAAGGTGTTTATTTGAGCTTCTGCAAGAGTACTGATCTTTATGGAAAATATTCTCTTTTTTTACTAGACAAATACCCACTGGTGGCACTAGATCTGTCATATGGGCTGCACTATCTTAACTGCTGCTGGTTTTCCTTTTGCTAATGAGCTTTTCCACTCCCCCCCAAAAAAGAAATCAAGCTGTGACTCCCTTTAGGATGCCAAAAGTTGAAATAAGAAGAGCAGTACCCATCATGTGAGAGTGATACAATATGTTATCATAGTATTTATAAGGACATCCACCTAGTTTATCAGAATAACCCACATAGTTCCCGACAGGAGTAAAAAGGAATACAGAATGTTTATACAGTGAAATTTTATGAACTAAAACACTTAGTAATTTAGAAATTATTTTGAGAACAGCATCATGGTAGAATAATCAAGAGGAAAAAATTTCTAATGTCAGTTTTAAATAAAGTTGAAAGGAAAAGGGACTGCACTTTGTCTACAGTGGAAATGCTACAGAGAGAGATCATCAGCAATGCAGCTGGCCTATAATATATATACATTTCAAAGATGTGTACAGTAGCCTGAATTGCAGTTTGTTTTATTTTACAGCAAAAGAGAACTTCTTACTAAATACTCAAGGTCAAAACTATGCCTAACTAAAGGACTGCAGCACACCTGGTACCACGACATTCTAATTTCCTGTACCTTTGCTTGTCCATCACTGGTGCTACTGACATATATAGTAAAGTTTATACATTTTCAAACACTCTGATAATTCAAGTTCTCGGTAGCAGTCAATACTGTAATTGTTATGCTAGGACAGAAAATAAAAGGCATGGTTATGAGCGCATGCCCAGAAATGACAATGTTTGTCCAGGTCTGAACAATTATATGTATCCCTTCAGAAGCACTAGACTTCAAAGAGGAGCATCAGACCTCCTCTGTCTACCTGATCAACATGCAGTATACAGGCTTTTTTGCTGTCTCATTCTATTTCTGTCCTCCTCAGATACATGGCAAAAGGTCCACAGCCATCAATACATTAGGTCACCTCCTGTCACTCAGCAGCAGGAGCCGCGTCAAACAGGAGAAGCCTTGAGAGTTTTATTCTGTGCTTTCCAGAATCTATCACTCAGTCACATTTCCTTTATGTAAAATCTGGGGTTTAATGGAGAATTATGTCTCCACTTCTTTAACAAAACTCTGATTTCTTCAGTGTTTGTTATGCTGTCTACAATGCACCTCTGCTGAGCATGGTTTGCAGCAGAACTGGGAATCATAGGGTCTCATTCAATACTGCTGTGCAGCACAGCACCCATTATTTCTTCAGGCTTTTCCTTTCTTCTCCGTTAAGTGAAGGCAATCTTAAATCACAAGGTATATGACAATGGAGCCTTTTTTAGATTTAAACTTCATATTATGTTACTTTTCAAAAAAGAATCTTTAGGCAGGAAAGCATCTTCAAAACGGTAATAGAACACCTCACATCAGTGACTGACAAACTATGTAAGAAAGCTAGAAATATACCTTCATAGCCTTACTTCCACCTTATCATAAAAGCTCTGTCATCCTTCATTTTGCTATTCAGTTTAGGAAGTTTTTTTTCTTGAAGAGTTGCCAGCTCACACTTCAGCTCCTAGCTGATGGTAGGGCTAGGAGCTGGATGGTTGTTGCAATCAGCAACTGGAAAGGCAGCTTCTATTTCTGACTTTCTGAGATTAGCTCAGTTGGTTAGAGCCTGCTGCAAATAACACCAAGGTTGTGGGTTCAATGCCTGTATGGGCCGTTCACTTAAGAGTTGCACTTTTGATGGTCCTTGTGGGGTCCATTCCAACTCAGAATATTCTATGACTATAGAAATGCAACTGCCATGTGTGCTTTAGGATGAGAACTGCTTTATAACCTCAGCCTACCTTTCTGCTAGTTAAAGGCTTTATGGGTACTTGGAAACAGTGAGAAGGAAAACTGGAAGGCCTTTACTTTGACCCCTTTGCCCAGCTGTGATTCTGAGCTCTGAAAGATGTGTCAAGCAAACAGGCCAGGCATTTCTCTCCAGTCTAGTTGTGCTACATAGGGGCTTTTATGACTTCTGCTATATATTTACCAAGAAATTAAATTCTTTTTCTTTTGTTCCTCTCAGTAATGGGTTTTAACTTGGATATAGTCATACTATAAAGTTTTGGATTTCTCCTCAGTTAGTGCTGAAACTATTAGTTTTCTTTTGGGCTATATTGCCTCAGTATAGCAACTAATGGCACTGGTACCATTTATGCATGTTGGATTTATTATCTATAGTTAGCTGGTTTGATCATTTTTCTGTGTGCTGAAATGGAGCATAATTGGGATATTTTTCATAACAAATGGAGTGTGCCTGTACAGAAGGAGGTTGGCCTACATCAAGCTTTGCCTCACTATTTTTAATAGCTCCAGCAGAGAACTGGTTTCACTTCTCTGTTGGGGTCTTTCCAGACTAATGTTTTTCTGTTTGTTTAATGACACAGAAGTTGGTCTCTGTCATATTGTTGTGAGTGATAAAATATAAGCTCTTGTTATTTTTACAGTGCTTGTTGGAAACAAGGGCAACAAGCAAATTCCAGAAAGAAGCATTGCTACCAGTATTTGAATTCTCTATACTACCAAGATACCAGTGGCCCAGACCAGTGAGTTACTTGCAAGAATATCTGGGTTTATTATATTTTAAAACAAAATCAGAACAAAATTCCTAGGAGACACTCCAGCCTGGCAGTTCTTCATTACTATTATAATAAATAATAAAATACAGCAATATAATAAAATATAACATGATAATAAAATAATATACAGCTCTGCAATCTATTAATGCCTGATTTAAAATGGACATCTCCAGCAAAAAGAGTCAATGAATAAATTCAATAAATAAATTCAGCATTGCAAGACTACTGTGTTAGTTACCTGTAATGCCTGAGTTTTCTCTTTTCTTGTTATGTCGTATAGGTCACAGGCATACTCCAGCAGAAGACAAAAATTTAGAACTATTCAGTAAAATTTATGCATACTCTTTGAACATCTGCTTATGGTTATGTGATTCCTTGAAGCACAGCTAAAGAAAAGTCAGACAGGGAGAACACAGGGAGAACATCAGGCGCTGTCTTTATTCCTTAATGCCTTTATTCTCAGATAACCTACTGGGTAGAGATGAGAGATACAGCAATGTAGTAATCAAATCTGCTTTCCAGCATATTTCTATGGTAGGCATCTGGTAAAGAACACAGATGTCAATTTTACATACACCACATAGTCATGGTGGACCCTCAGCTGAGGCACGTCTTCATGAAAAATGAGTGTTTATTATAACACAAAATGAGCCTGTAGCACTTTGTAATCCTGTCCTTGTCTCCATGTATTCCCATGGTATATATGTAGAAGTGTTCATGCACTTGTCCCTGTGTGCATGTGTTACAGTGTATTTAGAATCTTCAAACAGTCAGGTTATGCCTTTCATTCAGATTGCTTTCTTTAAATGTGGTGAGCACCAAGCAAAAAAGCAAATTCCACTTTTCACTTTTAACTCTGCAGTTCTGGAAGTATGCTACATAAAATAATATTGAGAATGCATCAAGGAGGTCAAAAGTGTGAAAAAATTAGAGGATCAAAAGTGTTCAAAAACTTACAGTGAACTCCTATTTCATCTGAATGACTCTTTTGCATGAATTTCAGGTCACTACTTTCTTTTCCAAAATACCCTTGTGTGTGATGCCTACAGTATAGGCTCCATGGCACATCTCCAAGCATTTGGACTGTAGAGAATAAATACTCTTCCATGGAATAATCAAACCTTGGTATAAGTGTATTTTAGTAATTTGCACAACAGAACCCTTTGCTGAAGACTGAAAAATAAAAAAAAAAGAAATCTTAATTAATTTATTTGGATTTATACCAACACTGGTTTTAAAGCAAAGATCTAGTGGTCAAAGCAATGTTGTTCTCTATTAGAAATGTGTGCACTAATGTGATAAAAACACAACATATCCTCTTTCACAAATGGTATGAATTAAATCAAAGTCTAATTCATGCCACTTTTATCAATTGGTATGTATATGAACACTAGCCAGTATCATAATTAGCTTTTTTACTGCAATGTGCATAGACCCAATCCAAAATCAGGGCTTCACTCCATCTGTGTAATGCTCTCACAGGGAAGAGACTATGCTATTGCATAAAGCCATTGTAAGTAACAGTCCGGTTCGAGTCTGAGAAGATACGGAGAAAAGTACAGCTTTGTCCTAGTTATGGTGGCTGGACCAGTTTATCATTAAGAAGGTGTAACCAAGGCTGTGTATTCTACACCCTCTATATAATTTCTCATGAACTGTTAAGAATGGACCACTTGCTGCAGCTGCCCAGGGCACATCTGACAGCTCAGGCTACAAGGTGGGTGTTAGAGAACTCTGTGAGATAGGAAGCACCCCAGTCTTCACACCAATAACTTAGCCACGATAACAACCCTCAGGGTGGCATTTAGCACCTTCACACTCAGCCTGAGGGGTCATGTGTGCTAAAGGGCCATCAAGGATCCCAGGAATATCCCATGACTCACAGAGTAAATCACCCATTGTGAAACTCCTTGCCCTGGGGGAGGTACTGGGCATTCCAATCTGAACCTCAGCGTATATTATCTTGGGGTTTGGGGACTTCTGGTATCATTTGTCAGATCCAGAAGAGGACCAGAACCTCTACATGGCTGCGACCACCACTCTTAACCAGACTGTGACCATCAT
>JAOXXN010000065.1:21449715-21461257 GCA_026770055.1 Myrmophylax atrothorax
AAGTCACCCGACAATTCTAGGCCTAGTCCAAAACTCAGAACCCAAATCCAGGCCTGCCAAGGTGAACCCACAACAAGCACTCACTGCTTGGAATGCATTTCTTATAAATATTGCTGATAAAAATCTTTAAAAAATTGACATTAGCAGAAAAATTTTTAAAAAGCTGGAGTTTTCCCCCAAAGTCCTTTCTGTAGGTTCTAAGGGATCTCTACTCAGGATGCGTCTTTAAAGACTCTTAAAACTATATTTTATCAGCCCCAAGTAATCCCAATGAAGAGTTTTTGTTTAATTTTTTCTATTCTCATCTGATTTTCCTATGTTGTTCTAGTATGGCTGTATTTGTAGCATGTTCATTTTAAAAAAATTTATTCCATTGTGGTTTTCTGAGTTCTGTTGCACAGTGGCCCAGCTGACATTTTAGGTGGCAGCTTTCTTAAATGAAAATAAGTTAAGATTATCTTGTTAGCAATAGAAAAAATAGGTCAATAAATGCTTTGGCAATGACTTTTGAGGTAATTTGTTCTGTGTGGACTCTCAGCTGTAAGCACAGAATGTATGCAGTGCACAGCATGTATATGTATGCCTTTGGTATAAGAAATCATCATAAGAAACTGCGTAACTATAACACAGAGGAAAGTTGAAATAACCTTCTCCCAAGCAAATCTAGTGTTAGTTTGCCATTAAGCTTTGTCATGCTTCATGTTATTAGCCTCAATAATATTACTCTGAAGGTTTTCTATAGAAAAGAATAACATGCACAACTCAACATCCTCCTTCCAATATTGCCAATATGATTTTTCTTTCAGTCTTCAAAATAGATCTTTGTCCCTTTATTTATTGTTGATTTCATTGGTAGGAGACTTTGTGTGTTTATTGTCATTATTTCTTAATTGGCAGGACATTATTTGCACTTGGTCAGCCATATCTGAGGGAGCACAAATTTTTTTGCATCTCAAGAGCTGAGGGATTCCTAGCATTTTGTGTGCTCTGTAGGCTGAAGAAATGATCTACCATAACCCAAGAAATGGTGAGAACTCCTCGAGAGGGACTCCTGAGGCCTCCTCCTGACTCCCAGCACTGCCAGTTCCTTCTGTTCTTTCTATGCCTGCTAATAAAATTGCCCCAGAAAACCCCACACATTACTAACAGTGCTGTGCCACTGGTGTTTTGGGTTAGGCACAAGTTTATGGTAGAAACAAACAAAAAAGGCAAGCCTTAAACTGCAAATACAACATGGTGTGTTTCAGCCTTAAATAATAGAGAAGTTGCTGGTCTCAGCTTTTAAATAAAAGGGATGTTGTATTCAATTTATTGAACTTATCCTACTCCTACCTGAAGAGTCCCAAACCAGGAAGAAATCCAGGAAAACAATCCAAACATAATGTGGTCATACTGTTAATTCAGTTGCAATTTTTTCAGTTTCTGGTACTCCATTACTACGGAGTGGACTCATGTATAGGGACTCTTTCACTAAATAGTCCTAAAATATGTTCTTTGTTTTAGTTTTACTGCTTTTTGTGTCCAACCAGTGTCTCCCAAACATTCCCAATCTACTGTTTACAGGTATCCATCCCTCCAGTTCTACTACATGGAAACGAAACAAGCAGTATATACCTTTGCAGCAACTCTATTGTTCAGTACTAACTATTAAAGATATAAGACAAGATGGCCCATCTCCAAAACGTCAAGTGATCCCTTTCAGGGCCATCTCTCTGATGTAATAATATTGTGGGAATAACAATGGCTACTGCTCATAGACTTTCCTCACCTTTGTAGCATTATGTGACACCATGACCCTAATTTACCAGCATGAGTTCTTGTGATTGGTCAACTCCAGCCTGACAAGCGTGCAATAGTGTTTTTTTTAAAGAGATCTTAATGTCATGTACTATTGCTAGTCTGATTCCAAGCCATCTCTCTACAAAAATGGTGAACTATCAATAATCTGTGTTTTATACTGCTGTTGATTTGCATATGCAGAGTCATGTTGGAATGAAAGTTCAAGTAAGCTACTTGTTTCAGTTCTAAAATTGTCTGTAGGTGATAGAATAGCATTAATATCTTCTTTGATAATATAATTTATAGATAAATAACGGTAGCTGAATGCATATAGTGATTTATTTGTCAAACCATTTAATCATCCAGGTATAATAGCACAGAATTAGGAGCATGGACTTCAGAGAAGAGTCAAAGAGGTCAAAAAGGCATATAGCAACCACAGGAGAAGAAGGTAAAGAATGCAAAAAGTGAAAGGAAAAGAACATCATGAAATATTTGAACAATGGGAAATAGTTTCTCATATTTTTCTTCTAAATTCTGATTTAATTTTGAGAGCTTAGATATTTTTAAGGAGCGTGAGGACTCCAGACCATAACAGTCCCTCATCCTTCATTTTTGTTTAGAGGAACACCTTGTGTTTACTCCTTTCTTGCAGTACAACAATATAGTTTGTAGAATACTGGTAATAATACCTATAAATTGTATAGCACTAAATACCAATGTTTTGAGTATGGCTGTAGGAACCCAAGTACTACTGTGTAAAACCAGGTAAAGTTGGTATCTTTCACGCATTTTATACCAAGCACTGTATTGTGTTGGAAGCAAATAAATTGTAAAGAGAATTATTCTGAATAGAAAAATAGCTGTTAGAACTTTTAGAACTGAATTTGAAATACAATGGCAAGAGAGTGGAAACTGTTTCACCAAGCAACGGGTTGTAAAGACCATTAGTAGATTGTATGATTTCTGACACCAATACATTCACTTAGTGTGTTCATTTTTTCTCGTTGCTCCAGAGAAGCTCTTATGGAGTATTTACTTACTTCATAATTTAGAATAGAGTAGTTTCAGTCAGAATGGACCTACAAACTCAGAATGGACTCTACTCCAACTGGCTGACCAATTCAGGGCTGACCAAAAGTTAAGGAATTTCTTAAGAACACTTTCCAAATACCTCTTAACTTCTAACAGGCTTGGGGCACCAGTTGCCTCTCCAGGAAGCCTGTTCTAGTCTTTGACAACTCTCCTGGCAAAAAATTGCTTCCTAACATCAAAACCTTCCATGGTGCATCTTTGAACCACTCATACACATCCTATCACTGGATAGTAGGGAGATATGTCACAAAAATTAAGCCTGTAGGAGGTTTTGACCCTACAGACACACACAGTATGTAGCCAGAAGCAAGATGGTACTGAAAGAACCCAGGAGTAGAAAATAAAAGTAGAAACTTAGGTCACCCAGGGGCCAACTTGTCCTTGTTAAGCAATAAGCACACATTGTATAGTTTAGTTGAGTATGACTGAGGACAACCTGGGGATCAGCTTTCAGAGAATAAAGAAGCTCTTAATGGAGTAAGAGTAAAGTCAGATGAACACAATTAATCTACAAATTCTGTCCTGACTTTCCTTTGCCTGAAAGTTGAGGGTTTCTTGATTAATGCAAAGGAAGAAACTAGCTGAATGCTTTGCTTGTACAGAGACCCAAAAGCATTGAATAAAGATGTGAAAAAAGGAAACATATTTCAATAACCAAACAAGGGAAAAAATATGGGCCATATGACTGATACCAACCAGCTATCTAAAATAGACACACAAGCTTCTGCCCTTATACCATCTGTATTTTTGTTCAGAAGATCTAACACTCCTTTAGGATCTTACTGAAGACTGTTCTTTTGATTGTTTTGGGATGTGAGCTGTTTCTGTAGACCATTTTTTATGTTATTAAGATTAAAAAGATTTAGTGATAATTTCAGGGGGGAGAAAGTCAAAATCTAGAGGATGCTGGTATGTATTGGAGGAGAGGAAGAGCTGTTGAATGAAAGATTAAAAAAACCCAAAGAACCCCAAACCAGAGGAAAGTGTGAGAAAAAATATATCCTGGAGTTAATGCAGAGAGCTGCACAAAAAAATCCTGATAATTTTGACATCATCATCAATACCATCCTTACAAACAAACAAGAACAACAAACAGAGGTGAGATATTTATACTTAACTGAAAATAGCCATGTTGAAAGATGCCAGTTTACACTGTGACTTACAAAAAAACAGGTCAGGTTGAAAACCTTCAGGAAATAATTGAAGCTATTAGCACAGATTGGCTGATCATTTCCCAAATCGAAGTTTCAGCCCTATATGATATGTTAATTTGATCATGATACATTACTTATTGGAGTAAACTAATGAAAAAGGATCTTGTAAGTCATTGAGGGACTAAAAATCCAAAAAGAAAAAAAAAAAGAAAGGTGCACACACTTTTTATGATTAATATTACTACAGATGGTTTGGTGTATTACAAATGTCAAAAATACAGCAGAAAAGCTACACTGGTCTCACATGAAAAAATGTGTCCTGAAGCAAAGCAGGCATAAATTTGTTTGTGTCAACTACAAAACTTGGTATTTATTCTACATGATCATCTTACTTCCTCAAGGGCTTCCAATGAGTTGATGTTACGTACTGGCATTTGTTTAAAACTGGGGATTTTTGCTAGACACTATGTACCTTTAGAAGCACATATAATCCAGAAGGTTTTCAATGAAGTTTTCACCAGTGGACTGAGAGTAAAATAAACAGAAGAAAAAAAAAAAGAGAGAGAGAGAAGTCAGATTCTATTAGGTACCTACAAAATAGAAACAGTGAAACCTGGTTTATGACTCATAGAACTGGAAAGTTTGTAATCCTAGAAACTCATGACTGAAATCTCCAGATACTTGGAATTAGACAATTCAGGAAGGAAAAGACAAAAAATAATCTTGCATTTAGTATGGAAGCAACTAAGGCATGCACATTAGATACAAAGATCTAGTTCAGTAAGCATCAGGCTACTACAAGCTGCAAGGCAGAACTGCTGTATTTTTTATCTTGATATTTTGCATTTTCCTAACTATTTACTACTGGTTGCTTTCAGAGAATAGACAAATGGGGATAATGAGGACAGATTAGATATAAGGAAGGATCTTCCTTGATATAAGGAACAGGATTTTTACAATGAGTGTGGTGAAATACTGAGGTTGCCCAGAGAGGTGGAGGTGGTCCCCATCCCTTGGGAACATTCAAGGTTAGGTTGGATGGGAGTCTGAGCAATCTGATCTGGTTGAAGATATCCCTGCTCATTGTGGGAGACTTGGACTTGGTGATCTCTTAAGGTCTCTTCCAATCCAACCCCTTATTTGATTCTGAGGGTGGCTATACAGTTTTTCATTATATATTCTTTCTTCTGTCCTGATACGGAATTTCTTATTAGGTGGACACCAAAGATAACAGAAAGCACTGATGTTGAACGGTGGTTCCCCACTGTCTTTAGAGATTCTTTCTCTGGATAGACCCACAATCAAGTGGCAAAAGAGACAGATTATCCAGTCTTTGAAAGGCAGAGAAGAAATGGATACAAAGTTGACTGTTTTGCTGTGAATTCCTTAATGAGGCAAGATCCACAAAAACGCAATGTCATCCCAAGCTCAAAACATACAAACATATGAACATACTCTTCACATATATGAAGAATATCTTTTACTGATTCTTGAAACAACAATACAAATATTTCAGAGGAGCTGCACAAATCTAAGTAGCAGCTAAAGAATAACTGGATGTTACTACCTTTTTTATTCAATAAGTTTACATAACTACTTGTTATATAATCCATATATATTAAAGATTAAGTTTTGACTGAGAACAGAGAATGTAGTCAGACTTCACCACAAAAGTAAACCTGTGACTATTCACATTAAAAGAAGAATTCATCAAGAGATACTCCCTTTTCAGCCCTTACAGGTGTTGCATCCCCAGTATCTTCCTGGTAACCTGGTTAAATTGCAGGCTGGGGTCTTCCTGACCACATGTGGTTCAGACTGTTGGCATGTGCACTGTAGAAGGGCAACACTTGGTCTCTGCAGGCAGGCTGACATTGACTGTCAGTCACATGCTGTTGTTACCACGTTAGACTGCGACACTGAAGCTACTCTGACTGCAGCAGCCCATGCGAACTGATGCAAACTGTGTTGCAATTCAAAGCTTTGTTACCAGCCCTTGTAATCAATGGGACCTGGAGCTTGTCCCCTGCCTGCCCACGTTGGGCAGAGGCAGAAGAGCATCCATTTCTGTTACTGTGACAGGTCTGAACAGTTGCTTGAAGTTTCTGAAGTATATATTGTTTTTAACTCTATTTGTAATTAGACTTGTTTCTAGCAGACAGCAACTTAATGTAATACAGCAAGAATAAAGTGAGGATTTTGACAAGGTGCCATCAGAAAGATTTTCCCAGCACACAGGGAGACTGTTAGAGCTTTTTCAGTATAATCCTAATATGACAGGGACTTAGTCTGAACCCTTGGTCATTCATTTTAAATTTAAACCTTTCTGGATCACTATGCTAAAACTATTAAAGGCAAATTTTAATGCAGAAATCAAAGACAGAATCAATGCAATTTAATTTGAACACCCAAGTTGTAAAACTATGCATCACTTCTGAGAGGTGGATAGCATTGCACTGACCTCTGATGAGCACTGCAGATAAGGCCATACTAAAGGAGTCATAGCAATGACCAGTCATTGGGATTTTCTTTTGCAAAAAGCTGTACATATTATAAATGGTCAACCTACTTTTCCAATTATCTGTAGATGGATTTGTCATGTTGAAAACATAAAGTGATGTTGTAACCATTGTTTTAATAAAGTAGTGTGCACTTCACAAACTGCTTTAGGATGTCAGAATGAATAGACTTACAGCACTTTGGTGGTGCTTAGGAACATAAATCCAGTTTTCTAATCACAATATTATAGTTCCGTGAAGTTTAGCTGGAAGTAAGATACTATAACATTACTATAGTGGTTATGTGAAATACAGATGCATTCATCTTTTGCATCAGGGCACAAACTGTGGGAATTACTCAGACCAGGTTTAATTTTTGCAAAGCAGTTGCCAGCTGATGATAACACCAGTTTCGGGGGTACTTGTCCTCTGCTTGATGCAGTGAAATTCCTTCTTTCTTACTGTTATCCACAGGAGACAATGATCTAACAGCCATAGGCTTTCTCAAGCTACAGGCTTGTGGAAGAGTTTGTGGAAAGCTGTCCAGCAGAAAAGGACCTGGGGTGCTCACTGACAGCCATCTGAACATCAGCCAGCAGAGTGTCTAGGTGGCCAAGAAGGCCAATGGCATCCTGGTCTGTATCAGAAATAGTGGGGCCAACAGGACTAGGGAAGGAGGTGCTTGTCCTGTACTTGGCATTAGAGTGGCCACTCCATGAGTCCTGTGCTCAGCTTTGGGTCCCTCACTATAACAATGACATTGAGGGACTGGAGTGAGTCCAGACAAGGGCAACAGAGCTGGCGAAGGGTCTGGAGCACAAGTCCTATGAACAGTCACTGAGAGAGTTGGAGTTGTTTAGCCTAGAGAAAAGGAGTCTCAAGGAAGATGGGATGACACTTTACAACTACCTGAAAGGAGGTTGTAATGAGGTGGATATAGATCTCTCCTCCCAGGCGACTAACTAGCAACACGACAAAGAGAAATGGCCTCAAGCAGTGCCAGAGAACGTTCAGTCTGAACATCAGGAAGAATTTTTTTCTCTGAAAAGGTGGTTAGGCATTGAACGGGCTGCCCAGGGAGGTATTGGAGTCACGATATCCTTGGAAGCGTTCAAGAAATTACTGGACATGGCACTTAGTGATATGTTTTATTTGATATGGCGGTGTTCTGAGGCCCAGTGCTGGACATACAGCACCATTAGGATCTGTAAGTTTACAGCATCCTTGCCTCTGAAATAAATGTCCTTTTCACTGCTTTGCCATTCTTTGGGGGATTACCTGCATATATTTTGCTTTACAGTAATCTTTTGTATGAAGGTCATTGTATCCTCCAGGTACTGATTTTCTCTTTTGTAATCTTTCCCACAAAAAGAAGAAAAATAAGCAGAAGGAGACACAGTTCTTACTCAAAAAGGGACCTTCCAAGAGCAAATCAATTGCCCAGAAACAGGATTTTTATAGAATTATGGAACATGATGTCCATGTAAACTCACTTATGCCCAACTATACTTTCACCCAAGTCAAATACCTTGACTTGAGATTTGTTGTATGCAATCCGTCAGTGGTGACATTGCTATAATGGGCAAAAGATTTCATTGCATGTTCTTCAAATGTCTTTTTACTCTAAAAAATACAAAATATAGTTTGGAATTTAAAAAATTACAGGTGCATTGATCCTTTTTTTAAAAAAAAAATTTCTAGCATCTGCTTTTCATAAATATATAGGAGGCTCTGAATGTATCATATTGATCAAAATAAACATATAGTTCAGAAATGCCCAGTATTATGATGAATGAATGGCAGGTTTTCAAACCCAATAACCATGTACAGCATACTCTCAGGGAAGGTGGACAAAAGGCCATGAGAAGAAGCTTTTTATATCAGGTGCCCAGATGTGCCTTACCACCACATTTTTAAATGGAGTTGACTGATATATTTAATATGCCTTATTTAATTATTTGTCTAAATAATATATGACCCTACACATGGCTCTTTCAGATTCAGTATGGATTACTACCTGCCATTGAAATAATTGGTTCATTAAAGCAATAACATCCAAAATGTGTAAGAATGAAATCTTTAGTATTTACTGCAAAAATGATATCTGAACCAACTCAAGATGTTACTAGTCTATTCAAAGTACCTTTTTGCCATGGATCCAACTTTGGCAATGCCAGTGTCGTTTTGACTGCCAGCCACTTGAAACATTAAGAGCCTGTATATAGTGATATCAGTGATGTGTTTCTGGACCTATCTACAAACTGCATCACTGAATCTCAATTATAGCATCTGAGAGGTATTTATTGTTTGTGACCCCTTGCTCAAGTAAATAGATGAATTGAAGCCAGTGGTAAAGAATATTTCCTATTCTTTTTCCAGGCTGGATTATTACCTGGGAATTACAGATTAGGACTCTGTGATGCAGACTGTTCAGATTCAGTCGAATCAAAGGTAAGTATATGTAGAGCATAAATATTACTTACACTGATTTTTTTTGTGCTAGAGTGCCCTTAAATTTGGTGTGGATTTCAACATTATTTTTGATTTCTTAAGGTCTTTACTGTAGCAACTTCATATTAACTCACTCAGTTCCTTCTCTCTCATTTTTTACCATTAGGCCATTCATATGTAAATCTGTCACTTATTTATCAGCAGGTTAGAAGACATAATTTCCATTTCTTTGGAAATTCCTACAGTCCTTATTTTTTCTAGTTCAGTGTCAAGAGTGAAAGCCAACATTTCAAAAAACATTTTTAGTAAAATCGAAATGGTTTAATCATATGATTTTATTACTTTGTTGAAATATTTTCAAAGAAATAAGGACAGCATGTAATTTACCATAATGCACTCTATATATTATAAAATTAAGAAAAAATATTTAAATAGAATTAAAAATTGTAAAGAAATAACTTCTAAACCATGAAGTTAAAACTAAGTTCTGCACATTACTGCAGAATTAATTTGAAATAATTTTAGTAGTACAAAACCAGAACAAAATATGAAAAAATTATCTTGTACTTTCTTATTTACAAACATGTCAACATGTATTTCTATTTTTTAAAAAAATTAATAAGATAGCATTTTAAAAGAAAACTAGCTTTCTGATTTAAAATCAGTTCTTATGTAATTTGACTCAATTATACTCCCAAAAAGGCAAGAAATCCTTCAAAATTGGCAAATGTTTCACTACTGCTTAAGAGGTTTCTCCTGTTGACCCATGACTGTCATGAGCCAAACACAAGGATGAGTATAGTCCCAGTACTAATTAATGAGTCTTGGGTCTCCTCATCAGATGAAGCCCCAGGGTTTATTGCATACTGTGAACATATTCCCTTACAGCAGCTCATAAGACTAGGCTATCCTTACTTGAGGTTTCAAAAGCCAGGCAGAAGGTCCCTGACACTAATATGCAATATGGCACACCTATTCAGCCCTCTCACTAAGCATGCATGTATAAAAACGGTATAGCCAGATAACAAACTAGAAGAAATCAACTGTTTTTTCACTCACAGATAAGTGTTTGATCCTTTCAGCAGAGACTATAACTGAAGGTAAACAGCAGTTCTACTAAATATTCAATTTGTCATACAACACATCACTAAAAATAATAAAGATCTTTTTTGCTATAAATAATACGGATTACTTTTTCAGAATTTCATCACTGCAGCAATGGTGTCAAAAGTATGTAAGGCAAAACACTCTGCAATATTAGTATTTCATAAGTCACATTGACACCCTCCACAGCTTTTTCTTTGGAGTTCAGTCATTGAAGCCAAGATGGGTGAAGTGGCTTTAACTAACTCAAGTGTTTTACTGCCAGTTCTTATTTCAGATTAACTTATCCAGGGACAACCTGAATCTCTCTCTCTGAAATAACACTGTACAGTAGCCAACCTTTATCTCTAGCTCTTACAAGTACTAGAGGGAACAAAATAATTTGTACTTGATTTTGAAAAAGTTATTTTGGATCTATATTTGGAGTTATATTTGGAACTTCTAATTAGCAACTAATCACAGATCTCTGGAACAAAAGGGCTCATATCTACCAAAAAGATTTCAAATAGTCACATTAAAATGGATAAGAAACAGAATTTTCATGTTCATACCTTCCTCACATCTTCATTGCATGACAGGATGACTAAGCCACAATGCCTTCATGCACTTGGATTCCTAGTAGTGTATTGTAACACGTACGTCTCCCTGGCAACACAGGTTACTGAAAACACATCAAATTTGTCCTCTGCTCACTAAAATTTGTTACTATAAAATACTGAATTGAGTTCAGGGTCACAGCTTCCTCTAAAAACAATCAATTTTCTGGACCTGGCATATCTGAAGTTTGAGCAGAAATGACAACTGGGACGCTGAACCCTTTTCAATGACAGGAAAGTTCATGTGGGCAGATGAAACTACCTTAGAAATTAGTGTAAAGCTGCCATTGAGCTGCCCCAGGAACAAATGCCCATCACAAACCTTGCTTTTCCAAGCCCAAATGCAAGCTTTAATTCTTGGACTTGTCTTCTCTATCTTCTCTAACAGATATTAAATAAAAGTAATGCATCATTCCAAATAAGACATTCTAGGCTACTTTTCTACAGAAGAAGGGCAAGGGCACATGAGGCACAATCTATTACCCAATCCTCCTAATTTATTAACACAAATGGTATCAAAGGCCATTTTTAGGGTGGCTGATCCACATGAACTTTCCCACTTTCTCAGGCCTCTTAGGGGTACCATTGGGTTGGACAGAATGAGGTAGAAGGCTCGAGACAAAGTGAAAGTGTGAAAAAATGCTTCAGAGAGAAAAATAATAAATCATCAAGAAAGACCACTGAGGTCCAAGGAAATTAAGAGTGCTAGCCTATCTTGATAGACATGAAGGAGGCACTTAAAGATTTAAGTGAAAACATAACTGATTTTCTGGAGAAGGAGGTGCTGGAATGTCATAAATTCTGCTTGTGATCAGAAGTGACATTTTGGTGTGTTTTATAGATAACAAGTCAAAACAGGTTGAGG
>JAOXXN010000065.1:21461357-21477221 GCA_026770055.1 Myrmophylax atrothorax
AGAAGGGTAGATTGTCAACACAGCTCCTGCATGTTCTGTAACTGCATGCAGCTGCTGTTTACTCTGTGCTTATAAGGAACAGTTCTTCTGACAATGTAAATTCCATTAAAGAATTCTAGTTATTTAAAAGGTAATTATATTGTAGTAATTTTTTCTAGTTTTACTACAATGTTTTTTTTCCTAAGGGATCCTAAAATGTTGTTACTATTTCTCATAAAGGATTTTTACTCCAAAAAAATCAATATCAATTTTACTATATCATATTATTGCTTTGATTTATTTTCTTGTTTTGTGTGGGATTTAGGTATTAATATTATTTAAAGGAAATGAGATAGAGTGTTCTGCTTTGAAATTTCACATTAAAAATAATTAGCTTTTCATTTAAACTCCAGATAAGGAAGAAGAATTTACACTGAACTATTTATATTTAATATATTTCATCTGTTCTTCTGAATTAGAGTTTAAATAAACAAAAGAGAACAGGGTCTTTCTTTTTGTGAACATGCACATAAAAAAAAATTCCTCTCACATAAGTGAGCATCTAGCAGAAGTGAGAATTAGGCCATTCACAAATTTGAGGAGATACACAGTTCATTTCATATGCTATCACACGTTAATCAAAACAAGCTAAATAATTCAAACAATAAATTTTGATCAAAGCCATTTTCTTTGTGAGAACCCTTATGCTAACCCTTTGTGATAGCCCCTCCATCTCATATAATTAAGAAACTGGTTTTTTCTTTACTGAGCCTAAATGTGTGTTACCTCAGTTATGTCCCATAGTTCCCACTTACATTATTTGCCTCAGAGAGTTTCTACCAGACTCTGAACAAAAAAACCCCTTGGCACAGTCTGCTACGGAGTACTTTGCAGGCTTCTCTGCTCTGTGCCCTGCAGGGTTGTATTTTACATAACAGAAATGGGATGGCAAAAAAAGAAGCATTTTTCAAAAAGAAATTTGGCCTTTTACTTTCCATGCATTTGAGGGCAAGTAATTTTTTCACAGAAGCAGATCTCCTTTAAAAGAAGAATTAAAGGAAACCTCGTCCCCTATCCTCTGCAACTAGCTGATCTGATCCATGTTTATTGCTGAGACAATCGTAAGTAATCAAACTGAAAGAAGCAGACATTAATTCTTCTCTTTTGGAAGTAGTGTGTGTTTCAGCGTGACACGTATTTTGCTTTTTAAAAAGTTCTGTACTAGATAAAAATTAACTTACTTCCATAGTGTAAACGTGTATATAGATAAGTCAAAACACAGTGTTGCAATTCAACACACTTTACACCTTAATTTTATAAATAATCTGGAAAGCATCTCAAAAATCAACAAATTATAATGATGCCATTATTATTTGCCATTTATATGGTGTCATTTATACAATGCATACGCCTGGATTTCCAAAGCACTTTCAAATGATACAATCAGAAATTATGTTTTAAAGTATAAGAAAACAGCTATTTCGGGTATGGTATATGGAGAAAATTAAATGGTAAGAACAGTACTAGATTTCAAGTTAAGGAGTGCAAAATAGTACTCAGTAGTTTTATACTGCATAAAGCAATGGGCTCTAAAATCTCAGGTGAAGCATCTAAGGTACTCTAACTATCACAATAAACAGCAATAATGTTATAAGATTCTGTCATGGTTTAACCTCAACTGGCAACTAAGTACCATGCGGTTGCTTACTCACTCCCTCAAGCCCAGTGGGATGGTGAGGAAAATAGGAAAAAGGTGAAACCCATGGGCTAAGATAACTGAAATTAATTAAAATTTAGTAATCATAAAAAGAAAAAAGAAAGAGAGGAATAAACCCCAAGAAAGACAAGTGGTGCCCAATACAATTGCTTCCCAACTGCTGCCTGATGTCCAGTCCACCCCAGACCTGCAATTGGTACCTTCTGGCCAATTGTCCTGAGTTTATATAAGAATTGTAGTTCCAAACAAAACCATGACATATCCTCTTTTAGAATTGTAAGAAAAGTGAAAAAACATATAACAATTTTCTCTTAATGAAATTATATGCTATATTTTACAAGAATTCCCTTTTTAATCGCATATCACCATATAGCAAAAGCACTACATAATGGAAGCAGGATAATGCTCTTGAAAAACTCCTGACTGTAAGCTAAAATGCTAATGAAGCACCAAAGTACTCAGAAACATGATCTTCCATTTCCAACGTAAGCACTAACAGGCTTGATCCTTCTTTGAGAGAAATCAAGTATATAATGCATATCTTCCTGGTTTCTTTGTCATGGAAGAGAAGGATTTGTTATCACAAGGCCTTCAGTAGTTAAGGAGGAATTACATCAGAATCCTGCCAGTCTGTTCATATTCTGAATTTTGCAGGAACAAGAGTAGCTCATCCAATTTTTTTTTTTAGTATACGATAAATATAACCACTCACTTCACTGAGTCTTAAGTAGGTGGGAGTAGGTTGTCCTTAACTCAAGTGTAAAATTGCCTTATGACAGTAAATTGCCTTCACAGAACAGACTTCCAAACCACGAATGAACATCAAACGCCAAATTGCCATGGATTTATCACATAAATTCACATATATTCTACAGGAAAGAATGACAGAGAAAGTATCATAAGGGAATCATAACTCTACATACATTACTCTTGGTAGATTTGCAGCCAAGCTTTGCTCTGGGATCTTTGGGTGTTCTTTCCAAGGGAGACAATAGAATAGAGGCTACACTTGCAGCTCTTGGTAAATGAACCTTAAAAAAGAAGGTCTTCAAACAGTCCAAATCACCAGTTCACCCTATTCTCACTAGGGTTTATGGACCAAAATGTATTATCTTTCCCTCCTAAGTCATTACAAAGTCAATGGATAGTATATAGAAAGTTACCAAAGCAAAACTCCAGTACTGGAGCAAACAGTTGATCAAAAAACAAGCAGAAAAACTCACTGTTTAGAACTATTTCTTAAAATAATCTGTTTAATTTTCTGCTGGGATTCTACTGTCCTGATATTCCTGTCTATACCTCGGCTTAGGTATTTATTAATTATTTATTAATTGTTAGGGAATCATTAAAAAAAGGTCTTTAATATAGAAATTGACTTCCTATTTAAAATACTACTCTATACAGTTCCCTTAAAATTAACAGCCAAATAATTAAGTGCTGCCTATCTACGTTATCTAACGAGCTCATTACCAATGTGACAGTATCTCAGGAAAAAGAATGGTACCAATCTTCAGTAAGTTTCTCTTCTACTTACTCTCTACACTGTGGTTCTACAACATAATCAGTGTTCTTTTCAACTCTAACCTCATTGTAGCTAGTGTTATCACTTCATCTGTGTTCTGTAATGTTCCAACCATACTATTGATTAGCAATAAATAATAATTGCAATAGCACACCTCATGGAACCCCTATAAGCCCTGATTCACAGTACACTCTTTACTAGACCTCTATGATGCCATTTTCTGTGGCTTGTGTGGGTCATTGCATAATTTCCAGTATCATCAGTGTATTTCATGGATCATACTTTGAATTTACACACACATTGCCGCTAATGAAGATAGTTCAGCACAACAAAAACAATGAGAAAATACAGTCCGAAAAAAATGTCACTGAGCAACAGAAATAAATCTTTATTCACCCATCCACTAGAGAGGACCCAGGACATTCAAAAATAACTTCAGTACAATAGTGCTCCAAATCTTTGCTTTTCCCTTTCTTATTCTCTCATTTTGCTTTTTAGTTGAATTGGTACTTTCTAATTTATTACTTTTTTCCCAGTTTGGACTTCAGTAGTGGTAAAACTAGCAAGGAATGTGATAATGGCAGTTGACTGTGAACACTTCCAAAGTCTCCAAGTGGGTCTGATGGTGTACTCCATCTGCTACTACCTAAAGTTCTACAAGTTAGCAAAGGAACAAAACTCAAATATGAAACCTATTTCCTGTTCCAACAAGGGCAGGACTGTTTTGGTAGAGCTGTATATTCTCAATGTTTCTAAATATAGAAGCCTTGTACTTGGGTTGTAGTTTAGGAATGGTATTCCCCAGTCCAGTGCCCCCACCAGGACTCTCCCAAACCATGTGCCACTCTCTCACTCCTCACTGCCTCTTCCCCTTCCCCCTCTGGCAGAATGGAGTTGAGATCAACAGCTGACATAAGAACCATTTAATGGAAACAGTAATGAGATAAAAACCACAAACAGTAACAACAACATCAATAACAAAAGTATACAAAGAGACGGTGATTCATATGCAAAAATGCTCACCACGATCCTGAGACAAAGAACAATAGCAGACCATGCTGCCACATTTTTTCAACTGGAAGCCCAGCCCTTCCTCTCAGAAGCCAGAGAGAATCCCTTTTTCCTCACCACTGGCAGTGATGTGAGGTGGTATCGAACAACATCTGGGTCCTGGTCCAGATTAGGACAGGGTCTAGTGTATCAATTAGCCAGGGTAATTTTTTTTTTCCTTCAAAGGCTACCACAACACCCATAGACACAATTGATATTTACTGTATAGAAAATGAGCCCTTTTCTAAAATGCTTGCAGTGAAGTTAGAAACCTCAGTGTAGATAATCTTTCTGGTTTAATAATTGAATTGATCTAATTTTATTTTGTGTCAAATTAGCTATAGAATCAAAACTTTTTATTTCTAATTCAATAAAGATTTCTTTTGCTGCTTTTTCTATATCCACACATTCACCAAAACACTAATCCTTATGAATTCTACATCTGCTCAAAACCACATACTTTCTGAATATTCACTTTTTGTAGGTTTTGGTGAACCTCATAATGAATGACGTGTAGTGACACAAGACCTGGGAGAATCACTTATAAATTCATAATGCTTTTGAGATGCATAAAATATTTTGCTGGTGAAAAGCAATACGAATGGTGAAGGGTTTAAGATACAACCTGACACAAGGAAGAACAGCAGAGTAAACTTCTTACATTTATTTAGGACAATGTTTGTGATTCATCCTACCTGTCTAGGCACTATGAAGACACTGCTAACTAGCCACACATCTGTGCCTATATGACTTACATGACTAACATACTTCTACTGATATGTTTTGTGCTGGATTTCTTGTATATTGTGACAAACACATTGTCCAGTTGTCCCATGGTCTACAAAATGTTCCCTATACATGTTAGGCAGTGCTTGCTGCTCACCAGAACTGATGGCTGAAGATTCCAGGCCCTTAAACTGCAGTGTGAATGGCACAAAGACAGTACAAGTGTTATTTCCATCAAGCATCCTTCTCCATAGTAATTTGTAAGATGATCCCTTATTTTCTTGTCTCCAAGTACAATTCTCAATTACAGCCTTCTCAATTATAAATTTGGAAGTAATCATATAGCAAACTATACCTAGAAAATGGAAAAAAAATAAGGAACTTAGACTCTGTTTTCACAGTAAATATGATTTACCAACTATTCTCTAATAGGCAGGAAAAAACACAGTTCTTATTGTGCGAATGTATCTGTATGAATAAAACAAATGATATCTCAGATATATTAGCTAGTTGGTTATTCTTTAACACTTCTCATCATAGTCTAAGGATTAAAGTCTGACGGACTAAAATTACCAGATTTTCCTTTCACTCTTGAAAAAGGAGACCTAAAAGAAACAAGAATGAACTTCAGATAATTAAATTGTAAAATGCAATGATAAGGCCATAAATCTTTGTTTTGATCTAAACCATATATAGATCTTTTTTCATGACGCTTTTTTCTACACAAGTTGAATTAAGCCTCACCGAAGAAAGGAGAATACAAAACAAAATGAAAAATACAGTAAAGTAGGGTCATTGTTAGCCCTGGAGCAGAGACATGCTGCTCTTTTAATGTGTTAGCAACTGCTATTGTTCCCACAATCCGGAACACTTGTGGGTTAATCCAGATATTGAGCAGTGGAATTGACTTAAAAAAGGTAACAAGAGCCTTTTGCTGGGTAGATGGATTTTTTTTTTAAATTAGCCTATGCTGCCTGTAGCCAGAGTGGCCACCATCTGACAGTTTTACAGATAGACACCAGAAAACAGGCTGGTGATTTGACCATGCCACAGATTTAGTATGATGCATCTGTCATTCACTGGCTTCCAATATGTGGATTACAGCTAAGACTCTGTGCCTAAATTATGATTGGAAATAAAATGTTGTTTCACATTAGTTGCAATTTTCCTTAGATTGACAGAGGGAAATATGAGGAAAACAGTCTGGTCTTGATTTAGTGGAATAAATCCAGGTTGATGGAAGGATGTTTTTTAATAAGCCTTCATGTTGTACAAAGAGAAGTGAATTGTTCTCTGGTAACAGATGAAAAATTCCAGGCAACAGTTATCTGGTACTAGCTTTGCTTTCCATTAACGACATGACTGAGGAGAATAGTGTTTATGTCAGTAGAGGTGTACTTATATTGGAACAAAATAACCCCATCTGCCTACATTTTACAAAGCATTTCCCGCATTTATTCCATAAGAAATTTATATTTTTATTATTTGAATGTCCAAATTTTTATTAGACCTCTTATGGACAACCTGGCAACTTGAAGGTTGCATAAACTTCACATCAAAACACAAAATTATTATATCTTTGTAATAATTTTTATTATATTTATTTATTTACTGAGAAACAAACTACTGCCATGTTACACTGTCCTTTTACTTAATCCCCTAATAAAAGTAATTTTGGTGAAAAGTGCTGTTATAGGTTAAATGAGCTCAGATGAAGTTGCTACTCTACTGCAAAATCTACGTCTTTCTTCAATTAAAACTCACTTATGTTGCCTGGGAAGCAAAAGTTGGTGAAAAGATGCAAATTACAGCAAAGATTAAGAACTCCTTCCAGTATAGTCTTGGAAGAATTTCTCTGCTTATTTCCTTGACAAACAGTCCAGGCTTTATGAGTGCTGTAGATTTATGCAAAAGGCACATACTTAAAAATGGTGCACGTTTTGCAGTTTTATAAATATCTATCATATCAGAACTGGTACAACATCGGAGGAGTAGGCTTAATTCATTTTAAGATAGAACACAAAAAATATAATGTGGGTAACAATAGGAACTAGTTCTACCATAAGTTTGAGGACATCTATAGAGCCAATACTGAAGGAAAAGTAATTAAACCCATTAAAAGAAAACAGAATAAAATGCACTACTGATTTACTAAAGCTTGTTCATTTCAAACTATTTCCACAGCTCTTTTTTGTTAAGACCTCTGAGTTTGATCATTGCAATCTTGTAATAACTTTGCCATTAGTGCATTCACCTCAGTTCACCCCCCCCAAAAAACCACACCAGACTTCTGTGTTACAAGGAAGAGACTTTGCATTCATTTCCCATTCAGATAAAACTTCCCACATCCTCTTGCATTTCATATAGTGTCATCTCCACACTCTCCTTTTAAATCTGATTGTGCAGGATTTTGTCCAGGTTTAAAAAAATCATTTTGTCTGGTAACAGAGGTAGCAATGGTTGGTAAATGTTGAAATATAAAGAGTTCTTCTCTAGTTTTTAGAATAATTTGAAAAAGGTTGCTTACACAGTGAATCTGGGAATACAATATATGTTAACTAGATCATTGGAATAGTGGAGGCAATGTATTATCAGTCAAAAGAAATAAGTAAGCATGCAATTTTCTTGTCTCAAATAGTGAGGAACATGGAATAACTAAGTAGTTTATAAGAATCATGTGTATCTCTAGCTTAAAATAAAAGATACAGTTGTGGTTATTTTCAAGTTTTATATAAGCTCACTTAAAACCTATGGAGGCTGACAGCAAACCAAACTGGTTTAAACAAATCTTTTTGTATCAATAACTAATTACATCCTAGTTCTGCCTCAGTAACACAGATTGATAGTTCCATTATAGTGTTTAATTAGACTTGTTTTTAATTTATCGTTAAGAAGTGGTCTAATTGGCGAAGGAACAGATGTTACAGGTCACGTGCCATCAGGATGACCAGGCTGCTGCAGAATGGCCAACTGGACTGTGAATGCCTCACAGAATCTCTTTCAGAGAGAGGTGGAGGGCAGTTTGCAGTGTGTCTGGGGTTTTTTTGCAGATGCTACCAGCAAAGTCTGTAAAGCATAATCTCCTACTGGGGTGAACTGTAAACTTACTGACTGGGATGAACAGTCAATAACTATTTTTAATTATTTCTTTATCAGCCCCAGATTCAGGATAGCAGGCAAAGAGGAATCTATTTAGGCCTGTCTTGATGCAGTTTTTCTTTGTCCTAAGCATTTGACAGGTGAAGAATTTTTTTTTTTTTAATAATGCTCTATTAACACAAGAGAGACATAACATTATGCATTAGATGTAACTTATGGCTCACAAGTGTGATTTCAGGGAGATGAAGTGTCATTCATATCTGGAGTAGCCTTTACACCAAAGCCTCAACCTTTTGAATGCTGAAGTTGAATGCTGAATAGCTCAACAGAACATTGAGTCTGTCTCAAAATTGAACTAAACAGGAATGCAAGCTTACCGTTTTTCAATTTCAAAGCAACATGAAAAACCTGCAAATTATGTTCCCATGGAGGAAGCAAATATGAAGAGGTTTAGCATGTAGGAAAAAAAGTCATTTGGCATGGATAATTTCCTTTTATTTTACAGTAATTTTTATTAAAAGCAAAATGTAATTAGAAAAATACTAGTTGATAATTATAAGTGAAGCAGCATAAAATGAAATGTTCAAAAGACATGACAGATTTCACTCAAATATCCTTGTAGTCAAAGCTCAGATTTATCTTTTCACTGTCATCTCAAAAATACCAGTTGCTCACAATAAAATGATACATATAGAGATCTGAGGTAACTACTGAACAGACGCTGCTGAAAAGCAGCTACTGCAGGGTGCAATGCAGCAGCTATTGAGTGATGTCTTCCAATCAATCATTATTAAGAGGCGAAAAAACCCAGAATGTAGCAGAAGTATTGGGAGAGTTTATACCAACTAGTGTGATTACTCTGGTGATTGCAGAAAACAGTATGATCTCAAAGACAGAGGAGATATGTCTTACTTAAAACCACGCCAGGCTGCTATTAGTTAGAATGGGTATTTAATAAATGATTTTTTTTCTCTCCATGCATCACAATGTTATTCCACCAGCCTCTTGTCTGTTGAATTTGTTAGTGGCAGAGTAGAAAACTAAATGTTTCTGAGGCCTGTTTATTGGTGCCTAAGACCCCCACTGGCCGGAGATGATGTCATACATGGTGTAACCAGGTATCTCTCAGGGCCCTAATCTTGACAGGAAAGCATGCATTCAATGTGAGGTTTTTGCCAAAAGGTGAGCTGATTCACCAGAATCCTCCCCCAGTCCTAAAGATCATGTGAGGGGTTTTAGGCCCCTGAACCTAATCTGCAAATGCTGTTACATCACAAATGATCTTTCATGATTTGGAATGACTTATGAATAACGCTCTAACTACGAACTGTTTTCCTCTATTAATAATCTTTCCATATTTAACTGAAGGATGACATTCAACAGCAAGTGATAAAGCAGAAATCAAACATATAAACTGATTCCCTGGCACCTATCTTACAAAAATGTTTGAGACTATGCATTTACTGTATGCATGCCATTAGATTATATTTTCAGAACTGGGGTTTTAATCTCCCACAGATCTCAGTCAAAGCTTAGCTTAATTAAGACCCTATCTGAAGTAGTACTTCAATATTTAGTCCAATTATCTGCATTAAACAGAAAAGCACTGTAATCTTTTTCCCATTCTAAGTGTTCAAATGAAACTACTTAAAATTATAATTTTCATCCAGGAAATACAAAATTTACCTATCAGACTATTATTTTAGAAGTATTTGAATATATTTTGAGACTACTGAAAACAAGTGTATTTGACATCTTCGAAGCAGTATATGTCATCTCAGAGAGGCTTCATAAAATAAAATTTGCCATAGAGGACAGAGCAATGGAGATCCTTGTCTTAAGGCACATAAACCTTCCATTTCATCACCTGCAGCTGACTCTCACCTGCAGTATATAATTACATATATGCTTTCTCATTGAAAAATTATACACTTCAGTTTTTTAAGATGTTTAGCTTGACCTCTGTTTATCATGACCATAATACCACAATCATCTATTAGCAGGGAAAGTTAACTGTCACTTAATAATTCCAGATTAGCAGAAACTGCCCATGGTTCAAGAGGTGGAAATAGTACATAAATGTGGCTTTTTTCCAGGAAAGAAAGAATACTAGATGAGTATGTTCTGGCTCCCACCATAGCAGCTACACAATAATCAAGGGCTTCAGTGATTAACAGAGAGTACTGCTAGAATTTTCTGCATTCTTTTTCTTGCCTGTTGTGAGCCAGTTGTAGTGAAGAATCAGGGAAGATACAAGCATTGAGCATTTGATAGTTTGAAAGGCATAGGAAAGAACACAAGATGGTAGCAGCTTAGCCTGAAAAAGATATTTCTTGACATCTTTTATTTAGAAAAAGAAATATATTTTCTCAGTAAGTTGTAGTACCAAACAGATACCAATACTGCCAAACAGATTAATGCAAGTGCAGAGACCTATGTATTGTCCATTGTAGTATTTATCCATGAATAGCTGTGCCTTAGTTGACAAAAATCATCTCTGGATGGCACTCTGAAGGACAGAGAAAAGTGAAATTAAAATGCTGGTTTGGTGGACAAAGAATTGTCACAATTAACTAAGAAATCACCTTACTGAATTACTGTGCTCTCAGTTTTGATCTCAAATGCTCATACATTACTTTCATTGACTTCACAACTAGAAGTAGTCCTGACAGTTGATGATGTTCTCTGTCTAGATTATTTACGTCAAATAATGCATAGAAGTCATTCCTGTCAAAGTTTATACACATACAGTATAGGGAGGGTCCTCACTACTCACTTAAAAGTTTGTCTGTTTTGCCCCTGAATTCTTAAGTAAACCTCAGATGCTCTGTCCTTTTTCTGCAGCTGACTTCTTTGCAGAGCAAAGTATTTCAAACCTTTATACCTTCACGTTAATAAAAACCCTAAGATGATAATGAATTTTCCTGTCATTTTAACTGTCACTTCGAAAGCATCATGTAATTATCTTCAGATCATCAATGCAGTAGCAAGCTCATTGGCAAGTAGCACCTGTTAAAATTGTGATCTGATGCAACAATGAGACCTAATAAGAGTCTGTACATAGTATCAAGTTTTTGGTAAAATATCATTATTTATAAAATCTTTTATTCTTACAAGTTTTGCCACTCAGTTTTACAGAACTGTGAAGGAGCAGGAGCTTAAAAAAAATCCCCAAGATATGGGGGAAAATATTCCAATGGTTTTCTTCCTTCCCTGCCTTCTCCCTCTACTGTGACTTCAAAATTAAATAAAAAATTATTTCGCCCTTTTAGCATAAACTTAAATTCTGGAGAAATGTTTTCCTTTTAGTTGTGCTATAAACATAATTTGTAAAGGTGACTTCACTATATTGTCTGCCAGATAAGACATTCTTCATTTTGGAAATGATAAAATTAGAAAATAAAAAATCAGAAAGGGTTTGGGCATCACCTTTCTTGTGCTTTATCACACACCTATCAGAGTACAGCCTTGTATAAGAGACTGATTGATTTATATTTTCTTCATAACCTCAAGTAATAGCTCACCTGTGTTGTAGCTAGGAGTAAGAATAAACAGTAATTATATTTGCTTCATTAATATGAGAGCAGGGGCACAGAAACAGGTTTCTACAAACACCAGTAGTCAGAACAGAATTGGCCAAGATCCTTTTTACTTCCAGTAAAATACTTCTTTCTGGGGAATTTCAGTCAATTCTCAAAGAACTCCTAAACTGTAACTGGCAACTGTCTATTTTGCTGTGGCAATAGACTGTATCTGTAATTCTTTATCGGATCATTAGACAATAGAATTTTTTTCCCCTTCTCATATACCTTTGCACATAATAGGAGTAACACATTTCTCCTTATGGCTGTCCTGTGGAAGACTCTGATGGTGCAATGAAGAAAATTGTCTGTTAAGCTGTTTTGCAAGTGGATGATATCCTTTCCCAGCTGTCTAGCTTAAACAGCAGCTTGAGATGTACAGACTAGTGTTTGTGTGTGTGTCTGGGAGCTGGGGAGTGCATATCTTGGCAATAATTAGTTTCCCAGAAACAATGCTTGCTGCTTCATCTGCAGAGTACCAGGAAGGTAGCTTACAGTTTAGTGAATTACACCCAAGGGCTGTCTCTAACCTTCAAATGTACGACCATATTATTTCATTTTCAGACAGTTTAATACAGTTCCTGATCGTTAATATGATTTTAATATCTGACAGTGCAAAAGGGTAATAATGTTGTGGGGCTTAGAAAGTAGGAAGAATAAAATAGTCGTCACCATCAGTGATCCACTCCTGGCATGTCATGTTTAGAAAATATATTTTATTGCCCTGGCATGTCTGCACAGCTCAGGTAAAGAATCAATCATTCAGCTCTCAGACCTGTAAAAATTATTTTAATTCTCTTTCTATTTGTTTCTCTTCTCTAAGCACTGCGCCAGACACCATCTTGACCAGCAGGTCCTACTCAGCCTCCTATCTGCAGACACCTACCAGCTGGTGTGGATTTGAAAAGCAATATACCATATTTAATTAAGGGCTAGTTAAGTACTTAAAATAGTTTATTTCAGTTTGCTCAATATAATAATCTGGTTTATTGGTCTTCTCCGAGAGCCTTTAAACTCAAAGTAGCTAAGAAACCCATAATTTTAAATTGTGATGGGAAGATCTTCTAAGAAGGTCTCCATGAATACCTGCTGTGTAGCAGCAACTCACTGCTCTATCGAATATGCAGCCTCTGCCTTCTTACAGATTCTGTCTCAGTCTCAACTGGTCAATATATAAAATCACTTTCCCATCTGGTTCCTGCACACAGCTTGCAGAGTTAGGCCTACAAATTCTGATTCATTTGATTGCCTCAGTTGTTTGACCTCACATTTGCTTACCTGTTTGGTTGTAATAAATTAGATAATCATTACAAGCAAGAGGATTATGACCATAATTAGCAAATGAAGTTGTTAAAGGACTTATTGCTCTGGCTCCATTCTTCACTAGTTTCCCTAAGAAAAAGCATCATCTAGCTCATATTTGCCAGTGATTAGCTTTGTCTTTATTGCATTGTAAGTACTCCTTTAATTACTGCACTATTTATCTCAGATGAGATTCAATTGGAGTAACTTAAATGCAATTCTTTTGCTACCAATGTTTTTCTTCCCTTAATTCATTTTATCCTTAACTTCTTTTAAGATAAACACTCAATACAGATTGGCAAAGATATCCGGATGTGTTTTGATGATTAAAACCTTGAATAAGGCTTCTCCAAGAGGTGATGAACTCTGGTAGTAGACAATAAAATATTTACTCCTTCAAGACTCTCATAATGGACCTGTGTTGGGCTATGGTTGCTTTCTATTATTTCACAAGCATAAAAGGGCAGGCACTCAGTCACAGAACTCTAGTAGAAAATTTCTTTGGCTTACAGAAACTTCTACTGCTGTATATGCTTTGTACCACCCCCTGTGTCTCTATCCATCCAAATTCAGTGACGAGATTTAAGTTCAGTCTAGTAGGTGTCATCAACCTGAAATTTAGATAAGCTTTTGAAGTGACAAGGTTAAGCAAAAGAAAGTAGTACTGGGAAGAAATGCTGATTTACTTCACTCTTAACTCAGTCTTTTTTGAATGCAGAATTCACATGGGAACCCAACACAGTGGAGCAATACAAGTGTCGGCATATGTGCTCTCTTGATTTGGGGAATATAAATTCATGGACAGTTCTTACTCCCTGATGTGACTGATGTGATCTGCCCTAATTAATTTTTCCTGCTTCTGAATAAGCTCACCAAAAGTAGTCTGTTTGACTAAAAGAGAATGGTTGTATGCCCACAGCAAGAGCTCCACAGCTGTTAGGGGATGAGGTTATTCTGTTGGTACGGTAAATGCTGCTTTCTCCTGCCACTCTGTGCAAGGCATTTTAACAACTTTAAGAGTGCAAAAAAGCACATCTACTTATCTGATGCTCAAAGAGAGAGAGCTGAAAACACTCCACTTCCTTTTTTCTCTCTTTGTCTCAACAAATGGTACCTATACAGTTTGTACTGGACTAGGAGATACTTCCTATCACAGATATTTATTAGGTTCTAATAATCTTCAAGAAGACATGTGTGAAACCTCATTACTTCAGTTGTTTAAAATTAGACTAGAGAAAGCTCTGAATTTGGCATCATGGAAGACACCAGGAAGAAAAGTTTTTCAGCTCCTACTGGAGTTGATATTGTTAAGTCATGAGGGACCAGATGTGTTTCAAGTTTATAGTGGTTCAGACATATTAATCAGCAAATTTTCTCCAGAGCTAAAAGAAATATGTGAAGTAATTGAAATTGGATTGGAATTGTAGCCAGGTTTTGTATAACACAATAAATTATTAACACAACTGATTATTTTCCTGAATGAAGGCCTCCGTTTTTTCAGGTATTAGTCTCAGACATAGCATGGTGTGCCAACTCTGTTCTCTTAAAAGATTGGTTTTTACAAATTAAGTAGAATCAGTTAATAGGACACCTGAAAACACTAGGAAAATAAAACACAATAATTTATAGTTACATTTTTCTATTATGTCAACATTGCCCATGAAATTATGCAAGCTACTTGCTACTTGCCTACAAAAAAGAAAGACAAGATTGTTACAAAACTGAAAATTGAATTTCAATAATTAATTACATCTTGCTAACCCTCTCCTGAAAATGACAGTATGCCTTCACTTACCATCCTAAACTGCTGCAACTTTTGTTATTTACCCAACAATCTGAAGAAACCACTCTAGTCAGTACCAAGTCATTTTACTAAAAAGATGTATCAATGAGACCTGAAAAGTACTATTTGCACTCTAATCACTCTTGCAGTGAGAAGTACCATAAACATCATTGAAGGATCCCCAGACTCCTTAGTGTTGAAAAGATACCCCTGTATCCCTACATACTCAACTACAAAGTATTTGTAGAGTTCTTTTCTGAGGCTGGCTATGCTTCAGCTATGCTAGGAGAAGCAGTCACCTATAGAAAATCTGTTTAATTATTCTGAGAACTCTGGATCAAAGCCTCTAAGTGAAATTGTGGTCCAACCAAGAAAGATAAATGAGCCTCCTTATAAAGCAGGCCTGACACATTGAATATATTTGACTGAATGCTTCATACAGGATAGCATGCCGTAGTTCAGATAGGAAACATCTATGATTTTATCCTTCTTACTTCCATTACAGACTTTGTGCCATATATTCTATATTATCCCCATGCCTCCACTGCTCTTCCATCAAACGCATTTACCTTTGCAGCAACAGAAGGCTTAGGTGGATAAAAAATGCGCCTGCACAGCTAGGAGTGCTCTGATGCCATTGTAGTGTGGGCATAAAATCAAGGAACATATGTAGAGGCAGCTGCTCACAGTTGTGAAGCCATGTTAAAAATATGGGACTGTTGAAAAACTTTGATAGATTTTATAACTGGGGAACTATGTCGTTTCATTGTATACTATATGAACCCACAAAAAGTGATGCTTTCCTTTAGTACATTTATTCACAGCTCATTTACAACCAAGTAATTCTATCATGCAACAAAATGAAAGGTTTACTCCTAGCCTTTTCTCAAAGAATTGTAAGTTTGTTGCACTAAATCTCTCTGACAGAGAAACCAGACAGGGACAAGGATTAGATCATTACAGAGGAGGCTAAAACGAGCTCTTTCTTACGGTGAATCCCTGGCCATATTTCAGTTCCCTGTACATAGCTTCTTAAAGGAACTAGCAAAAGTTTTTTCAGTGTCTGGAGTTGGGAACCTAGAGTAGATTGTTTAAGGGAAGGATA
>JAOXXN010000065.1:21482307-21508782 GCA_026770055.1 Myrmophylax atrothorax
CTTACAGCTAATAACTTAATTAATACAGTTAAGACTAGAAATCTTTGTATTTCTGTCTCCCTCCCTTTCACGTGACAGCAAGTTTTACTCGTTCTTGCTTTACAGTGGGGGGTTTGAGACTCACTGAGTACACCGCTATATTTAACATAAATTACTCTGTATATAGCACCCAATCATCTTGGAAAAGAATAAAATGAGGTAATGATCTCCTTTTGTTGTGTTTTTTTTTCAGTCCACAGGGCAGCGAAATTGTGCACCACTCACAGCATAGCATTTCTGTAGAGTTATTTTGTCCTGGGTGACATAAACAAAGAAAAAGCCCCAGGGTAAAGTTTAGCCTTTCATATGAGGACTCTGCTCTTGTTGCATAAATTACAAACCTAAGAACCCTAAGGCCTTGAGCATAAATCAACAGTCTTCCATTTCTAGAAGAATTTTTCATTAGCATCTTTCCCCAATATTTTAGTCTATTACTAGACTTTGGAGTAGTGTGAGGTAATGAATAAGTTTGTAATGAAATGCATGACACCTGACTTTCTTTAATTTGTAGTGGAAGCCTGTCAGTGTCAGCATAAAATGCCCAGGTCAATAAATTTCTATAAATCAACATTAAATCTATGACAGTCAATACATTTACACCAGCAGGAGCAAAATAAGTAGTTGCCCGCCACATGAAAAAATGCTTTACATTCCATAGATTGTTATAAAATAGAATGTGCTTATAATATATTATCTATATAGTATATAGATATGCAAAGTGGAAATATAAATTTTCACTTATCTTGCATTCTTTATTGCTTTGATTTCATTGTATCCATGAAATTGATAAAATGAAAGTAATAGAATGGCAAAAAGATTCACAAGCATTCCTTGCTGAAATTTTGATTTTGAACACAGGATACAAAAATATGAAATTGTAGCCAAAGTCACTTGCAAGTTCCAGATGGTGTGCCATTTAGCCTTGCTGTGTTCCCCAGCTGTGCTCATTGACTCTGAAGTCATGGATCTAGAAAGAGCACTGTTTATTGTGCAGTACAATAGGAAAAAGAGAAATAAATTTAATTTTGTTTTAAATGATGGGGCAATTTCTTGAAAGAACTTTACTTGGCTCATAGTCTGTTTCATGCTTTTTCTGAAAAGCAGTCTAGGAGTATATTAAACTACTGCAAGGCAAGATGTGTCATTTTTCATACCATTAAAGGCTTGTTTTTCCCATAAGAATCCCTGAAAATAATCCTCTGAACTTTGTTTGAATGTACTTTTATATATCCTTGGAGCAAGGCATTGCAAGTGGAATGACATAGTTGTGATTAATTTACTGTGCATAGGGGTATCTGAAATTGAACATTCAGAGTTTTCAGATTTGCCTCTGCAAAAGCATCCAAAATGCTGGTCACGGGTAAGTGACTGCAGAGGTATTATAATATCAGAGAGAGCCTGCTTTCAGGGTTTGTTTGTTTTTTAAGAAAGATGGAGAGAATATTTCCTGTGTACTAAAAGTAGTTATACCAGCTTGCGTAATACAAATTAATCTGAGAGTGTACATGGTACTAGCTGTTCATAATAGGATATAGGAGTCCTTACTCCACCAACAGCTTATCATAACCAGTCCTGGTAGCTCAGCAAGTGCATTGCCCTAAAAACAGAAGCAGTGTCAAAAATAAAAACATGCATTTTCCATGTAACTAACCCTATTAATTTATGTCTACAGCTGCTAATATTCAGCAAGCAACTAATTCAAGCTCCAGCCATTTCACACAGTCAGAACACCAGCACAGAAAAGTACCACCTATGCCTGTGCCTGGGACATGATAACACTGGAAAATTCTGCACTGTGAAAAATACGGAACAATGGGGTAAAAGACCAGTGAAATGGAATTTAAGTGTTTGCACTCCTTTTCAGCAGAGTACTGATGGGGAGGTAGAGGGAGAGAGGGAGTAGTGTTGGTCTCAGTGGTTTTATTCGGAGGAGTATTTCAGCCAACAGAAAAGAAGCTGAAATTATGGCAGACTAGAATTAAACACCTTTTCTATTTCTGTTGATTGCAAGTCATCAGCCATTAGACTACAAATCCAGACTTTTACATTTACTGCCTTATTGCAGGTAGTCTTTTAATACATTTCTCTAAAAGCTACAAGACTTATTTAAGGTTAGGATTTTGTGGACACAGAGGTTTATTAAATAGCCATTACAATAACTAATCTGAATGAGTTAGCTTTCCTAGAAGATGCACCCCAGGGTGATATCTCTTCATTACACCAAGTGGCTGCATGTTCTATTGTTCTGTGTACTGTCCCGTGGTGACCTTAACAAGGGCCTAGGATTGTTCATTTAGATTAGGTGTATTAACACAGTAATTTTGACTTGACATTGTTAAACAACATTCTGTTATTTTAAACAGTTCACCCAGTCTGCCAGGAAAGTTTTGAACTCTCATCTGATCATTGCCATGATGCAGTACTATGTACAAATTTAAACAAGGATTTTCTCCAGTCTGTCATTCAGGTACAATATAGTAGACAAGACAGAATACAGTCACACAGTACTCCCTAACATTTTGACAGAAAACCTTTTGACAGAAAACATTTTGACATTGAGGGCACCAATAGGCCAAACAACACTAATAGGAGAGACCAGAATCACCTGGGACCTCCCTACTCCCCCATCTGCCCAAAGATCCAGGGCTCTACTTAAGCTTAGCCTGGGGTTTTTAGACCTTGTTAGAGCTATGTTGAAGGAGTCCTGGTCAGATCCTGGTCACTCTCATTGCCCCTGGCCCTGGGCAATGGTTTAGCCTTGGCCCTGCCTAGTGGGCATCCCTGCTGACCTAGGATCTCGGCTGAGTCTGGTTGCCCTCCCTGTCTCCTTTCTGCCTGGTAGCTGCAGGACTGGTCCCAGGACTGGCTGATGAGGCCTCTGCACTGCTCTCTGTGCTATTTCACTGGGCTCTCCTTCCCCTGAGGAGCAGCTGAGTGCAGTGATCACTCTCTAGCTATGCTCTTTTAATCAGGAATACACTTGCCCATCACCTCACTATGGAACATGTTTTTGAGATGATATAGGAGCTGTATGGGATAGAGGTACCACTGTACCACTGGTAGCTGTGCAAATTCTGATACTTTTCTCCTAACCTTAGTGCCTACTATTTTTTTAGACATTGTGCATAAGTAGATGTATTCATTACATGCTTACTAGCTGTCGTTTATCTCCTGACTAAAATTCTGATGTTCATAAATACTACTCTTTGATTATTAATTCAAGTACTTTATGAACTTGTGAGTAAGCTGCTGGCTATATTGCAAATTTTCCTTTATCTTTCTTAAAGATGTGTCCTTTCTATGCTTCTGATGCTTTATCTGTCTTGCATGTGTTATCAAAGATAACAGTTAAAACTTTGAGGCTGTTTCAGTCTCCAGGTTATTTATTGTGAAATTCAACAGCATGAGTCAACTCTCAAAGAGAAAGTAGAAAAACACCAAACATAAAATGCTATTGCCTGTATTACCTTTCATTTAGCTTTCACCCTGACAGGATGCAGACTCACATTGAGTTTCTTAATGTTGCTGTATTTTTTTTCATCCTTTCCTTGTGGCTGGAAAATGCAATCCTTTTCATTCAGGCTTAATCCCACCTTCATATATCCCTTCCTTTATCAACAAACTGTTACTGGAACAGCTTAAGAACTTGTTGGATCTCTTGTATGTGAGAAAGTAGGACAAAACAATAAGAATATTCCAAACTGAGGTGTTATGAATAGCCCTGGGGAAATTAATTTATTAAATTTAGATGAATAGCCTACTCCATCCTCTGTCCTGCCATTTTTCTTTCCCAGGTTCTATATGTGTATTTGAAATGCCTTATAATCATATAGTCTTGTGCTACAGATGACCTGTTACTAGTCACAAAAGGCCTCATCTATAATATTACCTGGTTTATTTATCTGTGGGATCACACTGTGGCAAGACCTTTTTGTTTTAATCTCTTAAAGGCTTTTATCATGTCTCAAGTAAACACCCTTTATGTACAAGGCAGAATTCCTTCCTTTTCTGTATCCACCCCTTAATCAGCCATTATTTTTGCCTTAGTATTGCAGCTTGCCAATTATTCTTTCAAATATCATCTTCCTAAAGGAAGTGGTAATATTGATCATATGCATTCTTCTTTGTTCCTTGTATCTTTTGAAGACACCTTTGAGTCAAAATTTCTCCTGCTGTTTTATGATCTGTTATCAGCAACTGCATCCTTTCTTCTCAGTCTTCCAAAACACAGATTTTAAGTATCTGTTAAGGTTATTTGTGGGTGTCTATCACAAGGCTTTTCCCATATTACTTTAGAGTTGTTTTCAGCTGATCAATGATTTTTTTTTTTAAATCCAGATTTCAGTATGAATGTTTCAGGTTTTTCTCTGCATGTAATGGAATTTAGATTTAGAATATGCCTATGGAGAAGACATCTATTTAACATCATTTATATTCTGAGAAACAAAGGATGATTTATGCTGGGATCTGACTTTACTCTTGGTTATAGCTGTTGAGTACTAATGAAACCCTATAGGGGTATATTTTGACTGTAACTTGTTGCGGTGCTAAATTGTGAATAAGTGTTGAAATGGAGTTGACTTGCATGCACAGACTGAAATGCATAAAATACTGCATTGATTTCAACATGCTAACTTCATAACTATGCCAGTAAAGAGGAGATCAAATATTGGAGGGAAAGCTGGGCATGCTAACAATACAGCATAAATCTTTTGAAACATAATCCTTTTCTAAACGCAGATCTTCCTTTATAGGAAAGAGGTAAGGTGAGGAGACATTTTATAGGTTGAGGGTTTGGTTCTGTGTTTTGGTTATTTTAATATGTATACAAATGTGTACACTCTATGGAAAGAGTTGGGCCCCTTATTGTTTTCATCTTAGCTTTCCTTTATCTAAATGTACAGTCCTTTAGTTCTCAACGGTTTGCTGCTTACTAGGTGTGATTTACTGTTCTTCAGAAGAAGAGCGGGATAATGGTATCCCAAAGGCATTATGTAAGGAAATTGGGATGCAGCACTGATATTAGATAAAATCATTGAGACAATTATTCTGATTCATCAAAATCACCTAAAACCACACTGAGATATGCAATAGAAAAAATTACAGTCATGCTTGTGAAAGACTTATAAACATTGTTAAATGCAAACTTCAGTCCATTTCTTTTGCTTATTCCTTTTTAAAAAGAAAAGCTGCTGGTATCTGATGTATTTTTCCTGCATGATGAAAGCAAGGTTTTTTTCTTCCCTCCAAGCATATTCCTCCCCAGGGACTTAGGTTTGGGGTTGTTCTTTCTGTATAAGAATGGAAAAATGACTGTAAACATAATTCACTCCAGGGATTCTTCAGCCATAGAAGAACCAACTTGACAACTGTCAAAGGTAGAATTTAAATGGATTTATTTGCATTGTCAAAGACCCTTATAGGAGAGGAAACGAACAGTAACATCACGTGCAGATCTATTTTATGACATTAAGTAGGTTCTTCCTCTTGGTGTGAGTTCATAGTAAATAAGAATCCATTTTCTAACAGCATTTGTAATCAAAAGTCAGAGAAAGACAGAGCAGGAAACAGCAGAATTTTGCCCACATACAGTTTTGGAAGGGAATTCTGAAAGAGCAACTGATACAAAAGAATACAGACCTCTTGGAATAGTTTGTGACATTCAAAGTGCTTTATAAGCTGCTCAGTAGCAAAGTATAAAAATAATATAGGCTTTATCTTTGAAGAAACAGATTAGTATTAGCTGTCAAATTGAATAGGTTGGGTAGCCTTAACTATAGTTCAAAGCATGAATTTAGTGGGCCTGCCTCTTTGAGAAGAGTTAGTAGGCTTTGACCTACACTTTCATCACTTCTTGTTTCTCATCTGTAAAAAAAAATACAGAACATGTCTATTCATAAAACAGATTTGCCATTTCTATAGGCCTTTGATAATAGAAGGATATATCTCAATTCATTAAACCTCTGACCTACATGTCATTAATGCCATTGTCTAAAAGATGCAGCCAATAGCAAATGTGAACAGAGTTAGACATGCAAAAGCAATAGAACTGCAGGGAGAGGGAGAGGGTAAAAGGTCTTCACTTGCCATTTTCTTTAATTCATTTTAATAAAGCAAAACAAAAACCCTAAAACCAACACAAACAAAAAAACAAAAAGAGACTAATTTTACTGACTTATTCAGTAAAGCTAAATATTAGAGGACAAATTATAGTACCAATGCTTCAAAAAGTATTTGTGAGAACCTGATTTGAAATTATAGACAGCATCTTTTGGGTTTTTTGCTAGTGATAAGGAAAGAAAGTTAGTTTAATTATTAGATCCTCTAGTCAGTGGTCATGTGGGACACAAGTGTATATTGGCTTGCTTTCCTTATGTAGTACATGACTGAAAGCAGTGCTGTTTACTGCAGTATCTTTCTTTACTGTCACTTGTTAAAGGGCCTTCCAGCCATTTCCTTGTGTTTCTCTTGGCAGCACCAAGAGCATAATCTGATGTCACATCCTTTTTTCCATTTTGTCTGGAAAACTTAATTCATAATGCTATGGAATTTATTCATTGGACAAAGCTGCTTGATGCAGGTTAGATCATTCACTTCTGTTAATTCTCAGAATTAACAGAATTAACAGAATTAACTTCTGTTAATTCTCAATTTTGGTTCTGTTAATTAAAATTTGTAATTTTTAATCTCAAATAGATATCAGATCAAAACTATGATCTGCTCTGAGAAATGAGCAAAATAGGTTATTTTCAGCATGTTCAGGATGGTAGTCCCCCCTTTAGTGGGGAGTCCACAGCAAAAGGATTGTGCTGTGCTGCAGATGATAAACTATGCTGACATCAAAACATAATTATCTTTTAGTAACTCTTGTCTCATGGATCAAGGCTTGTTTTTCTTTATCAGGTTTGCTGAGTAAATTTAAGCAGATGTATAAATTAAAATAAATAGCACAATGACAGTGCAAAATTTGCTCTAAATCTCTTAATTAGAAGCACAAATGTTGATCCCTCTCTCCCCAGAAGAGGGAAGGAAAAAAATCTTTGATTTTTCCAAATTGTATCCAGACATCTTCCATCCAGCTCAGAACAGTATCCCCATCCCAAGATTGAATCCAAACATTGTCCTTGAAGAACCTGTTTTATGGGTGTAGTCTCTGTAGGATTTTATTGGAGTATGGACCCTAATCAGTATCTAATGTGATATATGAAAGAATTGCAGATTAGTGGCAATCCAGTAACACAACAGCAGGGTTAGCTTTGCAAATGTTTAGCTATTGCTTAGTTAGGTGGTATAAGGTGAAAGTGAATAAAAAAACCTATTTAGTGAATGCATGAGCAGCACATTAAGGATAGTAAAACTATAGAAGCTTACATAAGAGGCTGAGATCTAACAATCAATACAAAAAGCAAAGAGTGAATACTACAGAAAATGTCATTAGTTTATTTTCCTGCCGCTGTGTCATGTGAGATTTATTGCCACTCACTACCATCACTGCAAGTTTCTTCCTTTTTTTTTTCTTCATGTGGCCCTTTCAGTTTAAGTCTCCGTACTTTGTTTCAGGTGAATATTTATTGCTAGAAGTCAACAGATTATGGCAGCTGCTCTGACAGTCTTTCAGTTCATGTCTGTCATCTCAATTTAAAGTGAGGATATAGTGCAAGAATTAGGTTTAGAATGGAATAAAAAGTGATTATATTTTCCCTGAAGGAAATGTATCCACGGTTTCTCTAACAGCTAGTTTCTCTGCTCTGATAAAAGCCTTTGGAAGTAATTACATATAGGATGCAGTCCACAGCATTTTACTTTCATGTGCTATAAATAAGCCAGAATCAATTGTGAGTTGTAATAAAAAAGGCAGCATGTATTAATTTTACACAGTATAATACATTTTAGTAGATGTGCAAGCAGATAACAAACTCATTGGCAGGGGGGAAAAGCTTCTTGCAACACTGACTCATGAGTCATACAGTGTTCTAGGAAGTGGTATGCTCTGTGCATATGCCAAAGGTGCTTCTCTCTTCACAGAAATTGCTGGGCTTAATTGTGCAACTTTGGAAAGAAATCTTCATCTTCATTTCCAGAAGCTTCATGAACTAATCCTCCCTCTTACTCAGTTGCCCATCACATCTCAGTAACTCCCAACTGCTAGATGACTGATTCAGTACACCTAACACAGAAAATCAAGGATCTGCATTCCTTCCTTTCACAGATAGGGAGCCAGAGGCTCATATCAAGTGAAATACCTCAGACCTCATCAGCAAATAATTCCGAAGGATAAATGAATATTCTAAAATAAGTTAAGAAAGACTGAAACGAGATTTTGTTTTAAACTAGGTATATATTTTGCAGACAAAAGTGCTGTTTCATCTTGAGAAAATTGCAGTGAGGGTTATGGAGATTTCACAGCTTCCTAAATGTGTGCATGCATGCATACACACAGACACACAATGACCTCCAAGTTGTATCATAGTCTATATTTAAAGCAACTGTAAATAGTATGATTACTAACTAAAATGATAAGGATGGGGAAGAGAATTTTGGCTCATTTCATCTTGGAGTTCATTGAAGATCATTTGAAAAAAAATCCCTAATGAAGGTAAAAATAGAATCCACCAGAAATCTCTGTCTCGGTGAAGTCAAGGCTATGCTTTATTAAGATAGGATAGTAATGTAAGGAAAAGGAAAGGTTTGTAAAGGGTAAAGACTAGAGGTTCAAATCAGAAAAGAGGATTTATCACCAATATGTGTTTGTATTTACACAATGCTTTTCATTGATGTCACAACTGAGAAACACACATCTTTGTCCTTGGATTCAAATTACCTTCCGCTGAGTTTCTTTCTTACTCCAACCTTCAGTTCGCAGCTGTAGATCACTCCCTGTATATGGATTTGAAATCATAGACCTTGAAAGTTCAGCAGTGCCACATATTCAGTTACCAAAACATGACATAAAAACTTCCTCAATGGTTTGATTGGGCACAGGAAACAAAGTTTTACCACATAAAACTCTGACTTGCCAGATTGCTATCATAAGGAAGTTGTCTCCCTGGACATAGCAAAATCATTTTCGAATGTTTGGGCCAAGAAGTTCACTCTAAGACAAGCTCAGCGGGATCACAAATGTTGAGCTGATTGAACTTCAACGTGTTGCTTGGGCTGTGATCTTTTACAAATCATCCTCAGAGCTGCTTAGTGATAGAAAAAGAGCAAGAGAGGAAGCAACTGTCTTTATGCCAATAAGTGAAACTGTCACAGGACTGGTGTCCAATCGCCACTTCAGAAGCTGGTAAGACAGACACTTTGCAGCTGAAGTACTGCACAGAAGCTGTGCTCCTCTCTTTGTTACCTCTGATATTTGAGCATTTTCTAATCTCAGTTAAAAGGACAACTCTTCTATTTTGAATATAAACTATTCATTTTGCCTGCTACAAATATTCCAGATTGTGTGGGCTTGGATCATTATTCAGGATTAATGGCACAGGGCCAAGCAAAGCTATTGACAAGGTGAATCCTGTAACAAACAAATTGTTATGAAAGAGGGAAAGGCAGAAAGAGGCTCCAGAACACAAGAAATTTGAGTCAATAGTTTTATGCCAGCATGAATGAAAAGGTTGAAGCAGACTTTATTCTTGCTATATTGAGAAAAATAAAATATTAAATTCCCAGGAGAGCATTTGTGGATGTAGTAAGGAGTAAAAATACTTACATCATACAAGTAAAGGTGTTTATATGTCAATAAAAACATTATTTTCCTACAGCATAGCTTTACTCAGTATTTCCTTCTTATTCACATTATGCCCAGGTACTGCAAATATATTTATTGTTTTTTCCTGTAGCTGCTAAAATCTATATCAACTTGGGGAAATGGCTCTTTTCAGTAATGGAGGCTGAAATTTTCAAAAAAACCCAGCACTGGGTCCTGTAGCAGCCTTGGTGACTGCCAGGAAATGGGGTCATCCTCTCACAGAGGGTGTGCAAGCAGCACTCAGAGCCAGAGCAGCAGCATGGGAGCAGGGAATAAGAATGGGAACAGGGCTGGAGCTAGGGCCCGAGGCTGAGACATGGGTAAAGCATGGGGTGATTGCCTTCTACATGCACTGTACATTTTTGAATGTAAGGCATTTTATCCATATAAGATGAACACCATCTTCCCTGCTTAGATTTCAAGGTATTGTAGCTTTTTGTGGCTATTTTAGAGACTCATGCTGAGTATGAGGGGGTTCATGCTTCTAGTATCTAGCTTACCAGAAATAAGAGCAAAAGGAATTATTGCTGCTGCCGTTTTTGAATTGGCAGGTTATCAGACAACACTGTGTTGCTTCATTATGCTGTAATGTCATCAATTTCATTGCAGTTATCCTTGCGTGGAACTGGTTTTAATACATTGGTGAATCAGGTGCAGAAACTGTAGAGTCCTTAGCTGTAAGGAAAGCAATTAAACTTAATAACAGTTACAGCTTTTAAATGGAGTTATATAGCATTTTCAGTAAGAATGGTTTGTGACTTGGTAGCAAGGCTTCCATTATACTCAAGTATTGCTTTAGCCATATTGATTTTTTTCAATTTAAAATTTTCCATTTTTCCTAATATTTCTGTATGTTTTCTAATTCCCTTTAAAACTTTTCTTTGTTGTTAATATTGAAATTGGATCAACACAGGGAGTCTCCACCACCTACAGAGAATCCCCAAATCAGCCTGTTGCAAGTGTATCTTCATTCCACATTTCCAATTTATCAGAATTAAAAAAATCAAACCACCAAAAATTTAAGAACAACTTTCACACCAAATATGCTTCCTAATGAAAAAGGCAGTACACACTTCAGTATGTCAGAGAATTTATATGTGGAAAAGTACTAACTGGCTTTGAACTCCAAAGATCTAAACACAAGTTAAGCATGTGTTCCTTCCTCTCCTGGGTTAAGAAGTAGGGCCTCAGCAAGAAGGCAATCGCAACAAGATTCAATGGTCTTAGCTAAAAATGAAGAACAAAATTTTTTTGTGTCCAATATCTTTCCCTCTTTCCTCCTCAATAAACTAAATAAGTCTTTTGGTTTCTTAAAAAAAATAACAGCAAAAAACCCAGATACCAAACCAAATCATCAAAAAACCCATCCACAACCAACCAACAAAACCCCAAAACAAAACCAAATAAAGCTTGAATATAGTTCATTGAATAAGCATGCCCCTGAATAGCCAAGCATATAGTGAAAGGTGGCGCAGTCTAGGAAGCCTGGTGAAAACAAGTCTGGGCAGAGCTGAAAAAATAAAAAAATGAGAGGCAGTTCCTTTTGCTCTTTGTAAGAAAACTTTGTCTTTGCTGTCTTGTGTCAATTGTTAGATTGTCAATGGGTGGCACTCACTTGCAAATTCACTGATTTGCACAAATAAATGAACAGTAACAGTTAATTACACACTCCATGAGTACAAATCAGTTGGAGGGCAGAAGCTGTGCAGACTTGTGCAGCACCCCTACCCCCATCATCCCTGCTGTGTGATCAGGATCATTATTAACTCACTAGGCAACCTTTGGTGATTCCTCCCAGCTATTTTTTCTTACTTTTTTGATCATGAACATAGAGCCCAACTGAGTTCAATGGAGCCATCCAGCAGACTGGAAGCATGCAGCCTTTGGAGAAAAAAAGTTACTTAGTGCCATTAGGTGTGCCCCATAGGAAATTCTTGCATTTTATATTTTCTGTATAAATTGTTTCTCATCTTCGTCAGACAACGTGATTGAAAAATATTAAAAATATATGCAACATATATGTTAAATATTTTCATATTCATCAAGGCAACCTGATGAAAAAATATAAAAATGTATGCAGCATATGTATTAAATATTTGTATAATATATATGTCATTAGGCATATAGCAAGCTCTATTCTGATATCTAAAGTGTAGCTCAGCTGCTACATGAAAGAAATTAAAAAGGTTAGGCTAGGCTTTTAGACAAGAAGTGTCAAAGCTCTTGATATACTTCATCAACCCTCAGACTCTAAGGACTCTAAGTTTCTGCTTTATGTCTAGGTCATTTTTAAAGGGAGACTAGACCTATGACTGGTGAGGTCAAAACAAAGGGCTTGCAGATATAACGAAAGATGTAGGTGACTAGCTGGGAGTTTCTGCAGGATGCTGTGGGTCCTTTGAAGTAGTTTGAGAGCTGAGAACTAGGCAGAAAAAGGATATGTCCTACATAACTCTCTGGGGAAAACCTCAAGGGAGTTTTGCTGCTTTCTTTTCTACTGATTCCACATCCAGGTGGAAAGGAACATCAGAAAGCATAGATAAGAAAGTCCTAAGGAGAAGTCAGATTCAACAAAAGCAGAGGATTGGGATAATTAAATGAACAAAACTCTATTAATGTTTATGTATGAAAGAGCAGTAGCTATATGTTAACAAGAAGCTGGTTGGTGTGAGAGGCTATAGTGGATTTTTTACCATTAGGCACTTGCATTTGTATCAAGCTGCATGAGTTTGTTCCTATATGAGGCCTTTCTCCAGCTGCAAGGACAATCTACCTTTTCAGCCTGACCATGCTATTTAGAGGCACAATTAGTCTGATTGTTGAGCTGGTTTGGCTGGGATAGAGTTAATTTCTTTATAGTAGCTGCTATCAGACTGTGCTTTGGGTTGGTACTGGAAATAGTGCTGATAATATGGGGATGTTTTTTGTTACTGCTGAGCAGCACTTACTCAGAGTCAAAGCCTTTTCTGCTCCTCACCCCACCCTGCCTGTGAGGAGGCTGGAAGTGCACAAGTAGCTGGGAGGGGACACAGCTGGAACAGCTGACGTCAGCTGACTAAAGGGATATTACAGACCATATGGTATCATGCTCAGCTTATAAAATTGGTGGAAGAAGGAAACAACTTTCATAGTGATGGCATTTGTTTTCTCTAGTAACCATTATGAGTAGTGGAGCTCTGTTGTCTTGGGCATGCCTGCTCATGGGAAGCAGTGAATGAATTTCTTGTTTTGCTTTGCTCATGTGCATGGGTTTTACTTTACCTAATGAAATTTCTTTATCTAAGCCCATGAGTTTTTTCACTTTTCCAATTCTGTCCCCCATCCCACCACAAGACTTAATTGCCTGTTAGGTTTAAACCACAACATTGGGTTATGGAAACTGGGACATTACTTAAATCAGTGATAAATATTCTGATGATCTTTCCAGTATTCCAAGCAGAACACTCAGAAGATGAGCTGCAATTCATCTCTTTAATTCTAACTTTATTCCTATGCTTCATCATTTAAGTTCAGTGACAGAGGTAGATTACTGTAGCACACCTTATTTTTTGTTGGACATTGCATTCATCTTCTATCTGAGCTGGTAAAAAGTAGTATATAAAAAAGAGGTGCAGTAACAGGCACCTCTCATTTCTGAATGGGGGTATTTTGCCATCTGATGAATGATTTTATTTGTATTCAGTTCATTTTTTGTTATCTCTGATATCTTTTACCTGCAGTGTTTGTTGTGCTTAAGGCACAAGCAGAATGCTCATGAAAATATTCAGCTGTAACTCCATTTGGTCAATAGAGGTATTTTTCCTTCCCATTACCTACCACAATGCTGACATTTTATTGCTTGCTGAGATAGGAGACAACAAGAGGGGAAATTGAGTCATTTAATTCCCATATCTAAAAATAAAACTCCCAAGAATGCTTTGCAAAAGAACAAGTAATTGCTGCAGAATTCACAAGCTCTGTTGTTCATTGAAGGGAGAATATTTTGGAGATGAAATATTTGGAAATTAATAACTGTTTGTGATGTTACAGTCTGAGATGCTCAGACTTACCTATGTCTTTTCTATCAACGCATGTCTTTACCAGATGTCAGTTAGACAGGTACATAAATATATTTTGACATTTTAAGTGCTTTTATTATCGTAGTTTTATAAAGCTTCACATTCATTAACAAGCCTAGCTTTCCAGCAACCTGAAAGGTAGGGAAGTGTGTCCCATTACAAACAGGAATGAAGGAGTGGTAGATTAAACAACCTGGTCAAGGTCACACATTAAATCCATGGCCATACAAAACGAACCCAGATTTCTTGATCACTCAAAGAACAAAACCAATTTCTTCCCTATAAAAAGAGACAAATTACATACTTGATCAAGTCTGAAGTTATAAGTATGCAACACAAAGACTGTTGTGCTCTGAATTCTACAGAATTCTACTACGCTGCTAGTCAGCCTTATAATGTTTTGAAAAGCAAGCTGCAAAGGCACATGTTCTGTAGCCACCAGTTGCCATGGTGAGTAAGGAATAAAGATTGTCTTACTGCTTCTAAAAATATGTTTGGAATGGGCAGGAAGAATCCAGAAAAGTAGGAAAACAGAGACAAAATGGCTGTTAAATATTATTGGTGTAAACCTTAGACCCTTCTGCAAAATATCAAGATATTAGAAGCTAAAAATACTAGTATCTTCTTCTATATTCAATATTTACTGGGAATATAGCCTTAAAAACGGGTTGGTTTTTAATTTCAGTCAGATTTATGCTGTCTCTGTCAATGTTGGGAACAGTCTTGGGGTGTCCCTAAAGTCTGGGAGCTGTCAGCAGCCCTATTCAAAGCCCTGTGGAAATGGAAAGTGGGTGAATAAGAGGTGGGTTAAGGAGCCTCACAGTGAAAAACATTTGAAGTGCACACATTTATTAATCTTGCAAGGCCTAGGATTTTGCTGCAGTCTTGAGCACCATCTACTGGGCCTTGATTTGCTGACTCAGTATTGCTTGTATGTCAACAGAGGACAGTATCAGGGATATTACTGTTTGAGACTTTGCCCTGCCATCAAAATGTCCCTTAAATCAGGCAGATGAACAAGTGCTGAGAGCCACTTTTGCTGCACAGGCAAGATGCAAGCAGTATCTTCTCTCTTGACTTAGTCAGGTGAAACAAAGGAGGCATGGTGGAATCCAGGATCTGTCCAGCAATAGTAATGAGCTCTTCATGGACTGTTAATCCTGAACTTCTGTTGTCTATTCTTTTCAGCATATGTAAAATGTCAGGCAGAAGAGACAGAAGAAGATGCATTCTCTGTCCTCTCAGAGTTTCTGCCAAGGCAAAAGAACTGTTTCAAGGCAAAATGTTTTTGCAAGAATGTAAGCTCACATGGATTGGGAATCAGGTTTTGACTGATTTGGTTTGAAGTTCTGCTGAGTTTCATGGCTGGGTTTTTATTTAGGTTTTGGTTGGGTTTTTTTTTCCGTACTTCCCAAGGGAGTTTATGGACATAAAATAATCTGCTCATCTAACTGGTATTATTTTTAAAAAAAATCATTGAAAATACGACCCTGGGTTTCTAGAAAACAAAGACAAGCTTTCAGTAGACATTGTCTGCAGTTTGCTCATGCATCCAACCATGTACTAATATAGAAATGGCTTTTTGCTTCATTTTTTTCTTATAAGCTCCCTAAAATTCTCTCTATCCAAAATTGAATACTGTTTTGGAAAAGCAGATATTGGTGCATACAATCAATCTAAGATCTAGTTTAACCTCACAAATTACCTTATAAATAAGTGACAACAAACAGTATCCTGGGTTCTGTCTTCCAAAAGCTTTAATCCTTAGTCAGAAGTACTCTTAAAATGTAGTTTCCTGGAGACAATGGGAAGTGGCCCAAATTACTATTGCTATGTAGGGGTGACTGTGAGTATATATCCCTGAAGGAAAGCAGTCTGGAGTGCATCCTTAAGAGAAGAGAGCTACCTGTAGTGTGGGGGGGAAGGTTCTGTGACCAGTAAGATGCTTCTGTGAATATGAGGTGAATGGGCTAGCCAATAATGTCATGACATCTTGGATGTGAGAGTATATAAAAGGTGTGGGTGTTACTAAGAATAAAGCTATGAGGAAACTGTCTTGAATAAACTCTCTAAGTTGTAAGCCTTCTGATCAAGCCTTCTGATGCCCGCTGTGCCTGAGCTCTTCTGACCATCATTCACACCTTCCCCTTGCTCAGGGTAAGGGGACCCCAATATTGCTCCTTTGTGCCAGGAACAGACATCATCATTTATGTGCATTCTAATTCCTGGGTCTGTGTCACTGTGACATTTTCTTCTGTATTGAAAACAACTATATGCTGCTTCACCCCCTATCAAAGGAGAAACTCAGACACTGGAGAAGAAACTAATGGATGCATTCTATCAAGAGAAAGGGCAACTAAGGCTGTTCCCTTACTACATCTGAATTCTCTAGTTACAGGTGGCTGCTTATTCACATGATCACACAGGAGAGCAGCAGGCACTGACACTTCAAGTTCCATAGATCTCCTGCTACTGTCCACATTTATTTGTTGCTTTAGAGCAGGGATAAGAGGAGTTATTATCTTGCCAAATGGGAGGTACAGACGGCAATTTAGCAGAGATAACCAAAATTAAAACATCAAAAAGAAATAAGGAGATTTCTGTCTTTCCATTAATCCCTAATCATTTTGCTGCTTATCGGTTATTTAACGAATGAATTTATGTTCCAGGTTTGAGCAGCTGCAGGGAGCAAGGGCTAGGAAGGAGGGTGTTTGAAAGTGGCATCTGTCTGTTAGTAGTAATTAAGCTGAAATATGCAAAGTTTTAGAGCTTAAACTGCACCCGTTAAGCTGTTGATGAGCAGTAAAATCTCTGATTAAATTTTAAGTGGAGGGAAATGGGCCAACCTCCTCATACGGGGAGGCTGAGAGTGAAGAGTGGGCTATTACATGTGCTGTATGCCTGTGCTACAGGGGAGACAATGCATTCAGGCGCTGACAGTCTGAGCCAGCATCAGCTCACCGCCATTTCTGGTATCCATTCTGTACGGACTTCCAGATCCCAAAAAACCAGCCATTTACAGCACGGTAAAGATGTATAAGATGGATTTGAATGACATTTGTACAGCCTTATTTTTCCAATATACTTATGCATCAAAACCAGAGATTTCTTTTTTTTTTCTTTCTTACTGTCTCAAACATGTAGATTTCTTGGGCAAATCATAATGTACTGGTGGACATTTAAGTATCTCAGAATGGTAATTGTGAAGGTTAATTAATGTTTTTATAGCACTCTGAAAGCCCTAAAACACTGCTTCAAGTCTGTTCATTGTTATCCCAGTTTATATCAGTATTAATTACCATTATCTAACTTAGCCCTCCTCCTCCAGCACTCCTGTCTGGCTCCCATCCCTTCTTTCCTAACCATTCACCTCCTGGAATGAACCAGAGGCATCAGTTCCTAACACGTGACATGTCATGAAGCTCTGTGAGTAATGAATGAGCCCATTACAACTTTACAGTAGAGGAAACAGGTTAATCCTTTGTCAAATCAGTGCACACTGTCCTCCTTCCTTGTTACAATTACTCAAGGGGTGATGGCAGTTTCTCATCCACAGCCTTTCAGGTAACCACTGATGCATGTTTAGGACAGAGATAGGTATGACACTGCACACAGGCCTTCAGATCCTGTCACAGGGGAACAATGACAAAAGCTGACAGCAGTGACTAATGCTCTGAGATGACTTTCTTTGAAACAAACCTTTATAAAAACACAAACCAAAACAAACAACAATGAAAAAAACACCTGTTTCCAGTTCCTCAAGCATCCAAAGACCATTGCCTTCTGAGACAGTTCTCTGTACTGACACTGATATACATTTATACAATCTCTCATCTTGTGGATTCCCAGAGCTCATTACATGTTACTGATATAAAGAGTGGCCACCACAAAAGTGAAAAAATATGTCTTTTTATTTCAGCAAGGGATGCATAACCACACCACAGTGGAGGGTGAGAAACAGAGTATCGTATGCAACAGACGCTGCAAGGGGAGGACCTTTTGAAGAGAGCATTTCTAGAGGATGTCAGAGTATTATCAGCTGTGTGTCGGTTAATGAAGAAGCCATAGCTGATTAAAACCTTGGATTCCTTCTCCCAGAAGGCTTATAATACGGATTTTGAGACACTCTACTTGTCATAGGAGAAAAGAAAATCCAAACTTTGATTCTGCTGCCTTGGTAGTCCTTGATTCCAGTGAGGGTAGAGGAAAAATGGACAGCTACGTTTTAAGAGGGAGACAAGAACAGGCCTATTTAGGAGGTGAATTTCCTGCAAAAATGTCAGTGAGCAGGATGGGATTGAATCAGGTGCCACAGATTGGGTGAGCAGCTGGAATAATTTCTACGTAGCCATTTTTAAGAAGATCTGTAGTTCAAGCAAAGGCAGGCTGTGCCAGCCCTAGATTTACCTAGTTCCATGATGCTCAGCATTTTCACAAAACCAGACAGACCCTCAACAGCTCATGAAATCAGTATTGTTGTCTCTTCACATACAAGAGTACTTGAAGAAGGCTTTACAATGCCCAGAATTTAGGCAACATTGCATTTTAAATGTGCCTCTAAGCATAAATATGACACTGCCTAATTCCTTACATTGCTTCAAGTGGATGGATCAAATTGTGTTGTTTTTTTTTAACTACAGGGAATTATAGTGTAGGCTATGAGCCTTATATAAGCTTTCTGGTTATATACCTGTGTAGCAAGAACAGGCACACAAGAGACAATATTCCTACATGGGTGAGTAGTAGGGGGGAGAAGACAAGTTCTTTACATAAAGACTGCTGAAAAGCAGAAACCCTACTAGGTGGAGGCAGAAACAGGCCAGCACAAAGCTCCCTGCACTGACTTAATGACTGCTAAAGGAACAGAAAGTTTCATTAGCAGATATAAGTTGTCACTATATCGATCCTTCTGGAATTGCTGTAGACATGAAATCATCCAGGTTGTCCATATAGTATTTCAAGTGCTCAGGACACAGTGGGTGGTTGTTACAATAAACATCAGCAGTGTTTGAGGATAGAAGAATCTAGCTTTTGGTTTTTTTTCTTTTAAAAATACCGCTTTTATCTGGATGTTAATTAAAGATTCAGTAGAGCTCATTATCTTAATAAAATGAAGGCAAGCTGTCACAGGCTTAGCTGCAGCTTAGTGTTTTGGAGGTCCAGCAACACATCTTCCAAAAGGAGTTCTTGGATGTTCTTTCTCAATTTGTTAGGTAGTATTTAGGTGTAGATGTAGTAACATTAGCCTGAAGAGGATGGGATTTCTAGATTGGTCCCAGATTACAATCATCTAGTCCTATAAGACAAGAGTTACTCCATGTTCATGGGGGAAAAGGGCGAGCAAGTCACTTAATACACAAAGAGATCAGTTGCTGAAATAAATTAATCACTTACCAATGTTTCTTTTCTGTGTTATGTTGGATTTAGAAGATGATTTCTGCCCTGTAGCTTGACTACATTTGGGCTCAAGAACTCACCAGCTTTTAAAAGCATTAACCCAAACAGTAGCACACACTCTTCTTCTTGCCCTCCTTTTGGTTTGTCCTCACTTCTTTCTCCTTTTTGCACTGGAGCACCCTTTGGAGCCTGGTTGCGTGTTAGAGTCCTGGTTACCTTCTCAAGTACCATGCCAACAAACCAAAGGAACTGGCACTGATATTTACAAGTTAAAGCAAAGAACACACTACCCTTTGTTTGTAGCTATAGCAGAATTAAAATGTATAGAGAGACTCTTAACCACACATTCCTGTCAGAATTTTTACAGAAATTCTTTATTTCTTTTACATAGGAAAATATATAGCTTTCAATTCAATTGACTCAGTCTTCAAATAGTGATTAAAATAAAATTTTGTGATCTGGAAATGAAATGCACTGTTTAGACACAAACAGGTGAATGCTCAGCAGGATGATGCTGAAGAGCTTTTCTAAATAAGAGAAAATAAAAATAAAACAGGCTGGTTTCTGTCAGAATTCTGCTCTCTTGGTTCTCAAGTGTATTCAGGGACTTGAGACTGACAAAACTGGGACACTCACTGGAAAGAACAGTGTTTATTTTGGAAGTGGATAGTTTGCTTTTTGTATTAGAAAGTATGTCTTCCTAGACGTGTAGTGTGATGCTGTAGGGTAGCATGAGCAAAACATCACCTGTTAGTTCTGCTAGATCAGACCTCAGATGCTTAGGAAGGAAGAAGATCAAGCAGAAGAGGTCTTCTCAGGTCTGGAATTTTCTCTTTGACTGTCCCAGGCTAACATCTTTCATCAGAATAAATATTCTGTACAGTAAGGTAGCATGACTGTCTCATTGGTTTTCTAGTCCTTGTATTTAACATGAATTTTTAGATGTAATCTTTCGGTGAATAAGGTTTGTTATTTGATCAGGCACTTTGCATTTTGGCCATTCAGTTGGTCTTTTGAACAAGTTACCACTGTCTGAATTTCTGAGCCTTTGTTTCAGTGTACTAAAAAGCTTTCCAAAAGATTTTAAAGTTGTTGGGTACAGGAAATTTAAGATAATATTAAAAAAAATTTAAAAAAAAGATGGATCTGAACTTTTCTCTGTATTGTTATAAAGCAAAAATATAAGTAAAGCAAAACAGCAGGGTGAAAGAATAGGATCTGCTCTTACAAAAAGGAAATATCATTAAGAAAAGAACAGCCAAACAGTGGAAAGAAAGACAAATTTTACACTCCCACTCTGACACATGCATTCTCTTTAAGATGCTATCCTGATCTCCTCTGGGCATCTTTAACCTACCTGATGTCTAGATTGGAATGCACCTATTTTTGGTGCATTTGGTGAAAACAATATTGAAGTTGAGAGTGAAAAATAAAGAATTTATTGTAAAAATGGAACAAAACAAATTATCAGCAGCAGCTTCTACTGTAAATAATCAATACACAGTACAATAACATATTAAAGAGAATCTGTAAATGGTTTAAGCTACTTTTAATAAATGAATAAGTGGCTGCCCCAGGCACCATTGTTTAAAGGCCTGATGAATCACTGAGTTCTAGCCCCACATCTGGCACTTATTTGATAGATTGCTTCAGAGAAGTCATGTCCACACATTATGTTTCATCCCCTTAATCTGTAAAATCAGTATGAAAATATTTACTCCCTAGGCTGTTGTGGAAATTAATTAACATTTCCATAGTTCTTTAAAGATGTAAAGTGCCAAGTGACATTATTATTATGTTGCCTCAGTTTGTGGTTTTCTCAGATGTCATAACATGGGTCAGTAGTTAGGTGCAAACTTCCAGTGAAATTTAAGGCGTTTGCATAATGTAGTTCTGCAGTAATAAATAATTATAATAATTTTCATTCCAAGTTAATAATAAAAAGTCTCTAGTAGTTGACATGAGACATTATGCTGCCAGTTATGTCATTCTTCAATTTGAAAGTAAAATCAAGAAAAACCCCTAATATTCTCTGGTTATTAAATACTAATGGAACTTTTCCCATAGATCTACAGATGCTAGTAATGGTGTTCTAAATGGTGTTCATGGTGGGCTGCTGCATTTAGTTTCCATTCATTTCTCCTTTTTTTCTGGCAGAAAGCATTCTTCATGGCATTTGCCATCATTCTTCTGTTTGCCACTCGACAGCTTGAGTGTCCTCAGAAGTGGCTGCATTTTAGTGAAAAGTGATGTCATTTTCTCTCCCTGTTTTCTCAAATGACTTTGACGCCCCTCATGATGAAAGGTACTACAGCAGTGTAAGCCATTACTAGAAGTTACTCAAAGCTTTGATGAGGTGCAGTTTGAAACTGCTTGAAAGCAATCCAGTAAAAATATAATTTAGTGAGATAATGGTTGTGCTTCTACTTATTCTTGCAAATAGAGAAAGTTTTATTATCTGCTGAGGGAGTTGGAGCTGACGAACTATTCATGGACATACTTTATTGACACACTTGCAGCTTGCAACTGTCTGTCAGTCCTTACCCTTGAGGATAGTTTTCAAGTGATATGTTTTTAGCCCCTTGCTCTCATACAGAAGTCATGTGTAGAACTTCTTTTTTATAGCTGACTGATTGTGGCTTCAGTTCACTGTGCCAGGTGATTCAGCTTGCTTGCATGGGTTGGAGTTCATGCCTCCGGGTTGGAGCTCAAGCTTTGCCTCATCTCCAGCCTGCCAGCCATCTGACTTCCTCCAGCTATGAGCTGGCATGGAAGCTCTGGACAATATGGACTTCAGGCACAGCTCACATTACTAAGATTGTGCAGCTTTACTAGGAGGAGCTTACACACCTTTCCAACTGCAGATCTTATTTGCTCTTGAGAACTGGTTACCAAGGAACACTATGCTGGCCAACCTACATATATAGTTTGCTTTGATTTATTAATTAGTTAGATTTCTATGCTATCATTCCCTCTGGATAAAATGAAAGCTTGCAAAAAGTTCATTATCTTCCATCAATATGCCTGCCACATTTGATACAGTAGTAAATAGTGAAATGAAGAATCAATCAAGGAAAATCAAGCATCATTCAAAGGATTTCCGTCAGCAGTGGTTTGGAGATGTGGAATACTTGTCTTACAAAAAGCAGGCACACAAAAAGATAGATTATTTAAATATCACAATTGAGCATAACATTGTTGCGCATGCAATGGAAAATTATCCTACAGTACCAAGGGAATTAATTAGACACAGCTCCTATCCTGATATGACAATGTTTTGAACTCACTCTGCACTTGTTTTGCACACCAGTAATGATACATAATAAAGTCTGTCTTTGCCTATAAACACATAAAGAGACCTCAGCCAAACCCAAAACCAGGCCTGAAATTTTGTAGCTCCTTCTACAGCTCCTGAATCACTTCTGTCCTTTTTTTTTCAAGTCCAGTGTATAATCTCTGTTTTCTAGCTAAATCCAGATGTTTCTAACAAAAAGCAGATGTAAGTTAGTATTGCTATATTCCTGTCCTTAGTCCCAGGTCTGTGTTCCTGTTTTCAGATAAACACTCTTGCTCCACCTCTTGGGCCAGCCCAAGTGCTCTGTTCCTATCACAGAAAGACCCAATACAAGGCTCATTAAACTTGCAGAAAATTACTATTAAGGTTGCTCTTTTTCTTTATTTTTCCCTGTAAGGATAGTTTTCAGCCAGTACCACTCATTGAACAGGTTCACCACAGGCACAGATTACCATTGTAGCTGGTACAGAGAAGGAGGAAGAAATGATTAACCAGAGATTTTAGCTTATCTCAATCTAAATCATCATGGAATTTAAGCCTGGTAAAAACATTTGCAGCCAGAGATTCCTTCTACAGTCAGTGAAAAGGTAAAAGTAGCCTAACTCACTTTATCTATCACCCTATATAGGACTTGATTTTTCTTTACTCTCTATGGAGAGATCTTAGAGATACAACCTTCTTAACCTAGCCAGTGCAGTTGTGTTATGGCCTAAGTCAAAGAAGTAAATGCTGGAATAAACTAGAGCTTTTAGTCCAGCTTTTATAAGTGCAGATGTTATGACTTGCTTCTTCCCAGACTTGATATTCCTGTAACAGAAACATAACTGTGCTCAGGGATGCATGTGGCAATGTCTATGTTTCTCGTAAACACAAGTGCCCAGTATTTCAACTTGCATTCCACTCTCACTGTGATAGTATGATAACTAAATACATATATTATTCTTGTCTTCTAGGTATAACCAAGCATTAGTATAAACTCACCTGTGATTCATTCATTGTACAGATGAACAACAATCTTACTAATCTCAGGTTAGCTAGGACATGAGCCTGACCTTACGTGGGGAAAATGACTATTATGTAGTCCTTTTTATTTAAAGACCTGTAGTGCTTTGCGAGGGAAAATGTAGCACAGTCACATGAGGGGAAGTTGACATTTATGAAATTAAATGACTACTCCATTTGCCATTCCATAAAGTAGCATCAGAGAAAAACATAATTCAGGTACCCTTATTCTCCTCACTCTGATTACTGTCTTGCATGGGATTGAGTGACTTTGCACTTATGATAGCATAGTATGTATCCAGGATAGTGTTATGGATACTGTCATGGTACTTAAATAGTCTGTCCTGTCTGTCATTTGCAATCAGGCCAGACTGCCCCAGTTTAAACCCTACAGTAGGTAGTGTTCAAAACTGGTGTCTTTTTTCAGAAGTGCCAATATGCTCTGAATTTCTCTCTTACTATTCTGTAGACAGCATAGGATTCACTGATGGAGTCATATGCAAATTGATGTTGCCTAAATGCACACAGTGCTTAAAGGAATAGATTTCAAAAAATCAGGAAGTCTGGTGGTGTCCTGCCTTACCCATATCCAGGGGGTCAAAACCTGATACTTCAGCTGTGGCATGCTTGTACGTGCCTTATCAGGTCTTTCTTCTGCTCCTTCTGCTCTGTCAGTCTGATCTGTCAGGAAACAAAGACACAAATTTCTCTAGCACTCTGTAACACAGACATGGTACAATATCAGATCACAGATTTTCAGTGCTATGAAAAAAGTAAAAGGAGGCTAAAAAGCCCATTTGTCAAGGCTAGAGTACAGCTGACCAGGTGTTGTTTGAGGGATTTCCTTACCTAGGATATTACCTTACTCTCTTGAAAGCATCTTTTCAACAGTAAGTTTTGCATTAGACTCACAAGAAAGAAAGAAAGAAGGAACAGAGACCTATGCATAATCTTCATATAAATTCGTAATGTGTACTCCTCATACAAATTAGTGCTTCCAACACTCCGTCAGAAAAATGCTTTACAAATTTCCCTGTATAATAAAAATCAGTTGCTGTTTTATTCAAAAATCTAAATTTATCCTGGTTTCTTACACAGCATTAAGACACCTTTTACACCAGAGATAGTATTAGCTTTTGACATTTTATAGGAGAACCATAGTTTTACATACCACTTAAGAGAAAAGCAACATAGTCACAACCTTTTATGCATCTTTTTGTTCTCTTGGGAATTAATAGAACCATGTAGATTCTAATGCTTAAGTCTATGACATCCGTGTTTTCTAGTCCCGTGGAAATACATCATAGACTCATCCCAGGCCTCATATTGGCAAGTCTTAATCATATTTGTAAAGCATTCTTCTATAGTTCATTGTTGTACACTACAGGTGTCATCATAATTGCACCTCTTAAATGACAGAGAGACATTATATTCCACTCACTTCATCTACTTGCCTTCTTAGTAATGCATTTCATTCCCAGATTCATATCTCAGAGTTTCTACTGCAATAGGGAAGGAGATGAAATTATGGTATGATCAAAGTGGTGCCTCATTTTCATTATCAACATGATGGTCTTGACCATAGTCTGATAAAGCCAAAGTGGTAGGGATCTGGGATCTTTGTGCCACCATGCTGATGGGAATTGGGCCTAAACAACACATGACAACATTTTGGAGAGTGAATTTTGGAGTAGCCCTCAGAATGTTCTAAACAGGCACAGTAAGGCTGGCTTCCTGCAGACCAAATCTCACCCCCAGCATGCTCGATCCAGCATTTTCTTTTTCATCCAGCAGCTCTCCTCTTTTCCTCAGAGGAGGAAGGGAAAAGCTGTGTATCTAACATTAATATTCCCTCCTGTGGTAACCACCATTTCTGTATCACTCCAAATTGAGATAGAGCTTCCAGTATCAAGCACCAGTTGCTGTAGCTATCAGACTTGGCCCACCCTGTCAATAGCTGATAATTTAGAGCTCAGCAGTAGTCCAGTATGGAGTGAACATAGGCCACATTTCCCTCCTCTCTCTGCCTGGTTGTAGCTGAAGGAGGTGGGCACAGCCTTTAGCACTGGCACACAATTTCACAGCCCAATTACATGATGACTCAAGGGAATATAACTAGTGAGCATGATGTTTGCTATTTGGCATATCTGTCAAAGTTCTATAGATATTTCTTGGCATTTGTCCAGTTGCCTCCTTAATGTCTTATGACATGTGTTCCTGAAGAGGCTGGATTTTATGTTTACATCTCTCTGGCCAGAAAATGAGCACCAAAGCAGATATTCCCAAACTGAGTTTATTGGGCAGCACAAGCCAAATAGTTTAGAAATAATTTAGTTTCCATGCCTTATTTTCTTTACAGTTTCTCTTTTATGGCACACAGTGCTTGTTTTAAACAGGTGCGGAACTGCCAAGGGACCAAGAGGACTGCAGTCCCTCATTAACACATCCAATGCATCAGGCATTCTAGCTACATCTTGTGGTAGTAAATATAATGTGTGCAGGAACATTCCCAGATACTGATGCCAGTTGGCAAAGAATGTCCCATGCCCATGCTGGTTTATTCTGTTAGCTTCTGAAAGAGGGTGATGCACCCAAACTGCTTATTGAGAATAAGCAAATCCCAGGAATAATTTGGGAAACTGCTATTTGACATGGGCCAAATGCCAGGTGCCACTCTAGCAGTCAAGTTTCAATGCCCTTGCAACTTACCAAATATGTTAGGATTTATTAGCAATGATAGTTTTCAGGGAAGAGCTTGCAACATTTCACAACTTTTCATCTTCACTGTCTGTCAGAGACTGAAATGGTTAATGATTTATGCATTCTAGGAGACTTTTGCAGGCTTTTGACTTTTGCATTATGCCTCTGATGGGCAGTTGGGGCCCATCCCTCCCTCCAGTGCTGAAGGTGTCAAGCCCTGCAGAGGCAGGAAGAGCCGA
>JAOXXN010000065.1:21508893-21528891 GCA_026770055.1 Myrmophylax atrothorax
ATGGATAGGTGGGTTCCTAGTGCATGTGTGATAGCATTATCAGCATCAGGTTTGTGTTTGCCATAAAATACTCATAGTCACAGCCCTTTTCCATGAGAAAAAATTATATTAAGCAAATATACTTTGGTCATGAGAGTAAGTCTGGTTTGTGTATTTTGACCATGCAAGTATGTAAAAAAGCATGTTACAAACATGAAAAGCAGTTGTTTAAGTGCAAAAAAACTAAATTCAATTCCCTTGAAGGGACTTTACAGTTTTTATTTTAGGTGAGTTCAGTGTGTAAGGAGCTCATTTAAATGAATAGCTAGAATCAGAAGATCAAAATGAGGTACAATGGCCTCATTAACAGGATATTTTTGATTGCCTGTGCCAAGGGTCTTTTATGAACAGGCACGTTCTAGGGCCATGAACTAAGCAGACCTACCTGATTTCTATTTTGATTCTGACAGCATAGGTACAGTTTAAGAGGTGAATTAGCGAATTAAAGGGGTTGTAGGACTTATTAACCTAGAAATCATTTTATTATTCCTTCAAATACAGGAAGTGAGCACGTGAATTAGTATGACCTGATTTATCTCTTTCATGTTGCTGCCAAATTGCATTGAAACTCTTCTACAAGTTCTGCACCCCAGATCCCAATACGACTAAGGTCTTATTTTTGACATAGTGTCTCGAGTCGGATCAATTTTATCATTAAAACATCCTTCAGTATTTTAAAATTACTACAATTTACTGACTACCAAGCCAATCAGATGCTGTTTCTGGCTAGTGCTGATTCTCTAGGTATCATCTGGGGACTGATGAGCCCAAGGCCATAGACATAAATAAAGCAGGCTGTGGTTGAGGACAGCAAAACATTGAGAGCATCAAATAGTCACATCCCAGCAATTTATTTTGCCATGTCTTTTGCCAGCTTCAGAAACGGTTCCTGATGCCAGAAGTAGGATCAGATGATGTTTAGAGGTTGTGATGTTGCATGGAGTAATTCTTTACAACAGCACCAGTAATTTCTGTACTCTTCTAGAGTCCATGACTCCAACAGCTCTAAAAGCAACTCGCTCACTACGACTCTCAGCCCTAACTTACAAAGCCCACTATCTCTTCTTTTCATGCCTGCAGCAGCCCAACTGTTGAAGCAGCAAAAACAAACAATGGTATTAAGTAATGACAATGGAAGTAATGGCAGGACTGAGAAACTCTTCCTCCCTGCCAGCAGGCAGCAATATATGTAATGGAAAAGCAACCACTTGGTATGTGCTTTCATACCCATTTTGCTCTTTCCAACTGCTTTGATTTTGGATGTTTATAAGACATATTCTTCATAAAACACTCAAGAAACACAGGCATTGTGCCTTTTGCACGTTATACATGATGAGTACTGAGGCCAGTTTTACTATCTGCGCTAGGGAGCCAAATGACTGTGCTGATCCCCCTCTGCTGCATTGAAGGTCACTACTTGGAGCTAGTCTTATTCTCAGCAACTCAGTCTATTTCACTTTTCTTGCATATTTTCTCCTGGGATTGTCAATTTGTTGCCCTCCTAATATGAAGAGAGTAAAAGAAAAAGTATTAGCATTTCCAGAATGCTTAATTAATAACTGTGTTTGTGTAAAAGAAAGTGATGTGATGAAAAGTAATACAGAGCCATTGTAGCTTTTTTTCATCATATCATTTTGGGGGCAGTTTGGGCTGAGTTCCAGATCTGTGCTCTGAGCATTGAAATGGTTAAGTGACTAGAAAAATACAAATAGGTTTTAGGCACTTCAGACTGAATTCAGTCTGCAGTGATTATTATGTATGTTTGCCAAAAACCTTGCTTTGCCCTCCAAACTCATGCATCCTATTATACCTGCAGTCTGTAACTACTTTTTCTAAAGCTGTGAATGCAGGAATTGCCCTTGACAAATGGTGATAGATCGTCCCCCCGAGGTGATTAAAAACTCCCACTGGTATCAGTCTTTTACAGCCCTGTCATTGAGAGACAAAAATTGTTCCCAGCTCCAAGTTCTGTCTCAGCTCTCCTGGACAAAAGGAACTGCAGGATGAAGTATGGGGTTTTTTTGCATTTATGTATTGTTTCAATTTACAAGAAAAGCCCTTTTTCTCTGCTCTGGCTATTTTCACAATAACTGAAAATGACACTGTATCAAGGTAGATCTGTCAAGCAGAAAAAATGCAGTGTAATAATAGACAGCAGGCACTACAGTTAATTACACAGTCCCATTATAATCTGAAGCAGAAATCAAAGCTGCCTAGGGAAGAAGTCTAACTGCTTTGCTTACTAAAGACTGAATATTGTTCATAAGATGTTAAGTAGGATACTGATGGCTTTTCTGAAATAGACAACTGTCCATAGAGAGAATTAAAACTACCAGGCTCATCGTACATCAAAATTTAGTGACAATTTGGCAATAGTGGCTCTGATGTGTGGTGAAGTGATGTCAACTCAGTTTTTCTTCCAAATCCTGTCTGCTATCAGATTGGGGTATAAACAGTCACCTTTTCTTTTGGTTAATAGGAAAAATCTTGCCAGTCAGTAAGTAGATGGGGTTTTTGGAGCATGGATGATAAAACACTTACAGGGCAGAAAGCTTTCAAGAAAATGAGAAGTTGCTATCGAAGGAAGAGGTAGAAAATGAGAAGAAACTATTTTTAATACATATGAAACCAAGAGGCTTTTATATGCCTGAGTTATTATTGAGATCTGGCTGGATGTGATTACAGGGAGCTGTTGTTTCATGAATGATTTTTAATCCTGTTGGCAGAGTCAGACAGGGTGTAAATTTGCAAGTCGATTTGTATGCAGATCACCCTGCTGCCTTGGTATTGATTTGAAAGATGCAGGATGAATGTTCCCTGCTTTATAAGGAAATCATCTGAAAAGGAAAAAAAGATGCTCTGAGTCCCAAGAGCTTTTGTTAAAAACTGCTAGAAGAGACACTGGATGTCATTTCAGGAACTGGAAGAAACTTTATCCAGGATGCTTCACCTTAAATGTAGAGGTGCTGACATTTGCTATGATGGTTTTGGATGTACAGACAAAGGGCACCAGACTAATCTATTTGTTTTTCACTTGACCCACAGTGCTTGTCACAGTATAACTACCCAAATGAATCCTCTGAGATCCCTTTTAGCCACTTCATCTAGCACCTCCTCCTTTAAAACCTCAGCATAATATCACACAAATGTAGCCTCTCAGTGTCTCAGAGTGAAATGACAGCAGCTGAGTTCTCTGGTAGAAAATGAAATGTACTGGCTCATCTCATGAACCCAACAATACTGGAGCAGTAGAATGTCTAGTTCTTCTAGTTCAGGGCAGGAGTACACCTTGTCAAATATGAGGGAGACAGTGACTCTCCTAAAGTTTTCCATCAACCAGATTTTAACAATCCTCTAATTTAGTAAACAGTGTAATTGTCACAGATATTCTATAAAAAATAGAAGAGGTAAAGGGAAAAATTGCTCTCGCTGTGACTAGCGAGAGGTTTCTTCCCATGTCCTTGCCTGCCCAATCTCAGACAGTGCCCCGAGTTCAGCGCCAGATACCCGGATGATTCTCACAGAGATAAGGTCCAGGGTCCAATGGTTAAATGAATGAACGTAGAACAGCACCTACAACAGCAACAACCACCAAGCCTTTATTGGGGGGGGTAAAAACCACTTCTATAGGGTTCTGAGGGGGTACACACAACTGAGGGTGGCTTCGGATAGGCTAAAAGGGTTTGTTCATGAGCCAGGGGTCTTTTCCCATTGGCTGGGAAGCAGCATGCACGTGGTGTCCACGCGATGAACATCAGGCCTTGGCGTCAATGTGTCTAGCTCGCTTGCCTGCTTTGGGGTTGTTTACTACCTTTTCTGGCTGCCTCAAGGTCACTCTGACCTTGCCAGGCTGTCAGCTCCTAACTTGAGTCGTGCAATCCAGGGGGCTGAGGCCAAACCTCTCCCAACAAAGAGGAAGAAGTATAGTTCTGATAAATTTACTTTGCTCATATCCAGGTTCTATTATTTTATTCTCCACCTCCAGGGCTGCATAGTGTGCATGGCAGTGGGACCTCAGAGCATTTTAAGAGCTCCAATCTCCTCATTACTACCCCTTCAAAGCAAACGGAGCTGTACAGGTGCAAACAACCCAGTATCTGAACTGTGTCTGAATAACCAATTTCCAGACATATATCATTGAACTCAGAATATCTTGATCCCTAGTCCAAACCTAGACAGGTTATTCATATCTGCATCTTTAAGAAAACGATTAAAAATATTGACACTGTGGATTTTTCTGTCTATGTAAATAGGCCAAAGACACGGTGAACACTAAAATAACATAAAGGACAAAAGTAAAATAATAGAAACTGCAAGTATACACTGTATGCAAAGTGCATATTTCATGCATAAGATGCCAAACAAAACTGTCGTGGAGAGGCGAAGATTAAGAGAAAATTCTGATGCAATGAGCTGCGCAAAGGAGGCAATTCCAGTGCTTTTATTTATTTTTTGTCACAGCTCCATTTAAGAAAATAAAAAAAATAAAAATTAAACCTAGTAAAAATTCAGAAGGCAATTTTAAAACAGGTAACAAGAAATTTCTTTTTAACTCAGAGCACAGGGGGAAGTCACAGACACTGACTATTAGTTGAGTTGTGTAGTATTCAAAAAGGATCCAGTATTTAGGAAAACAATGGTTTCCTCTTACATTAGATTAGATATTATGAGGAATACTTAAGTTTTCACTACTGAAGATTACTGCAGACCCAGTGAATTTAAGCTGCTGAACTTATGCTGAGCAGCATAAGGATAGTAGTCTGTATCTATGTCCTTTTGGAGCAGACCAGATCATAGCAAAGGTTGCATGGCAGCTGCAAGTAAGCAACTGCTTGAATAGTTGAAAGAAAATTAGGAGAATGTGTGAGCACCTTTTTTAGCACCCTTATCACCAAACTGTTTCCTCTTGAGTTAATCTTTCACACCAAAGTAAACTGAGGAAGCTCACGCCTCCCAATGGATCCTGTCACATAAGTGTGTATGTTGCATGGACTTGGTAAAATCAAAGGGAATTCCTTTCCCCAGCTTTGCATTTCTGATTTGAAAGTGAGAGGGCACAATAATCTGTGCCTCTGATGGACAGAAGGACTACTTTTTCTCCTGATGCATCTTGAACACGTCCTTTAGCATACTGCAGCCCAGCCCAGATTGCCTTCTGAACTCTCGCAAAATACTGGGTGCTCAGGTTATCCATTCACAATTTAAATGCAACACTAGAGGTATCAATGAACTCTTCTACCTTGCCAGCAGATAAGGTGCTTAAGCAGGTGGATAATAGGTTGTTCCGAATAAGGTAGTAACACAAAAACTGGGCTGTTCTCAGAGGGCAGGAAGGAGGAGTTCTGGTTAGACATTTATCAAGATAGCACAGTTATTAGATACTTAGAAATCTATCAGATTTATGTCATTGTGGCAAGAATAATTTGCTGCTCTTTTATGCATACTGGATTTTGTGTAGTTATTTTTTAAGTACATTGTTCAGCTAAGATGAGGTCATTATTTGTGTCTATCCTCAGAAAATTGTCTGTTTAAAGGAGCCTGTTGACTACACAATAATCTCTGGGAGGGAAAGAACTCATGCTTTTTAATTAATTTTCAGTATTTTCAATGGAAGAAATTCTTCACAGGAGTCTGTGTCTGGCTGTGGAGATCTGTCTCAGCCATTGAAGCCAATGCATTGATCTTCCATCATTTACACAATGGAAAATGTTACAATAGTGTTGTTTTAACAGTCTTTGAAACACTAAAATCATGGTGGAGGTGTCTTCACTGCCTCTGTAACAATTTACAGAAGTTTTTTGTGTTTTGGCTCCAAATTGTTCTTTTTCAGCTACATAGCTGCTTGAAATATTTAACACTGAATTCGGAACTTCAGGGATATTTTGGTGACACCTCTAGAAATTCTTCTTGATTTTCCACAACCTCCCCTCAGACATACATTGTTTGACATGAATACAGGTTGCCATAATTCAGTATGACACACCAAATCATTCCATGCAGCTTTCACAGTCACATTAACTCTCTGATTCTCAACAGTGCTAACAACTCACCTTTAGGGATGCAAAATAATCAAACTCTTTTGAACTTTCCCCCCTCACTTTATCCATGGGTAAAATTCACAGAGTTCTTTCAATAAATGTTATCCTTCACATGACCCAAACCATAGGTGACAATCAGTCTCATTCTCTGTGCGATCTCTGTTGAGTGTAGTACAAAAGCTCAGTTTTGATACAGAGATTGGGAGAAAAGGGGTTTGAAATATAACAGCAATGAATGCAAGAAGGAGAAAAACAGAAAAGAAGGAAAGAAAATTTCTCTAAGACAGATTGTGTTTGTTTTCAAACAATAAATAAACATAATTAAAGAAGATGTATAAAAATGTAGAATCTAGATTAGCAGAATAATACTCTATGACTATATGCTTTCCATGTCTATGGTTAAGGGTCAAATGCTAGCATTCCTACCCATGGTCAGTAATGTTACTTGGAAATCATAGCAACTAAGGGTAGATGATCCTGGCCATTAATCATGTATGTGTGCTGTGCGTGTGACAGAGTCAAGGAGTTTACAGTCTTCCTGTTCAGTGGTGCTATGCTCCCTTTCCTACAAAATGGTAGACCAGGTAATCTTTAAAGGTCTGTTCCATCCTGAGCTGTTCTATGATTCCATGGTTCTATGACTCTTTTCCTTCTTCTTGCATCCTGTTTTGCAGAAGTAGTTCTTGTGCACAAGGTATAAATCAATCATGTTTTCAGTTTATTTGAATGCATTAGAGATATTGTCATGAGTCTGCTGGAAATGGAAGAGATGCAGTCAGTTTCTTATATACTGGGAGGATCAGGAAAGCTCCATGCCTGTCTCTCTCCTTAAAACTCACATCTCAGGAGTGAGAACTGGTGTTTAAACACTAATATTTTATGTTTCCAGCATAGTTCTTGAATCATGATGCAGCCAGTGGTAGGTAAATGCATATTTAAATAAGTGCTTTTATATTTAAATAAGTGCATCCATGGAAGACCACTTGAAAGGAACCTAAATCTTTCAAGTATTGTAAATTCACAACATGACAATATTTCTAATGAAGAAAATAGGAAGAATCTGATAGATACTGGAACTACTATAGGCTTACTCTGTTCTGACAAATCAGTCCCAGTCTGAACCAGGGATTGTTCTGTGCATGCTTAGGCAACTATGCCAGCTACTCTGGAAAGGTAGGTTACATGAAAATCATTAAGCTACTAGTAGAGATATAAGTCAAAGCCTTGCCTTCATTCCTGTTAGGTGAAGAAATGGCTCATGTGATTTTGGAAGGATAGAATGAGCATGGATGACGAGAAAAGACAGACTTTATCTTTCACAGGTGTTAAATTATACTAGGGTTCATAGCTCTTAGGTTAGACATCACTCTCTTCTAGACAGCTATGGCTTGAGCAGTCTCATGGGATTTTCATAGGTGTTCACTTAGTATCCCCAGAACCTAAAACTAATTGTGTGTTCACAGATAATTATTTCTTTGTACTCAACTTTGTCATAGCTCCTTCACCCACCTGTTGAAGTCCTTAGCTCATGTACTAAGTCTGTGAACAAGCCAGACGCATACAGTGGTTTTGTAATACTGCTGTTCACTGAAACCAGGTCATTGGTATGATGTTGTAGCCAGCACAAGTCACCAAGCCCCAGAAACCTGTGCAGTTTCACCAAAGATCTTCTATTAATAAAGGGTAGGTCTTTGTTCTTCTCTTTGCACCTAAAATTTTCCTCTATGTAGAATAAGGAGAATTTTCATGTCATTTTACCACTACGTATCTTTCTCTTTCACCTTTACTAATTCATATTTCAAAATTCAGAAAAATAAGTCTGGCAACAAAACACAAAATGACTTGAAAGAAACAATTGGTGTAAGTCATCTTATTTTTGCAATAGTGCTGTATTGATTTTCAGTGAAATAGGAAGAAAGGGAGTCAAGTGAGTGTATGAAAATAAAGAACATCCCGATCTTATGGAAATCCTTGCCCAGTTTCATTTTTCTGGATTCCTTGTTTGTGCAACTGTTTGTATGAGTTTTATATGTAGACTATCATTCATCTCAGTAATTTTGTTCTGCTATGCATCTTTTCCTTCTTTTCACTCACCAGCACTCATCCTCTTTCCAAATACAAGCAAATTAAATATTGATACCTAGCAACAAATTGAATTTAATCATTTTAGCTGTGTCCTGTAAACCGTGATCTAGCAAAATTAAGTCAGTCATTTTCAGGTAGTGCATCAGCAAAATCTCGGTCACTCAGCCTTGAAAACAGTTACCAAAGCAAAAACTATTTTAGTTGCACGAAGATGAAGCAATTATTAATTTTATCTGTCCCTAATTTGTTTTAATGACTGCATCAGAGCAACATTAAAAGCTGAGACTTCAGTCTATCATAACCAGCCAATGCAGATAGCAGTTTGTGATAAATGTCATATGAGTAATTAAGTTTATGCATGAATGATTTGTTATGTCATCTGAGAGGAATGTGACATTTTTTGGATGACATGTAAAATTGAGACCTGGACATGTCACACTTCTACTCACAAATAGCTAGTTGTGGTCTTTAGGCAAGCTTCTGACAGTTCCTTCCCTTATGATACCCTAAGCATTTGTGGCAATTTCAGCTGGGTGCAGAATTGTTCTGCAGATTCCAGACATCAACTTCCATTATTGTGTGGTGCTAAAAACAGAGCAGAAGATCCTTTCGCAGACAAGTGGGTAATTTTTGTAGGATTTTTTGTGGGTATTTTATGTAAGGCTTGGTTTTGATCTCACAAGTTCAGTTTTAATTCTTCTAGATAGAGAAGAATGCCTTCTCATACTCATTTTCCCAAGTGAAATCAGACACCAAATTTATCTTTGTAAATAAAATGTAAATGTAAATTATGTGTTTGAGGTTAAATGGTCCTCAGACTGGTTTTGGGTTAATGAATGGTGATATTCTTTGTTTTACCTAATGAGTTATATTGGTGAGTTTCATTCAGTATGACTAAAGGTATCTGAGTCATGTCCTCACTGTGCATGTTCAGCAAACAGACAGATAGATAGATAGATATACACTAGCTGTTTGTGATTCCATGGTTGATCTCACTGTGCTAAAATTCCTATTTAATTAAAAGAAAATGGATATCGACCTGTATTAGCCTGATTGCATGTCAGGTTCTGCATCCAGTTTGAATTATTAGGAAATAGCCAAGGAAAATTGATTGTATTTTAGAGGTCCTGTGAAAAGTTTTAGAGTTGTGCATTAGGAAGTGGTGTTAACCAAATGAGAACTAATAATTTTCATAGCATTAGCAGTCATCCATTCTGCCTTACTTTTTTAAAGCATGCTAGTTTTCTCTGAATAGGCACAATAAACCAAAGTTTCAAAGTGCTGTTAGCTGCTGTATAGAATTCACAGCAAAGCACTATACAGTTTTTCCAGCACCAAGAGATTCATCTTGCTACACTACGGATCTCAAGATCAAAGATATTGGAAGTCATGTATTGCAAAACTGGTCATGAGCTAGATGTGAACACACCCACTGAAGTTGGTTTCTACTACTGAAAAAATTGCACCAGTATCAGTGTATTGGGCTAGAACTGGCATTCCACTACTGAAGAAAAAAAACCCAAAACAAACAAAAAAAAACCCAAACAGGCAGAGTACCATAGCAGCACCAAGAGTAGGATTTTTTAATTTAACAGAGCCTGAAATTGGTTGCTGTCTACTTTTGGCACCATGTTGGAGGTGATTCTGCCCCTCTATTCCACTCTTGTGAGACCTTACATGGAGTGCTGCATCCAATTCTGGGGTCCTCAGCCCGGGAAGGGCATTGACCCTTTTGGAGCAAGTCCAGAGGAGGGCCACCAAGGTTTTAGAGAGATGAAGCACTTCTCCTAAGAGGAAAGGCTGAGAAAATTGGGTTGGTTCAGTCTGAAAAAAGAGAAGGCTTAGGGGTGACCTAATTAGGCTTAGGGGTGTCCTTCCAGTACCTGAAGGGGGCCTACAAGAAAGAGAGAAAGTCTTTACAAGGGCATGTAGTGACAGGACAAGGGAGAATTGCTTCAAACTGGAAGGGAGTAAGTTTAGATTACATATGAAGAAAAAGTCCTTTAATATGACATTGGTGAGGCATGGGAACAGCGTTCCCAGAGAAGCTGTGGATGCCCCATCCATGGAAGTCTTTAAAGCCAGGTTGGATGAATTTCCGAGCAAACTGGTCTAGTGAAAGGTGTCCCTGTTGATGGCATGGGGGTTGGAACTAGATGGTCTTTAAAGTCTCTTCCAACCCAAACTATTCTATGATTCTATGGTTTTCAAGAGGAAATTTTGTAATTCCATCAACTCTGTCCAGTTGTATTGACCAGCTTCTGACCAGGCAGGTATATAGAATTTGGCCTTCAATTAGGAAAATGTCTGTCTTGGGTTTCACTGCCAACATCAGTGAAACAGCATTAGCAGTCATGTTCATATAAAATTTGGCATAATTTCTAATAATAAGTCCCAGACAAAAAATTCTCAAAATGCTGTTACCAGATTAGCCAAGTGGTAGTTTTGTGTTATGGAAGTTCAGTTGCAGAACTGTCACTTTTTGGAGGGGATGTGAGCTTTTTAGATGTGCAGTTCTGCACTGAAAGCAATATGAAGATACATAATCTCTGTGAGTCGTTAACAACTTAACATCCTGCCAGTGTGAGGCTGAAATACTTCTTGGAAATGCTCCATGCATGGAAGAGACTTTGTGCTTTGCAGTGCCTCTGTGAGAATACCACACATGAGCACATAATGGAATTGAATGTTACATTCATTTTAGTAATAAAGTTAGACATCAGAACTTTGACATTTGTGAGATGCTAAGGCAAAGGCAAGGAGAGCTAAAGAAGAGTTATCAAAAATAGATATGTTTTCCCAGCCTTGTAATGGTTAATCTTTGTTTCTATCAATGTATTTCCATTCTGCATTTACACAAGGTTGGAGTTCCTTTCTTGTCCCACACAGGAATCTGTACTGAGATATGTGCTGCTGAAATTATTCCTCAATGACCTATTAAAGAAGGTAAATAATGAGGAGGAAAGTCTGTAAAAAATGCAAAACTACTCAGGAGATTACAAGACAATGAAGTTTTGTAGAAGGGTCTTGTGATACTAACAACTGGGTTATAAAACAAAAAATATATTAAATGTATAAGAAAATCAAAGTAATGTGTAAGGAGAAACCAATGTACAATGAACATCTCTAAATTATATTATTTTTCTTAACACTCAAGAAAAAGACACTGGAATTATTATAGAGAGATGTCTGAAAATTCCAGCTTCATGCCCAACAAGTTTAAAATAAACTATGAAATAGAATTATATATTAAAAAATATATTCTGATGTGTTAAGAAAGAATAGAGATGAAAAATTAATATTGTAACACAGTGTGTAGATCCTTTTCCACCCATACCGCAAGTGCAGTTTTGATTTCCATATCTTGAATGGGCTGTAGCACATCTAAAGCAGCACAGAGAAGAGCAAGGATGACTGGAGTTATTGAAGGGATTGCATGTATTTAATCAAAGAACTCTTGAGCATGGAGAATCAATGACACAAAAATGGCAAGATATTAATGGGGAAATATTGTTCTGTACTGGTTATACCCTTATATTTTTTCTTTCCCTCAGCTTCCCCAATCAGCCATTGTCAGGGCAGTATAATGAGCTTAGTGAGCTTGGGAGACTTTTTCTCTGTACTGCTATTAAGTTTTCATGGTCTTTTATTTTTTAACACTTTTTCCTGTCTCAGGACTAATGAAAATTTTCTCTAACAACTTAAAGATCCAGACAAACTGAGGCAGATTCTTGAGTACTCAGAGGCATCCAAATTCTGGACATTTCTGAAATGCCATCCTGTTCTCCTCTGCCATCTATGACCCAAAAAGAAAAAAAGAAAAAAAGAAAAAAAAAAAGAAAAAGTTAGCTTCTTCTTGGTTTTTGTTCTGATATCTACATTGCTATTCATGCCAGGAGACAAAAGCATGTCTGGTAAGCAAAACTGTCCCTCAAACTACAGCCATATGTCATTCAGCAAAAGCTTGAGGAATATCTTATATTCATTCAGAGGTATGTATCTGAGAAATGCAAATTTCTTATCACTGTTTTCTAGCATTTGCCAAGAGGCAGAATGTCAAATAAATAATTTAGGCTGGCTGAGGCACCATAGGAAAACAAAGCCATCAGTCATCTCAGCTACACTATTGATCACCAATAACAAGATACTTGCTAAGACAAATGGTTCTTTTATTATACCACTGAATTTTAGTCTACCCTGACTAAATAAATCTTACCAAACTCTTTGTTGTTTTAAGATGTCCAAACATTTCCGTAATAATTTTACCTTTCTTTCTATCTAGCCATCTATAGAATCTCTCTATGTATCTGTTGTTTATTTGTCTATATTCTTTCTCTAAATACAACTATGTACTTACCTTATAAAGTCGGGTAAGGAATTTCATGCCTCCATATGTAATTTTTATATCCAAAACCTCCCCTTTGGATGCAGGGGAAAATGTGAACAAGGTGATTATGTAAGTCAAACATTCGATCATCTCTCAATACCAATGTTTTTCTGCTATCTGATATTAATGGACCTTGTCAGGTTCTTGATTCTGGTGTTATAATTATTTTTACTTTACATATGGATTTTCTCCATTATCAACATGTAATTATAATAGGAGCAGTGCCTAAGGGTTTTGAGTAGGTTTATTCCATAGATGTACTTCAGTATCTCAGAAATATCCTTCTTCCTCTCACTTTCCATACATATCTGATAGTTCTGGACCTATACAGACTGTTGTGTGCTCCTCTGCCTGGATCATGTTCTGGGGAAAGGTGAAGACACCTTCTGACAGTCTTTTAACCACTTCTAGAGATGCAAGGAGGAGCACTTGATCCTGAGCCTCTGAAGTGTCAAATGCTGTTTGCAAGATGTTGTTCTGCCACAGCAGTCAAGAGAGAAGTTCTCAGCACATTGTGGATGTGTGAAAGACAAATTTGCTGCCAAAGCATGGGCTGAGAATGGGTCTCACAAATCCTAAACCCCTGAAATCCTAAACTCCTGAGCTCCCTACATGATTTTTTTCTCCAGATTTTATAAACTCTGGGACTCATCTGCACCAGAGTTTTTTACTTCATGTTAAATATTGCCAATTATCTAGAAGGTAACTAAATATTTGACAGGTTTGCTTTAGGCATTCTCTATACATTTCATCAAAATGAAGTGCAGATGTGGGCTAATTTTACATTATGGGCAGTAAGTTCCCAATACCACACTCCTAGGAGGAAAGTGATCTAAGAATGGAAGTAAATACACTTCCAAGTAAGAAAATACAGTGGGTGGAAGACAAAAACAACACATTATTTCTGTAACTGAAAGCATCATCTGTGACTTTCTGACTTTTATTGAACAGAAAACTGAAAACAAGACTTCCCTCAGTGATAGAAATACATGCCAGAGTTTTTGGAAACTTACAGAAGCATAAAGAGACAGTGAAGATAAACAAAAATTCCTCAGTACTATTTGGGGTCTTGAAAACTACAATGGCTTCAGGGACATTCTTCTGTGCACCTCCCTCGTGGGAAATAAGAGTCATAAATAGTACGGGTGTCACAAGAATTCAAACTGTGATCTAATGAGATTGCCACCTTCCACGGTTATGAATAAGCAGCAAAGCTAAGTCCAAAATTTGCAGCAGTGAAAAGCTGAAATGGATCAGTCAATAAAGATTAAGAACATGAAGGCCCAGGACATGACGGAACCACAGTGAAGAGTCTCACAACCATCTGACAGCAACACACTTGCTGTTTTGGGAGACACTCCCAAGGCATTTCTTAGCCTAATTATATCAGGCATATAGTTAAATCTATAACTATATAGGTTCAACTATATGCCTGACATTCCATGTCATTTATAGTCATTGTGTTAAGTTTGGCTGAAGAAGGAAGATGTGGAGGTCTGCATCCGAAGGCCCTTGCAGAAGCCCATTGTCATTTAATTTAAGAGCTCACCTTAGCAATGCTAAATCAGTCACAATTTGGGCTCTTGATAAAGCAGGTTCACAACACCAATTTCCAGGAAGGAAAGCTTATGCTAGGATCTTTTTTTTTCATTAAATCTCCTGTGCAGCAAAACTTAAATACATACTGCTCTGAATTGGTAGAATATGGTATAATCAGGAGTCTTTTGCCTTCTCAACTGATGATACAGATATCACTCTTGTTTCTTACTATTGAGAGTTACACAGCTGTCAGTCATGGTGGTTCTGTGAAGGTACAGAGATTTAAAAACAGCTGAAAACACATTTGTTTCAGAGATGAGTCTCTGAAACTGGAAATACAAACTAAATAGTAATACAGAGCACATTTTAGATTTTTAAATTCTTCTGAAGACTGATTAATACTTTTGTAATGTTAAAAAATTATGTCTGTAAATTTTAGTTTGAGTTTTCATAGGACTCCTAATTCTCTTTTACATATCAAAATGAAAAAGGACAGCTATAGATGATACCTGATTTTTAATTTGTTCAAAATGGATTATATGATCTTATCTCCAGGTCACCCAGCTTGAGCAGTTTCTTCTTTTCCTCCTCACTAGAAATCCCTATGGAAATCAGCAAGATTTCTACAACCAAAAGATAACCCTTGCCTGAAAATCTCCCCATATTTGCTTTCAAGAGGTAATATTTCTCCGTCTAAAACATCCTTGGTGGCCTCTTAGCACTATTGAAGTCAATGACTAATTTCCCATTGATTTCAATGAACCTGATGCTGTTAATACTGAAAGATGTGTCTTGTTTCTATAAAATGGGTTATTTGTCCTGCTACTATGTTTTGTTAACACTCAATTTCTAATAATTTGAATAAAAAAATCCCTTTAATGAAACCAGAAACAAACACAAAATTAAAAAATCAATTGTAATATTTGTGATCAAAAGGCTATGTTCAAATGTGACTAACATAAGGATTTAGGCTCCTATGCAGAAGTTTCAAACATTGGTTATATAACATACTTCATACTGTCCCCATTATACAGATGACACCAAAAGACAGATAGGTTGGCTCTTTGAAGAGACCATGGACTTTCTAATATTCATAGCATGGGTGTTTGCTATCCTGTGCAAAAAAACTAGTCTCAGTTGTTATTCCTAGAACTAAGCAAGCTAATGTATCATTAAATTTGTTTAAAGTTCTCTGTTCTTTGCCATGGCCAAGCCCTTACACTCATCCACACCTCTTTTCAAAGTCTAGAAAAACATTCTTGTATCTTCTTACCTGTTTTTTCATCTCCATACATATCTACACTTGCAAGAGAATAATTCAAAGAGTCAAATTACTTTGACAGTTTCAAGTAACTATTTTAACCCACCTTGATGAAATAGGAAAAAAAAAAGATAAAAGGTGATAGGCAAACAAACTGTGCTATCTGCTCTAATAAAAGCTCAAATGACTAGACTTGTAAATGCAAGATAGAAATTTGTCTACTTCTTAAAAAAAGCATACACTTTCAACTTAGGGAAAAAAAAGTAGTATTCACTCTTTTTGGAACAGATTAGATGTCTATGTGTCATGGTACAACCCAGCTGGCAACCAGACACCACACAATTGCTCGCTCATTCCCCCACCAGTAGAACTGAGGAGAGTCTCGAAAGAGTAAAAACCAGAAAACTCGTGGGTTGAGATAAAGGAAGTTTAATAGGGAAAGCAAAAGCCATCCACTTAAGCAAAGCAAATAAAGCAATTCATTTACTGCTTCCCATGGGCAGGTAGGTGTTCAGCCATTCCCAGGAAAGCAGAGCCCCATCACACAGAACAGTTGCTTGAGTGTCATGATGTATACGGGCTCCACAGGAAGCAAACCACAAAGCCAATCAGCAGTTCAAACCAAGCGAAGCCGTTTACTGAATTCTCATGTGACAATATATAGGTATTCAAGGCTGGAGCAGGGTAGTTGGTAACCTCCCACAAGCATAGAGGGATGACTCAAGGCTTTTGACATCCTTGTAGATGTGACACAGACACACATAAACACTAACAGGCTGCAGTCTGTGGCGCCTGCCAGCTAATTGCAAAGATAAGTTGTTCTTTATTGCTCTTGCTTAATCTCCATGTTCTACTGCTCAGTAATGCTATCTCCACATCTGATGGCTTCAAGATCCCCATTCCAATACTTGGGAAGACAAATGCCATGACTCAAAATATCTCCTCCCTTTCTCCTTCATCCCCTAAGCCCAATTGCCAGTGTGGCAGCATGAAAAGCAGAAAAGGCCTTGGCTCTCTCTAAGAGGTGTTCAGCAATAACAAAAACATCTCTGTATTGTTAACCTTGTGTTCAGACTGATCCAAAACACAGCCCCATACTAGCCACTGTGAAGAAAATAACTTACCCCAGCCTAAAGCAGCACACTATACCATATAGCCTTATGAATTCTTAGGCCAGCTAGCACCCAATCTGCGAAGCATGGACATTGAATATATTCCAGTGACTGCATTTCAGAACAAGATAGGCTTGCTGAGAACCTGCTGGCAAATCATGAGCCCAAGTGATTCTGCCTACTAGCTGACTTCCACCTTCTTCCAGAAGCAGGTAAATCACTTCAGTACTATATAGAACCAGATTTTGAATTGCATTGAGAACTTGGGGTATACAGTAAGATGAGCAATATTTGAAACTGTATTAATATAGGTTGCCTAATTAACAAATGATAGACAATGCATAAATCAAAATTAAACATTGGCTCAGGAAAGTGACTGATGTTGTCCTTTGATGGAAAAACCTCCAGGGATGAAGGGACACTTTTCAATTTGTATTATCATAAACAGAATCACCACTTTATGCTTCTCAGCACCCTGGAGCTAAATTTTGCTCCTAGCATCGCTCTCCTAAATGACATGAAAATTATCAGAAGGAGTGGATTATGTCTACAGAAATCAGCCAAATATCTACAGAGTCACTTTCATCTCTATTTCTTTATATTTGCTAGCACTTTTCAAAATCTGATGGACAAATTGGCTTAGCAACCACTGTCCCTGCTTGGTGTGTCTAAATGGAGGCTGCCAGCTGAAGTGATTTAGCTTTTGTTACAGCATAAAGGCATTTCATTTTTTCCTTTTGCTTCCAGGGGATAATAGACCTTGTCATAAGCTATTATATCTCTTTTCATTAAAAATATAAATATATCTCTTCCTCTCTCCCTTCTCCTTTGACACAAACACAACCCAATATTTACAGGTCATACATACCTTGGAGGACACTTCTGGTTTCACAAGCTGATATAGACAATAAGCTTTATAAGCTCTCTGATGCAAACCTAGGACTCAGGAAAAGCAGGAGAGAGTCAGGTGGGATCTTCTTCAGAGATGACCAAAATTCTCTGGTTTTGCAGTGTGGTTGCACTCTTTTCTCCCTATTTATCCCCCAAAATCAGGCAAGATAGATTGGTCCTGGATAATTTTTTTTATTGTTGTTTATTTTCTACTTCAGGAAATGTGTGTCTCTAGACAAGTCATATTGAGGACTTCTTCCCTAGCCTAAATCACTCTGTTTCATCTGCACCTTTTCTACTTTTTGAGTCAGACACTAATCAAGACTCACATACTTTTAACTTTTCTTTTTGTAATTAAAATTCCCCTTGAGTGAAAAGGGAGACCAGATATTTTCTAAGGTTCAGAAACAGTAAACAATTCCCATATCATACAGTCTGTTGCTCTCCCTATACAATGCTACTGCAATGTGTAAAATACTTCTTATGGAAAAATTTGGTGGCTTATGCTTCAACTCAGGAAATTTCAGCTCCTATGTTGACAGGTCTTCTGGAACTCAAGGAAAAACTGGTGCTACAGCTTCAGATGGATATCAAAGGACTGTATGGAGAACCCAACGGAATGGCTTGAAATTGTGTCAAGGGAGGTTTAGGTTGGGTATTAGAAAGAAGTTATTCACCCAGAAGGTGGCTGGGCACAGGAACAGGCTCCCCAGGTCACAGCACAAAGCATGACAGAGTTCAAGAAGTGTTTGGATGATACTCTTAGGCACATGGTATGACTCTTGGGAATGGGTGCAGGGGTAAGGGTTGAATTCAACAATCCTTGTGGGCCTTTTCCAGCTCAGCATATTCTATGATTCTGTTTGGTTTTAATCATGCCTCCTCAAATCCTCTGTCCAATACACTCATCAATCCTGCTTGTTTGGTATATTTTGTAAGTTTCTCATGTCTTTATTATTACATGAAAGCAGTTACAATACAGGGATCCTGGTCTGTACAATATCTAGGTGTTTTTAAAATACTATTACTAACAGTATTTTAATGCAACCAATAGAGAATATTATTCTCAATATTGTTTTATCTCCTCCAGGTTTTATTAAATAGTATGAAGATTCTAACTTCAAATTACAAATTTATCTTGTGAAGGGAAAGAAGTTATAATAATATAAGTAAAGAAATTTAAGCCCTGGATTAATTAAAAGACCAAAATAAAACATTGGTTTTCAAAATGAAAAGCTCTATATATGGACTATTACTTTGCCATGAAGTCTGAGCCACCAGCTGGATGAAGCAGCACTCTCTGGGCCTGGCCATCAACACCCAGTGGAGAGTTTCTTTCAAAGTCAAATCTGACAGAAGGCAAATGTCTGTAAGCCTTAAGTGGAATCTTAAAAGTATTCCACACAAGAGTATTTTTCATTTCTCCTTGAAGGCTGACCAATTCTAGACACCCTTGTAAAATTACCTTCATAATAAAGATGAACATTTGGTCATGAATACAGAGAGCTACCTCAAACAAGGATTCATGTGTTTGCTTTTTGAGAGTTCATCTCAATATGTAGCAGAGTTGACTTCAGCTCTTTTGCAGATGTTTATATAATCCCAAGTCTTGCTCACATGCACAAAACTGCTCATACAAGTGAAGCAGTGCTTGACATTTGGTGCTCTCTGCTGAAGACGTGTCAGTGAAAGTCCATTTTCCAAACATTCAGGGACCTCCAAGTTTTTAATAAAGCTGTTGAACTTGTCTAACTTTCTAGAGAGCTGCCTACTTGAAATAGAAGTAGCTAAGAAAACAAACCTCATCCTAACAGCACTGATAGATAAAACTATAGCTATCCTAAAGGATACTCTACCAAATACTAGATTTGCAATATCTCCCAAATGAAGGCTCACTTTCCCTTGGTAAACAGCTATGCGCTTTCCACAGAGGAACTGGACTACCTAGGATTTTCCCCTGTAACCTAGAATGGCATGGTACTATATGGTCAGTAACTAGAAATTCAGGAGCAAAACTGCTTTGCTGCTACACTAGTTACTGTTGAAGTGGTACCTTGTGGTGTTCTTGCAGTTCAACCATTCCAAATATTTTTGAGCTACCATTCTGTTGCTGTAACTGTCTTCAGTGATGACACACTGGGAAATCCAATTTGGATAATGAGAACACTTCACTATTGCCTTCACTTTGGTCTGTCATTTCCATTTCTCCTCTCTGATTCCTTGAGGTGTATCTTGCTCAAAAACTTTTGCAAACTGAATTGTCTGTGCTTATTTTTCAAAGCACACACGTATGCTTTGTGCTTGTTTTTCTTTTACCCCCCCCCAAAAATTTGATCACAAATGATCCCTGGCATACTAAACAAATTACTTATTGATCTATAAATTGTACTGTATGATATCAGCCAATCCAACAAACATCAGAACAAGAAGAAAATTACAAATTTATGTCAGTGTTGTATAAATTCAGGAAGATGAGTTAAAGGGATTGTATTGATAAAGTCTAAAACAGGAATTTAATTTTTCAAAAGTCTAAGATACCACAAGCTGATGATGAAGGATGAAATTAAGCTTAAAAAAAAAAAGGAGGAAATATGTAAAACAGATAATATTGCTCTCTTTTGAATAGGAAGGCAATTTGCCCCCCCC
>JAOXXN010000065.1:21559241-21575269 GCA_026770055.1 Myrmophylax atrothorax
ATACGAGGAAGCATATCCTAAAATATTCTTGTAAAGAGTCCTGGTCTGCTTCATATACATGAAGAATTTCAACTTCAGAGGTAATTTTTCAGTAAAATATTTGTGTGACAGCATTATGTTAAACCAGAAGCTATTTTACTACACCAGTATCATGGTTTGAGAGGAGATCATAGGAATAGGTGACTGGATAGAACTTTCGGAGCAACTGGATAGCTGATGTTAAGAAGCTAAGCTCACATAACTTTGTTCAATTATTATCCTTTGTTTCAGTTAACTCCTGAGATGTGAGTGTCAAAAATCTGATGAAGTCAAATAAATCATCCTTACCAGAACTCAGCCTGGTTATTGGAAGGTTACTGAGGAAATGGGGCAGACTGTAAAATTAGCCACAGTACTACTTCTTTATTGTGCTCCTCTCCACCACAAGAGGGACAATGGCATGATCTGAGGTAATTGTGATCATTCATGAGAAAGAAAGGATTATTCAAAGTTACCGCCCTAGTCTGAGTCTTCAAGGATCTGCACTTTCACTGGGTCCACATGAAATTCAAGGAGCTTCCTGACAGATCAAGTTTCTATTTTCAGTAGCACTGGTTGAACAAATACATTTCAACTGTTGTGTGCTCAGATAGTGTAGTAACACGATAGATAAATGCCTATTATAAAGATGCAAAGCCTTTTCCAATTTTGTCTTACCACAATCATTCCTTCCATGTTGCTGCAAAGACACTGTGATGATTTAGGATACATTGTCTATAAGAGATAATGTCAGGGGGGCTCTTCTTTATTTACAACCCTGATTTTTGTAACTTTGTCCTTACAAAGATTCTGAGATTTATTTCAGATTTTGGAGAGATTGACTTGCAGCTACAGACAAAGTCTGTAGACATCCCAAAACCATAAAGATTCTGTAAGGAAATCAGCTGTTGCTTTTGTCCCTTTCAAAGGTAAATGACTAGATCAAATTAACAAAAAACAAAACAAAAAAAAAGAGTTTTTCAGTGCTTTAGTCTCAGTCTCTTTGTGAGTAACCATTAATAAAATTGTTATGCTTTTATGATGCACAGAAGGACACACTAAGGTCTAGTGCAAAAGGCTTTGAATTCCTTTAATTTTTTTTCCTATTGGCTATGAAATTTCTGCTTTGACTGATTTAACCAATTGAAAATGTTGTATGGCTTTAAATATTTATTTTCTGTTATGCCTTTTTCAGTCCTTAAATTCCAGTAAGACAGTTTAGTGCAGGGAGCTGCTAAAATTGAGCTGTGCAAAAGGCACTGAATGTCATTGCTTTGGGTAGCTGGTTTTGCCTTGAGACTGATCACTGAAATTAAGGGGTAAGTGACATCTACATTATTGATTCATACTGAGAATAAGTTGCACAATCCTAATATCATCCTTCTATCCCTTGGAGTCCTAGAAGATGAGAAACTGAGAATTTTTCAGTAACACTGATAACAATTTGGAAGACTTGAGCATATGAGGAGTATTTGGTTAGCAGTGAAAGTCACAGGTCTGGAGTGAGGTGTTTTATCAAAGTGAATATAACAGCAGCATTGTTGACTCCTCAAAGTGCAATACAGCAGTGAGCTGGGACACAACACATGAGAAATAATGTCTGGAGATAAAACTTAGTTTCAGAAACGTGCAAATAATTGTTCATACTACAGTTATGGCATAAGATTTTTATCTCAAAAAAGTATTATCAAATCCCAGTTACATTTGGGTAAGCCACTTACACTCTGGTATTCAAGATCTGATGGTTGGATGCCTGCAGGTGCAAATAGTCTCCCATTGTATTTTCTGTCTATTTAAATTGTAAACTTCTCAGGGTTGGAATTATGGCTTGTCACAGGTTTTTATGCTACCTGGAAAAAGTTTTCTAATTTTGATTGAAATCTCCAGGCATTATTATAATGAAAATAACTGTAATTATCTTCAATGGGACAAAATCTGAGTATTAAATTGGAATTGAAATGCTAAAATGGATGTAGTAGCAGACAAGTGCCTACAGTGCAACAGAAGCCCCTTGTATCACAGACACAAAAAACATTAAATTTTTGATCATCATTTTCCTGAAACACTGAAAGAAATACTTCTACAACTAACAGTTAATACATCCTTGCAACAAGTTTAAGTAATTTCTAAACTGAACAAGCCAAAGTCCATGCAAATCCACAAATACTTTCCTCTGATGAGTTTCTATATCCCCAATGTACAAGCCCCCTCATCCACCCTCCAAAAAAGTTTATTCTCTAAAGATATGAAGAAAAAAAAGGTTAGCAAAAAGAAAAGAGTTATGACATGGAATCAAAACTAAGGCAGTAAATGCCTCGAACGAAAAATTTTCCCTTCTATTTAGATTCTTTTCACCACCTAGGCCTAAGAATTATTATTAGCAATAATTCTATTTATTGATAAAACATTGTTCAAAATATTAAAAAACTTAATTTTGCATAGTTAGTCAAAGTTGTGCTGGTAACTAACACACAGCAATGCAGATGTATGTTTGTTGCCTAAAGTTCCCTACAAAATAGACATTCATGACAATATTGGTGGAGAAAGATAGACAGGTATCATTTATTAGAAGCTTGCAGGTGCACACCATGGAACATGCACACACATGCACCCACATGCACACATGTGACCAGGGATGTTACAGTTTTTATAATCTCTCCATCCATTAGCATATGTGTTCCCTATAGCCAACCTGAGGTACTGATTTCTCTAATATTCCACCCACAGAAGTCCTTAGAATTGCCCCTTTGGAGTATCTCCAAGGGCCCTGGGCCCTCTTCTGTTTTGTCTTCAAAATATCTTGCAGGTGGCTACTTCAAACACAGCATGTCCTTGGCATAGCTTAAGAATCTATGAGAAAGTACCCAATGATATCTAATATGGGAACAATCCAGGAAGATCCATATAATCTATATAATTCTAAAAATCTACAAAATATACACTGAAATCCTCAGGCATCATGTTGATTCCATACCAGTGAGATCCTCAGTGCCTTCTGGAGGTAAAAGAATACTAAGAATAAAGTAGAGAGGCGGAAGGGGAACAGGAGTTCTCTCCTTGAGTCATTTGTGGACATAAAAGATTCATGTTAATGAACAGAAAGAACAAAAAAAAATGCCATTTAGATGATCAGTCAAAGTGAAATAGGGGTACAGTTTTAGTAGATCTGCTCTTTTGCGCAGGGTTATTTCTCCTTCTCGAAAGAATGATGCCAAGCAGGTCACCAGATTGATCTGATGTTATGAGACACTGAGATGTTAATGGTTAATGGCTCAAACATTGTCAAGATCACCAGAGGACTTGGCCCACTGTGGCAAACTATATAAAGAAGCAGCTGTTCCTCTGTGACGACCAAACACACACATACCCATCCTTGCTCCGAGTACAGTGCGTGAATTCCTGGAAATTTGGATAGTAAGTTAAGCTGCCTGACAGGAACTTGGGATAAGAAAAAGGTGGTACTGTTGTCTAAATTATCTCAGGTCTAAGGAAAGGTAAACAAGGCTGTAGAAGAATGTATACTGTGAAGAATCCACAGGGAATGCCAGCTCAGGAACTGGGCTGGAGCTTGGCTCTGGATGGGTCTGGAGGAGAGAGGCCATAACCCACAGACTCAAAAGAAGAGAAAGACAGCATGGGACATTCACATTCAGATGCAGGCCTGAGGCTATTCAGCCCTTCTGATGGGGAATAGCTGACTCAACCACACTGACCTGAGAGGCAGCTGTCCCGTCTTAGAAACTGCAATAAACCACCAAAGACCCTCAAAGCACCCCCAGTCTCCTTTCTGAGGCTTTCCATCAGAGGACTGTGCATGCTTCACAGTATTGCAAATGATCCACAGCATTGCAACTGATCCACAGCATTGCAAAAGATAATGTAAAACTCCCTCCCTAGGGAAGGTGCTTGGTGTTCCCACATAAACCTGAACTCTGTTTTGAGGGCTTCCTCCACCGCCAAGGGATCAAGACTACTAGCATCACTTCAATCAATGGACATCGAAACTGCAACAGACAAGTCTTGACGCTGGATCCACAGGTGGTGATATTTTTCTATTCTTATACTTTCTCTTTCTTTCTTTTCCTTATGTATTTTCTTAAGTGATTTTTTTTGCTTTTATATTGGTATAACACTATAGATATTAATAACCAAATTGGTTACATACCTACTTTCTGTTGCAACCAAATTGTTCTAAAATAAACCCTACATACATATTTACAAACACTGATCATTCAGTGTCATTTCACTCTAATCCACTCCAAAGGAACTATTAACATGAACTTGGGGTACCCTCGATTTCTGGGATGGGATGTAACAAATGCTCACAGAAAGTTTCTCAGACATATCAATAAATTTTCCAGGAATATTTCTCACTTTTATTTCCCCTATCTCTTTTTGTCTCATCTCTTTACTGTCTACCATCTTTGGTCACTTTTGTAGATTCCTGTTCCCATCTTTCCTTTCTCTCCCGACCTTTAGAGGACAAATAAAGCTTATTAAATATGGGGGTTTTTCAATAAGGCATAATGAATATTTGCTCAGTTAGACTGAACCTGTTACCAAAATCATATTTGTTTCATGATTTTTTGTTTCCATTCCTATTTTTCCTCAAGGTTCTGGTTTTGTGCTGTATAAACCAATAACTCTGCAACAATTTTTAGCACACAGTGCTTTCTCAAGAAAGCATAAGTTACTTTATTAATCAGCATAATACCCAGGTTCTATTATCAGGCAATTCTAAAATAAAATTAATTTTTAAACCAGAATACATAGCAGTTTTCACTGGGGGATCTTTGGAGCTTTTCAGGTTTCTTGGAGCACTTTAAGAAATACTTAACCAATAAAATCCCTAGCTAAATGGAATGAGAAATGGTAAAAACTTCAGAGGAATATTTTGGGAGCATTGAAAATCTTGTTGGTTTGAGTACACTAATAACTGGGATAAAAGCACTAAATCTACTTTGTGCAAGTCTGTTACCAGCTGGTAACAACAGGGGTCCACTAGAATGAGTAAAAACAAGACACACAAGTGTGGAAAGCAATGTTCAAAATGAGGATATAATAATGCACATGTGTTTTCTGAGTGACTTAGATACAAGACATCATTGTATTGTAGTTCTGCCTGAGTAATGTAGACAATAGACTGCATTATTACTTTTAATAAAGAGTGTGTTTAATCATATTAAACACAATTATACTGTAGTTCTCCCCGAGCAATGCAGACAATGGAATTCATTATTAAATTTAACCAAAAATGTATTTAATTTTCTAGTAAGTAATCTCATTGAAATTGAAATAGCCTACTAAAATATTTTCTGAAAACAAATTGCCTTTGGCTGTAATATTTTTGCAAAATAGAGCTGTCCATATTCAATTAAGTTAATTTCCTTTTAAGCTGAACTGCTGGAAAAAGTGATTTGCTTCTAATTTTATGTGGAATTGTATCACATTTGATCTAAACATTACCTGTGTTTTATGTTCTAGTTATGAGCTTTCTTTAGAATAAGAAAAAACAGAAGCATCCATGTACATATGTAGATATATTTACAAAAATGCTTAATCATCCAGTTCAGGGAGAGAAACCGAGAGTTCTATGGCTCTGCTTCCTTCTCTGGGTAATAAGGGAACAGAAAAGAATAAAGTGCATCCCAAGTGTCATATGGAGCCTGAATGTGGCCAGAACACATTCCTAGATCTGGAAATCTTGATGATCCAGAAACCTGAAGGTCTCCCAAATCCTATAAATTAGACAGTAGCTGCTCAGAGGCATACATATTTAAAACAATTAATGAAAAAATAGGTTAATAGGCTGTTTTAAAAAGAGGTTATTTACAGGCAACAATTGTTCATGTGCACAGAGGCAACAACGCTCACTGTCCTCTGGGTCTGGTCACAATGTCCACACGAAGATGCTAATTTGTGACTAAAACAGAGTACATCTGAACTCATGTTCTTCCAGGTGCTTCTGGGTTACATAGCCACCCTGCCTGTGCTAGGAGCACAGCCCAGTATTAAAGGAACTCAGGCAAAAGAATAGCTTGAAGGTAACATGACCATGGCTGGTTTTCCACTTCTGATGTCAGCAGGAGCTCTGCTGAGCCCCTTTTTTTTTTTTTCTTCACTGTCTTTCTACTCATCTCACTTCTCACTGTTTCAGATTCTTCTTAGAAGCAGAAAGAAAAGGTAGAGGGAATGCATTTTCATTTAAAAGTAATAAAAAAGAAATCCAGAAATGTAAATTCCAACAATAATTTCAGTAAAAAAACTGATATATTTTCTTCCAGTATCTCTCATTCAGATACTTTGTGAGTGAATTCAGAACAGTAAGTTCATTTTGCTTATAGCAAAGAAACTGGAGAAGGAAAGGCTTATAATTGTTTTATTTATAGTTTGATAGAATCAAGGACTTTCTGATGTGGCTCAGGATCTCATTGTGCTGGATTTTGTAAGCACAGAAAAAAAGATGATCTGAACCTCATGGAATTTATTACTGCTCTCAAATCTTGGCAATAGTCAAATGAATCTAGCTTGGGAAAGCAGCTTTTGCTAACTTATATGGTACATCCTTATTTTCTTGGGAGCACAAGATAACTATCCATTGTGAATCATTACTGCTATTTTTCTTTTTTCCTATTGTCCAGATAAGCTGCCTGAGTTGGTGTGGGTTTTATGGGCAGCAAAGGTTAGTAGTGAGATTTGTTAGGGGCCAGAAAAGTGGGCCATTCCTACTTACAATTCACATCTTGCTTCTGCTTGCATTGCAATTCTCTGGACTTCATGTGCCATCAGATTTATTGTTGGGAATCTGACTCAAATTTCATCTTAATAAAAAAACTATTCTAATTACATATGAAAAAATTCTAAACATCTGAGCTTATATCTTCTTGCCAAGCAACCCCTGAAGCAACAAACTATTTTGAATGGGCTGTGTGTTCATAACCTGGCATTTATATTTGTCTTAAACCTAAAAAAAAAAAAAAAAAGTCATGTGTAGCCATCCTTGACTTCAGGACCTAAGGAAATTTCTTCTTGTCATGAGACAAAATCAGGCTGAGATTTTTGGTTTCTCTGAAATCATACAAAATTTTGCAAGTGATTCTAGAAGGAATGGAGGAATAGAGCAGGGTCAGTAGCAGACCTCCTCCACAAGTCAGCTGTATAAGTCCAGTGTTGAAAGGAGACAAAGAATTTTTCTAGTAGGTGTGAAATGACATAAAGAAAAATGGCGTGTGAAGTTTAGGTAGCCACTGCAGTCTTAGCAATGGAACCATCAAATAACACACTACAGTTAGCAGCACTGGTGCACTTCGAGAGTCTTGGGATGCCAGATGACAGTTGTCTCAATTTATGCTAAATGAGTGCCTTCTACTCAACTGCAGCAGGGAAGCAGAGTCTGGGGTAAGAACTCAGGCTTCTGAAGCAGCCTTCACTCCTGCTCCTCTCAGATACACTCACCACCACAGTGGCACTTCTCAGTGGAAAGCCATGGACATACAATTCAGCAATTACCATTCATGATGGATAGGCTCTTGTGGCTCCATTCTCCATGTAACCCTGAAACCTGATCTATGACAGTGAAAATACCACTAGTGTGACCCTGAGGACCTGGATCTTCTCTGCTTGCCCAGACGGGTTTGAAATGGTAAGTTTTATTCTGTTGCTGATCTTCCATCTCAGCAGAGAGGAGACACTTAGCAGAGCCAAGATGCATATCCAGTCTACTCTTCTGTAGTCCTCACTTCACACTCTGTGCTAGTCTTTATCTCCAGCTCCTTCATTCCTTCTGGCTTCCTACTATGAATGTCTCAAAATGGAGATAAACACCGAAGTTTAGTCCAAGACCCTTTGATGGAAAGATGCAGAGCAGAATACAGCTGCCACCAGCCCCAGGTAATGGGAGTTTGAAAACCAGATATCAGAGACTTGCCTAGAGCACCTGAACAGATTACAGCAGTGTGGAAAGAGTCCTAAAGTCAGTGGCACACAGAAGAAATCTCAGATCTCACTCTCACACTTGCAATTATGGTGAGGCACTGAAACTGATGATAGGCACAGCTCCCTCCTTCAGCATCACATCTTCCTATGAGCCCTTTTTTGAATGAAAGCTGAACCATTCCCAAAAGCTTTGCAGCAGGGCAGAGATTCTGTAGCAAATCTAACCTCCACAAAACTGAGAAATGCATTTGGACATGTAACTCTAGTGTAGTTTCAGAGCTACATAGCCCTCATCACATTCAAAGAACGGAAGAAAAGAGAGCAGAACATGTGATAGACACTATGGGAGTACAAAGAAGTCCAAGAGATGCACATGATTCCCAAGTACCCCATGATATTTCAGTTTCTCCCTTGTTTCAACAGCACAATTATCAATAGCAAACTATTCTAGAATTTCTACAAACTGCAATCAGTGCCCAATAAAGGTTTAGAAACAATTTCTTATAACAGAAACAGTTTGTCCTGTTGTCCTTGGCTGTAATTTTCCTCTATTTCTCTCTGCACTTTCTGCTAGTGCAGCATTTTGGTGCTGCCGTTGCATTAACATAGTTTGTGAAGCACTTCAGGACCATTTAGCTTGAGAAGAGCTATAATAATGTAAAATATTTTTCAATGAGTAGGTTAAACAGAAAACACTATATTGATTCAGTGCTTCACAAGTTCTTACAAGAATTAATTCAGATAGGCTTGTATATAAGCCTTTGTTGCATGGACTGAAAACTGGCTGAAGACTTGTAAACAAATTGCAAAGATTAATGGCAATGCAACTTGCCATCTCAAACACATTTTCTGGGTGCCTTGAAACATTAAGTTCTTATGCTTACAACACTCTGGAGGTCAAGACTTACTGTGGGAGGTTACCCAGTTTTGAAGATGTGAAGCAGAAGCCTGAGTAATCTTTGCAATGTATCAGCCAAGATTTTGGTAAAAGTTCAAATCCAGTCAAATACCCTAGTTGCAAGACCATCCTTTCTGACAAATCTTCCTCACATATAGTTGAAGATACTGATGTAAGATCTGCTTCTATCAGTTCTCGGTCTGGTTTGAATCAATATATTTCTCAAGCTTTCATGTAAGTTAAACAAAAAATTGGTGGTAGTCTCTCTCCATAACATTTCTGTCACTTTATCTTCTCTTTTGAGTCATGCAATATTTAATATTATGACATAAAATGCACCTTATAAAGCTTGTTTTTCATATTGACATTTAAAAATATTTAGAAGAACATCAGAATAACAGCAGTCGACAGTATCCTTTCTTTGACACTGACCAGAAAATTATGCTTATGGAAAGAACAGGAAAAGGAGGCAAATTTATACTTTTCTGGACCATGGTATATAGACCAAAGATTAACTAATTGTTTGAATACACATTTTAGGTTAATAGTTCATGGTGTGCCTACCCTCTATCAGTTTTTCAGTCCCTTTTTAAACCTTGCAATGATTTTGGTCTCTTCATTCCATGACTACCAATTCAACAGTTTAATTACACACTGAGTAAAAGATTGTTTTCTTTCATTTCAAGATTGTTAGGCTATTTTGGTTAATAATCACAGTTCCTTGTGTTATAAAAATCAGTGCATAATCATGCCCTATTTAATTTCTTCAAGTTATTTATGTTATGTGTTTGACATACTCTTCCAATCTTTCTTTTTGAGAGACTATTCTTTTAAAACTGGCAGAGTTTTGGACAAGAGCATGATCAAAAGTGTTTTGGAAATCCAAATGCACTGTGTCAGAGGGATGAGACATGCCCAAAGATGTCAAGGAAAAATTGCTGGGTTTTTTTTAAAAAAATGCTTTACTGACTCTTCCTGAGAATGTCATATTTATCCATGTCTATTATTTTTATTCATTATCATAGTTTCAGTCAATTTGATTGATAAGAAAATCAGAGTTGTTTGTTCATAGATTTCACAGCCTGCTTATTTCTCATCTGCACACACCCCAAGGCATCCTTTAAAAACGGGCATTATTCTTTCCACCTGCTCTTTCTCTGGAATAAAGACTAATTTAATCAATAGTTCATGCGGAGCAGTTAGTAGTTCAGCAGTAACTTTGAGAATTCTTGGGTTAATACCATCTATTTCCAATGGTCTTTTTTATTCTACATTTTATTGATCTGTTCTAAAACCTCTTCTGCTGACACTTCACTTTGAGACAGTTCTTCAGACTTGTCTCCTGTAAATAAACTCAGCAACCTCTCTAAGCTCCCATGTGGAAAACATTATTGTAAGCTGTTCTTTCAGCCTTTCCGCTCTGGCAACAGCACCCTCCAGTGCTTCCATAGCTCAGTCATCTGTCAGCCCTACAGACTTGGGAGGGATGCTTGGTTTTCATGTTTTAGAGATACTGCATTATCAATTTCCCTCTCTTTAGCAGCTTGCTTCTCAGAATCAGTTTTGATATAGGTTATTATGTTTTTACATTTTACATATCAGAATTGTATGTATTTTCAGTTTTGCAACTTTGGATGCAAATTCTGCCTTTTGAAGGATGTCATTTTACTTATAATTGCCTCTTTCCCTCTAACCACAGTACTTTTTTTAGGAATAAACATTTACTTTGAGGCTGCAATATAGTGCCTTCAAATATTCTTGAAGACATTTTACCCTTTTGATTATTCCCCTTCATCCTTAAAAAATAGTTTCTTGGTTACCACAGGTCCTGTTTTGAAGTTAAATTTTACTGCAGTGATTTTTTTTCACATGTATAAGGTTGTTCAATCTGAATCTGTGGTTACTGTTCTTCCTTTTGAAGATAGTTGCTTCGAGGGAGACTCATCAGTGTTTTCTAAGAATGTCATTTTTGCATAATGCTTTATCTTGACACTTTGCTAACATTCATGGGGAAAGGAGAGGTCTCATTACAGTTCCGTTTTCAGACCTTGCAGGCTCTCTTATTACTCAGAGTATTGTGTAGTCAACCTCCTGGTCACGTAGTCAAGACACCCCACAATATTTTTTCCATTTAAGTTTTTTTTGTGATGAAAATTGAGATTTTTTTTTAAGTTTAATTTATATTAACCACGTACACCAATCATACAGACTTTCTCTCCCTTGTGCTTTCCTCAGCATAAAGCACTGGACTCCAATTTTTTCCTTGATTTTCTAGTGTTCCAATATTTATGACCCTTCCAAGAAGTACCTGAAATTAATGTTATGCCAACTGTCTCATTCGTAGCTGTGGTTTTCCCACCAAACTCCAATGTTACTTCTCCCAGTGCTGCTGTTACACACATGAACATTGACCAACAGCTCCAGAAAAACATTCTCTAGGTAATTGTCCAGATGGTTCATGAAATATGCCACTTCAGCACCTGTTAAGGAAGTCACAATGCATAATGCAGTGGGGTGGTTTTTTTCCTAAAACATATAATTTTTAAAATATATAAATTATGAAAAATGGTTTTTTCACTACACCCTCTTGTTACACAGAGTGTTTATATGTTGTCTCCTGAGAGAGAAGGAACAGAGAGCACTAACTCAAGAACCCTAGCATGAACATTTTCAAAGCTACTTAACTGTCTTTATACAAGTGTTTCTTTGAAGCTATTATTTGCCATATATTTATAATTGTTAACAATTGTCAAGCTGTGAATATATGATTACTTTATACCAATCTAATGTGCCAGTGGTTTCTTTGCATTTGACCCCATTAGTGTGTTCAATCTCTAGTCTTTGACTGATAATCACACTGCAGGTCTTTGGGGCAAAGTAAGAAGGTTTTCTTTTTATTCTGTATTTTCTGCGTTACCATTAAAATATGGCCATAGTCCACAGTTACTAATTCTACGTAGGCTGCACATTCATCCTGCTTGCCTGTGCCAGATGGATGGTTCCTCTTTACAACAAAATCAGTATATTCCTGGTCAGAGGGTTGGGCCAGCAGGGGATTCCTGTAGTAGAGAGAGTTCTTGTAGTAGACAGGGAGTACTGTGATTTTACAGGCATACACATACATGGACACTCCTTGTAAGAATGAAGTTACAGTTAGTATGTGCCAAATGTACAGAACATCATTCATACACAGAAGTACTAAACTTGCATGATGCAATGCTAAGCCTCCAGTAGGGACAGCTCTAAAAGTTAGTGCAATGTAGTCCAACAGACTGTAATCAATAAACAACATTTTATCTGCTATGCAGCCTTAGTATAACAAATTCCAACACCTTTCAAGTCTAAGATACAGTATTTACATAAAACTTCATATTCATTCAGTGTTCTGAATACTATTATGGAGTCTAATGGGTTTATGCACAGTATCTTGGGGGATTTTTATGTAGTTGAATACAGATTTCAACAAGTGATTTAGAACTTACCCCAGGAAGAATCTCAGTGGTTGCATTGGCATTGACAGAACTTCTGAGTGGGATGATAACAACCAGAGGCAAATGCTGTCATAAACAGTGATTTTACAGAGCTTGTAGAAACACACAAACCATTCAACCAGATCTGTAGCATTAGTAAAACCTCTTTCATCATCAGGACAAAATACAGCTGTTCTCATACATTTGAAGACTCTAACATGGAGTTCCAGTCTAAGATGATTTAAACTTTCATTCCTCTCATTTATTGCATTTAGCTGTATGCAAACTTGGCTTGTGTATTTCTTACTTCATCATTCTCTGTTCCTGCAGTTTTTGCATGCACATAGCATCTGAGCAGTCCCCTGGCTTCCTTTGTGCTACTTTTGTTTTCACAGAGGATATGAATTCCCTTTTGCTTTGAGTCACTTGGTGGGAGAAAAAGGAATTCCCATACTTAACTACAGCCTTGCTCCATTCGATGGCATACAGCACCCACATAGAAGACTAAGGAGGATGACTCATGCCTGGGTATGTTTATTGCTTTACAGAAACCTATTAATTCTATTGAAAACTTATTGGAAAAGTGGTTGGAAACACAGTTTTAGAGAAAGATGGTTCATTCTATGCCAGTAAGAAAAGGACTTCATGGTAACCCAGCATGCTTCAGAAATATTTCCTATATGTCATAAAAGACTGCATCTTCTGGCTACGTTAAAGCCCTTCTTCAATCTTTCCTAGCTTGTCTTTTGGAGCATGTAAGTATATGCAGATGAAGATATTAGAGGTATTTCTGAATCTTTATTGTACAGTTTAAAGGCACAACTGTAAAATTTGCAAACAAAACCAGGCCAGGGAACAGTAATGGAGAGGATAATATTGGAAACATATAGGGTCTCGGTCATTCCTTCATTTGTCTTCAGTTTGATGGAAGAAGGTCTACAATAAGTGAAGGATGGGCCTGCTGTAATGAAGCTGTCGACAGTAACGAAAGTCATTTGTGCATGGCCTACCACACTAAATTACTACTGACTGCCTCAGACACAGCTCTCATCAATCCAAACACACCTGCTGGGTAGAGCGATGTGGACCATGGGGGAAAGTATCATTATTCTCACAGGGATGCCTCTGCTGGATCTTCATCATTTCCCATCCCTCCTCTACATAAGTTATCATTGATCAAGTCCAGTTATTTCTTCAGGTACAGAGCCATGGTACAACAGTAACACCATTACTCTTCCCTGTAATTCACAGCCACCTCTAAATCATTTCTTGCCCTTCCAAAAGAGTTATTGTCCAACATCTAAGCATCTAAGCTCTTCTTTTTTTTTTCCACTTGTGCCTTGAATATCAATGCTGAAAAATAAAAAGGAATAGTCCATTTAAATCTGCACTTCCTTGAACTAAGCCATTCACTATATGTTCTCTAAAACAGAGCACTGGACCACTTCTGATTAGCTTTCATTAGTTGTGGTTCATGTACAAATTTTCTGTAGAGTGTGCCCTGAACAAGAAAAAAAATCCAAACAGTACCAGTCTGGATACATGGGCAATCCTCCATGTCTAAAAAGTAAGGCTGGTCACAAGGGTATCAGAAAATTAAACGTCAGCAATTTATCCCTTGGCTATAAATGTGAGAAAAAATCCCAAACAGAGAGAAGCATTTGTTCAAATTTAATTCTGTGGAAATAATTTTTCTATAGAGGAGAGAAAGATGGTATGTTGTTTGCATAATCAGCACTCTCTAATTATATTCTTTCTCATGAACTCATGATAGCTTGACATTTATTTTACATCACTCTTACTGTATCAGTCTTAAAATTAAACCAACACTGAAATGTTTATCCCTGAATCTGTCTCTCTTGGATTTGCCTGCTCCCAGGACTGTCTCTTCTGTATACCAGTTGCACAGCATAGTGGGAGGATTCACATTTCTAGTGAAATGAGCTGTTTGCTAAGTCAACTTAGGTTCAATACTGTTGGAACATCAGCCATCATTTTACCTGCGTGTATAAAGAATGGCCATTTCATACCATGTTCAAATTATCTATCCCACAACCTGTGCTCCCATTCTCAGGCTCTATACAGATGCTACATCCTGCCAGTGAACCATTTGAGATTAGGGGTTAAAGCAATAGAAAATTGATGCTATGTCTGTGTGATCCATGTTTCACACTTGTATATTTTTTCCATGGCTTTCTATGCATTTGTTCAGGGCTGCATTCAATAGATAACCCCCATTTCTCAAAGCTTAGGCACATCAGTCCAGGTTTCACAGTAAAGTTTCACTTTCTGGTTCTCATGAAAACCTGAAGTGAACATGCCAAAAGACATCCTGAAAAGCTGCCTTTTAACAGGAATCAGAACCGATCAGATCAGAACAGCAGTGAGGTAATTTAGATTGCTCATCTTAGAACTGGTCATAAATCATCAACTTGCTTAAGATACTGGGCACAGCATGTAGTACCATGATCTATTTTAATTAAAAATTGCATCTTATATCTGTATCTTATTTCTATATGGAAAATAAGCATTGTCTCAATATATAAATGTGTTTCACTCTCAACTTTCCATTTTGTGTCCTAGCAACACAGTTTTGTAATATCTATCACTTCTAACTCACTGCATTGTAAGCTCTGTATTTTTAAAATGGCTTTGTTTCCTACATTGAATGTGCTTCTACAGTCCAGCAATAAAATTTATTAGCATCTTATAAAAATTAACACTTTCCATTTGCAAATGTATACCTGGCTGTATCATAAAAAGCAATGAAAGTAATACATCAGGGAGAAATATGGAAAACTGCCAGGCTGGAGTACTGGAATGAAAATATGTCTGGACAAATGTATTTGGTTATTTGGTTCCTTACAAAAATAATTCAGTCGCTTGTCTATTAATATTGTTAATTATTTTGCCTTCAGATTTATACTCAAGTCATTAGATGCAACTTCCACATTTACAGTTATGAACCAAGTTGGATGCTGAAATGGCACATGAAGAAAATGGCCAAATAAGAGAAAGAAATAAAAAAGTGTAAAATGTCTTGACTTTTGCTTTGGTTATGCTTATTTTGTGACTAGGTTGTGCTCTGTGATTGTGTGTGTCTACGAGACAATGTGTAAATACATTAATGTGTTCATCAAAATGAAATTATTATGTGCATAACTCCAAGAATTTTATCAAAGTTTCAAGGGCATTAGGAAATGATGGAACTAAGGGAATGCCTACAAATTTAGTGTAGCCTCTGGTATGTATACATTACAATACAGTTCTTAATCCCATGATCACTTCTGTTTATTTGCAGAGAACTGTTGTCTCATTCAGTGCTCAGAATTGACAGGGTGTACTTAATGAACAGCTCTTTAATATTTGATTTTCTTCTTACTGTTCAGTGTGTACTCTTAGTTCTTATTTACTGTATTACATTCAAACACTGCTCTGAATACACAACTGTTCATTTCCACATGGACTTTCTGTGGTGTTGATGACTAGGATCTAAGTACTTTGCAAACATTAATGAATTTATCTTCTCAAACTCAGGTGAGATGAAGGCTGTCATTATCCTCTTATTGTAGACCTAAAACTGAGACATAGAGGAGTGCAAGTCAAACAGTCACTAACATCAAGCACACTAGCTGAGGTATGCATGTGAGAAACAGAGTCTCAGACAAATTTTTATATAAAGTTTATTATATGATAAAAGCAATTAC
>JAOXXN010000065.1:21591620-21608318 GCA_026770055.1 Myrmophylax atrothorax
TCCCCACCCTTTCCAAGGTAAGGCCAAAGTAAGAATCTTCTTTACTCATTTACATTCTTTTTAGGAGTCTACCGTCTTCCTAGACCATCTGTGCTTCATATCAGCCTTGCATAAAGGATGTGATTATCAAGGCTTCCGACCGTACCTGTCTAAATCTAGCATTTCTGTAGAATTTGCCCTGAGTCAGTGTATAAAGACAAGTTTTCTCCACCTCAGAAATATTTTATGGGTTTTCTAAAAGGGAGAGGGAATGTGATTTTGAAATGCATTGTTTTCATCTTATGCAAAGTTCACCCTGACAGTCGGCTGGCAAGGATCAAAGCTTCATATGGCATGTTGAAAGGTCAAAGCATGTATTAAATTGTGCACTGAAAAATCAAAGCTTTGTAATTTACAGGCAATAGCTCAGAAATTCATACTTGAGGAGCAGGGTCAAAAGAAAGCTCTTATCCCTCTTAATTCACTTGGCTGCACAGCTCCTTTCTATGTCATAGCAGTGCCTCCTGCTGCTGCTGCTGCCATGCAGGTCTGTTGATGTTTCTCCTAAAAAATTCAGGGCTTATAAGGGTCTGTGCTCTCAGTCTGCCTCCTGCTATGGCACACCTCTTTCAGGAGATAAAAAAAAGTGCTTTTGGAAATACTTGACAGCAGTTTTTCTGTATCTCAATATCCTCATGGAAATATCAATAAAATATTATCCATAACATGTAACATGAATCTTGTAAGGATTGTGTTTGCAAATAAACTTGTGCTTTCTGAGATGTCATTTTGAAAGATGTCAATTACATATTTACTTTATCTACGTATACAATAAATAAATACCATAAACAATAGCAGTTCTAAATTTAAAAAATCATTTCAGTAATTCTGATCTGCATCAAAAATAGATTCCACCTGGATTGTAAAAATGAGCATAATGGCTTATTGCAGCCTTACTGACACAGAAGAATTACATTGTTTTGGTTACAACCTAGGCATGGGTATAGATTAAGTTAAATTGCTCCATATCCCTTAAGAATAGGTTTTGTTTATAACTGGTTTATATGGATTTGCCTCAGTTCAGTTATTGAATTAACTGGATCTGTAAAGGATTTGTATCACTTTTAACTACATCAATTTAAAAAACAACCTGAATTAAACTCATGCAACATGATTTTGTAGAAAAGGCCTACAAATAGCAAAACTAACTTTTATCCTTCTTGGAACTTTGGTCTTACCTCACTTTCACATACTAGTCTGTCCATTAAGGATGATTTCAAACAGTTTGTGAATCCACAGGGCAAGAGATCAGAATCAGGCTATTACCTAGATGATCTCTCTCTTACTATTGTTTTTAGTGCTAAATGTAGTGCTTATTAATGCAAATATTTAGTGGTGGTCTGATTAGGGACATACTGGGGAAATGTAGACATGTTGTCTTCCTTACTCACCCTCAGGAATGCAGAAGTACTTCATCATGAGGCTGTTACCTTGCTTCCCTGCTCACTAGCCCTGTCCCTGGTTACTTAGTGCAGACTTCTGTGTCATTGCAGTTCACTTTTTGTCCTGTCACAATGTGGAGATACCTGTAAGCTCTTGATACTCCTGGCAGAGTGTAGACTATCAGAGACAAACCAGAGGAAAGCAGTAAAAACAGGAGTGGAAAACTGAAGGAGGGCAGGTTTAGATTAGATATAAGAAAAAAAATTCTTCACTATGAGGGTGGTGAGACATTGGAACAGGTTGCACAGAGAAGCTGTGGATGTCACAACCCCTGGAAAGTGTTCAAAGTCAGGTTGCACAGGGCCTTTGAGCAACCTGTTGTAATAGATAGTATCTCTGCCCATGGCAAGGGGGTTGAAAGAAGATGATCTTGAACGCTCCTTCCAACCCAAACCATTTTATGAATGTATGAAAAAAAACCCAAAAACTTATCCATGAGCAAAGACTGAATGAGTTGGACTTATTTAGCCTACGGAGAAGACTGAGCAAGACCTGCTAATAGCCTTCAGAAATGTCTGTTCTCTAAAGAAAAGGAAAATCCCATTCCCATTTTTTCTTGATCGAAGAGTTGGTATCCCAAACATAAATTGCAGCCAGAAAATTCTGGGTAGATGATCAAACCCCCGTCCTAATCCTAAGAAAAGGGGAGTGCCTGAGTAGATGACTCAGGGACACTGCAGCTTCTCCTTCCTTAGAGATCTAAGAGCATTGCCCGAAGTCAGTAGTATAGAAAATAGTGTAACAGGGTGTTCTCTAAACTAATTTTTCTATAATTGCTCTATGCTCAAGTCATCGCTTCTTTCCCATTTATGCTTTCAGTACACTGAGAAAATGGTTTTCTTCATTCCAAAATCACCAACCACTACTCGGCTCCTGAAGCATTAAGCAGAAGCAATATTTATTTATTCTTGACTGGGAAAAGAAGAAATAAAAGAGAAAGAAAGACAACTCCCTTCTTGTCCATACAAATAGTCATTATTTGACAAACATTGTGCTTGAGTTTGAAATGAATAGTAATATTATCTAAAACTGAAGTTCCTTTAATGATTATGAAAAGTTGCAGAGTGCCTCCTGACTTCACACATCAGTTTCTTATCCTTGTATCTGTTAAAAGTCTGTCTTAACACATCTCAGTTCAGTGAATCAAAGCCAGTCCAGTGCCATACTGAACCCAAGCACAAGTTCAAACCAGTTTTGTAATCATGAAAGAACCCTCCTGAAAGCCCTGTCTTCTACCTGTTGCTGGTGTGGAGGACAGTCTGCTACCACCCTCTTGCAGTGGGACCAAACCAACCATGTCTCATGCCTGGCAGCCTGTCAGGGCTGCACTCGGGTCTGCCTCAGTGACACTGGAGTGACAGTGGATTTTAATAGTGCAGGAAATAAACAGCAAGAGTCTTTCCTTCAAGGGGTTTTAAGTAGTTTTGGACCTTTATCGAGGTCTGGCATGTTACTTGTTATTGCTTACTTCCTGGGAGACATCTAGTACTAAGCTGCTAGCTGGCTTTATCCACAACATCATTCCTCCAGAAGAAAAAGACTGGGTGTCACTCTCTCTAGAGAAGGGGGAGGAGGGAAGGAACTCCAGCTAGAGAATGAACAAAAAATGAAAAAAACCCACTGTCTAATTTCTGTAATACAGATTCCCCTACTGAAATACCTCAACTAAGCAGGGGCATAAACACAGAAAACAAAACCCAATGTATATTTTAAAAATCTGTAAATCTAAAGTGTAAAGGAGCTACCAAGGTGAACTACTCAGAGACCATCAGGTCTGACAGTAATTCCTGAATGTCTTTAAAGCAGCCTCCTAACTTCTGTCAGCTGATGGTGGGAGCTGTGCAGAGGCAATCTGTCCTCATGGCCAGTTCTTATCCCACTTCTGAAGTGAGTAGCTATTATGCTCATACAAAAAGCTGAAACCAGCATCGCATCCCAGGTCTAGGCTGCTCTGTCAGAAAGAAGTGTGCCCACAAACCTTTATTTTTGCCAGCCCTGTATTTCATAGGATGGAGTGAAGTATTAGCAGGCAGTTTGACCTATATAGTGCAACAGCAGAGAATCTGATGATTCATCTGCTAAACAGGCAGTGCTCAGTCACTGCTTGAAGTGGGTGCAGGCAGGGTGGTGGTTAGATCAGGAATCAAGGTCTTCTCCTCATGTGGTTGCTGACTCACCATGTGGCTTTGAAGATTGCCTTTTGTTTCTTCATCAATTCCTCTGCAAATAAGAACCAAGAGCTATTTGTGAGCAGAAGGCACTGATGGCTTGACATTCTTTCAGAGAAGTTGAGACTGGGCAAAGGACTGCAAAGCTACTAACCTGCATCTCACAGTTTGTTGCACTGTTGCAGCCACCTTCATTGAAAACACAGAAGCCTGCAGCTTTGCATGACAGTATATTACCAGCACATCTACCTTCATTGCCTGTGCAAACTCAGTGGTGAGCATAGTGTGGGTAGGCAGTGTGGAAAATGGAATGCTCACTCAGAAAGGTAGTGATAAATGGCTTTTATTAATTTATTCTTTCTAACATGAAGAACCTAATCTGTAAGGTAACTTTGACAAACTTAATCTTTTGTTGCTAGCAGCTGAGGAGACCTTTTTGCTCTTTGTTCATCTTCTCCAGATACAAGACAGCAGGAAGAGGCAGAGCAAACAACTATGCCTGCTGATGTCCATATCGTCTCACTACCAGTGAGACCTGCAACACTCAGAACTCATAAATCAGGACACAAGGGTGAATCCTCCTGATCTGTGTCCATGTGTTGTGACTAAACAATCCTGGTTTTTCCTTTTTAAGAAATAAACCACAGATCTTTTGCATTTCTGGGAATAGCAGCGTTTTCCTTTGTATTTTGTGGAGCAAGAAAAAGCTTTCAGAATTTAATGGCAGAATTGCCACCACCAGTGTTGAGAAGTACACTTACTATTCAAGTTCTTGTATATTCATGCAACAAAATTTCCAGGTGCCTCACTGGATAGACTAGGAAAAACTATTAGTAGTTTTAGTCGCAGCAGTATCATTTTAAATTTAATGCCTTAAGTGCTCATCCTCACAATGTTCATTGATAATAATATATCTTTTTTGAGCATTAATTAAATTCTGAAACAAATTATTGTCTACCAAGGATTTCACAGTTGTCACTAACCAACTTAACCACACTGATGAACAGAAGGCAGTAAGAAAGCAAAATCAGGAAAATCACCTTATCTATGAGCTGTGGAGGACCCAAAGGACAAGCAGACAGTTTTGCCTGAGTTAGGCAGAAGGGAGCAGTGAGTGCAAAGACTAAACAATCTATTATACTATTAAGCTTACTAGGTTCCCATATTTGTCCCACTCCTGTAGGGAGAATGTGCTGTAAGTGAAACGCTGTGAGACTGGTAGTCACCTATGCTGTCTTGGTGTCACAGCAGAGAAGCCAAGCACAGCAGGGATGCTCAGATTTGAGCACCTGCCTCATGCCTCCTCAACTAGATTTGAAACCTACTGAAGTGAAAGGAAAGCCTGCATGCTGCTATCTATATGCTGCCCACCTATAATTAAACAAAGGTTTATACCACTGATGTTGTCCTAACACCATATCATTTCCAGATAAATCTCATTTGCAAGCATATTGCAGAAATTTTTTCAAAACAAATAGAAGGAAGCATGGCTCCAAAACCTACGTGGCAATACCAAAAATGTTTTCCAGTAACAGAGAGAAATAGTGGAGCAGAGGATGGAAGAGATTTGTGTATGTACCAGTCATTTTGAAAATAATTTCAGGGTGCATTCTTCTTGGTGATATCTGCTTAAATAAGTTCAGGAGCCAAAGGATTTAACTTAGAGGTGCAGTGACCAACTATTGCTCAAGATACTGTGCCATAATACAGTGTTTGCCAATTAACTACTATCAATTGAGAAAAGGAAATAAGCTTCTATTTTGTCCAGTGAATGAAAAGAAGGACGGAAGCAACCATTTTTATTGCTGTACTTATATGAATAATATCAACATAAGGCAGTCAAAGTGAAGACAATTATCTCTTCATTTTCAATCACCAGCTGTACAATGTCCCTGGGTTTTAACATCCGACTCAATTCTGTTTCACTATTGCAAACATGAACTAGATACCAATTGATTTTTAAAATGAATGGGCTACAATTCAACAATAGCTGCAGGGCAGTGAATCAAAACTACTCACATGCTTGTGACTCTGTCTCTATAGTGGCTGAATCCCTACAAAGAGAATATCAGCTCTAATAATGCAGAGCTGATCCAGGTTTTGTGTAAATATGTCTCTCTGTGCATCTCAAACTTATCCTCATCATATCTGAATTCACATGGTGGACAAAGACTACAGTTTAGTAGCAGGATAGTTTGCCTGTTTTGATGAACTGATATGTGAGATCTATGCATGTACCCAGAGAGTATTAAAGCTGCCAATCAGATTAGAAAAATCCTCGAGTCTCCATGAGGGAGCCTGACATCTTTGGGGAGAGCAAAAAAATCTCCAAACATACATTTTTTCACTATTAAGGCAAAAACTTTGTGTTCCTCATGCTAGAAAAGGCTTTCAGAACAGTAAGAGTAGACCTTAAATTATAGGCTTTTTCCTGCTTCTCAGCACAGCATGTCCAAGTGCAATTTCTTCTCAGCAGCCTGCTGCCACTTCCTTTAAAATAACCGTCTGGAGATGTTCTATGAAATTGTTCAAGCTTTCAGAAATGTGATGGTACAGACTGCTGCTTCTCTCCTCCCCTGAATGAGTCTCCCCCACTCTGCCTCTCTCCATCCCAACAAGCACCACAGGGCCAAGTCTCCCACAATTTCACTGGGAACAGGCCTTAAGTCATTTCCATGCAACATGAAATAGATTGGAAGGGCAAGACTTTATCAGTGCATTTTCTTTTTCTTTTCCAAAGGAAGGAGAAAGAATAGGTACTGTGTTTCTTTCAGGGGATAAAATTCACTTCTGAATTCACCACTTATTCCCTTTGTGAAAGGACTGAATTTAGGCCAAAATATACTTTGCATTCAATCAGATGTATTATGTTTTAATACTTGCATTAAAAAAATGAATGATACCTGCTTGACTCTTTGTTAATTCATGTGCTTCACACAAGTATAAAGAAAAAGCCTTACATCTGTTTCTGTGCTGTATGTGGCTCTTTGGCTCCACTGTCTGGTAGTGATTTAAAATTTTATTAAGGCAGGTAAAATCATTTCTTTTCTAATGTAAGTAAGATCTTACTGTTACACTTCACAAGACAGGGATATTTAAGCTGCCTAGGTGGTATAGCTGTCTGTCTGTTGCAGTAGCGGAGAAACATCTATTGATGTTAGATGTTTGTTTGCTTTTGAATTAAGCATGTCTAGCAATTTATTTGTTATATTAAGTGGAAATTTTTTGAAGTTATAGAACTCAGATCTGTTGCTTCCAGGTTTTTGTGTATTATGAATCAAAATCCTGGACTGCTCCATTTAAGAACTGGAACATTCTGAAACTTAAGAAATGGCCTTTGAATATTTCCTTGGTCTGCCTTTCCTTCTCTGTTCTTCCAAGAATTATCACGAGCTCCTAAATAAAAAGTTTGCAAGAAATTAGTTCTGTTACCTCTTCCATCCTTGTGTTGTTAACCTCCTTTTGATGAATCAGGCTGTGATTCTTCTTGAATGCTTGCCCTAAACAAATGCCAGTTTGTATGCTGAGATAGGAAGGGAAGAGGCAACAGAAGAAAGGAAGGTTTTCACCTTCTTACATAAAGCTGGTACTCAGGATTTCATGGTAAGGACGCTGGTACTCACAGTGAGCCAGGTGGGCATACAGAAATTGACTGAGTAAGCAGACAGCCATGTGTCCTGACATGCGTTTACATTTTCCTTCAAACTACCACTGCTGACTTTGAAAGAAGCACTAGGCAGCTACACAGTCTTTACTGTAGAAAAAACCAAAGCACATTCAAAGCCAAAGCCTGCCCTGTTGACTTGCTTCTATCAGAGGACCTTATGAAAAGGCACAGTCTGGGTTTGATTCATATGCACTCAGTGTAACAGCTTCAATCCACCGACACTGAAAAAACATCACCTGCCTTCTTGCAGCGCTTGACAGTGCTGTCTTCAGGATCTGCAGAAAGAACCTACACTTCTCAAACCAAGACCTCAGTTCACCTGAACTCTAAGGAAGGTGGAGTAACATTTTTTTAATGATTTCTAAAAATAAAATAAAAGGCAAATATAGAAGGCAGGTAATTTCACCCCTTATAACTTTGTCCCTCTGCTATTCCCATACCACACTTCCTATCACATGAACTTTTGTTACAACCAAATCTAAATACATTTGAATGCTTTATCTGGATGATAAGCATTTCTTCCTACACCTGTTTATTTCCATTTTTGGTCTAGTTCAATAAAAAGAGAAATGTTATACTTTGAGGCAACTGGAGGAACTAAATTAAATGTGACAGAGAGTCCATCCCTCAAATAATAATTGAAAGTAATACCTCTTGTATTTTCATAGGCTGTCTTTCTGGACTTCAGTGTAGTACGATAGATTTCTAATTGTGGGCCAAAAGATTCAACAAGAGCATTTTTCAAAACCAGTCTTCTCTAGTAGAAGGACTTACATGGGTATAATATTTCTTTTATTTCTTAACAGAATACTCTATTCTTAGGTATGTACTCACATATTTGTAAATAAGCATTTCGGTCAGACATGTACCTATAGGTATGATTATTCACACACCATTTCATTATATTTTCACAAAGGAATTTCATTGTTCAGTTCATAGCTGTAGGTTTGCTCTAATACATAGAAAAGCTCCTTACCCCTCACATTTGCCAATTAGTTTAACTATGGGTCAAATATATCTCACCTCTCATTAATGCATTTCTTGAAATTCTTGGTCTCCAGTTCTCAACCCCTTCTACCACAAATCAGCATCCTATCTTTTGAAGCCGATGGCTGCGTACTGATAAGAAACAGGTTTGATTTTCCAGAAGGAGACATCAGACACAACCTGCTGTGTCTGGTTCTGTATGAAGGTTCTGCTCCTTCAGGCTGCCACCTTCCCACATGTCTCCCCAGGTCTGGGGCACCTCTGACTGGGCTTTCAGTGTGTGCCCTTGTTCCATGCTCATCTGGAAGGCACTGCCATGGCCCTGGCATTGTGCTGTGTTTTCATCCATCACTTTGCTCTTGTCGAGCAGTGTGTGCACAAAGTGACTGTCTCTCCTGTCTCTCCTGCTTCTCTTTCAGAGTTTTCTCCTGATCTGTCAACTCTAAATCCCAAGGAGGAGAGATATGAAAACACCATGCAAAGTGTTCATAAATCTCTTTCTGTAACAGCTCTGGAGACATCTTCCTTAATCAAGACTATTTCCAAACAAAAGAACGAACTGGCTAGAGAACCTGAAGAATTTATTTATGCCCATTAAAAAATGCAGTTGAGCACGGGGTTTACAGGTCATTTTTTTAGCTGCCCTCCTAGCTTTGCCTGAATTTAGGACTTCAAGGGTTAAGATGGGCATGAGTTTCAAGGTTGTAGCTCTATTCTGCTCGGAGGTAATTTTAAAATGTCTGCACTCTGCTAACTTATTACAACAGATCTTAAACAGTCTAGTGCTTCTCAGTTTTAAAATGGGCCTTTCAGTTCACCTACAAAACATATATTTTTTTCCTGACAGATGAATAATAAGAACATGAAAAAAGTAGCTTTTATAACTGACTGGTTGGACTTGAAAGTGTATGTTTTGTATGCATAAAAATGTACACAGGCCAGCAGTGTCAAAGTCTTAAAAGGAAAGACCATTACATCTTCTGCTAAATGCAGCTATGCTGCTAAATTGCCTGTGATCCTAAAGAACAAATCTTGCAAGAATAATCTGTGTTTTCCTAGTCAATGATAAAAGCCAGGTTCCCTTGAGCACAGTCTTCCTTCACTATAATGCTCCCATCTCCATTCCAGGTGTTGTGGGGAAGATATTATCTGCCACTGGACTACAGCCTGATCTGTCCTTTCACACCTTTATAGGGCAATTTCATCTGAAATGAGGCAAGGAATCTTCCACCCCTCTATGATCATACCTATGGAGGACCACAGACATCAAATCACATGAAATTAAGGACTTTACCATCTGATGGGTGCTTGATGGTTGCCTAACTGTTGCTTTGTAGGAAGACCAGGTGGATTTTGGCCCATGATATTAGGAGGCAGATGTCTACCACTCCAAAGCTGTTTTGCCAATCTGTCACTGTTAGGAAAGACACTGAAATTGTTGTGAGTAGAAAAATAAATTCCTCTTTTATCCTGTAGGCTATCAAGGTTAATGTTAAGCCAATACCATGGAACACCAAGTCTAACTTTTGGCACCAAGCCAAAATTTTTTATTCTGTTATATAATACTCAGTTTATGCCTTTTTCTAAGCATGAAGGCATCTGTTCTCTTGACTTACAGATCAGGATATGAAGGCAAAAAAGTTAGACATGGAAAATTTATTTGGGAAGGAAAAAGAAATTTGATAAAGGATGTTTTTGCTGTTGGGAAAACTAGGCCTAGAACAAACCCAGTGTGGGAGAAAATTCTCTCCCATGAAGAGCATTACCTATTTTTGCCTGTTTGTTTTGAGAAGCTAACTCCCCTATTGCAAGAAGAGATAATTCTCACATTTGTTGCAGGTCTGTCAGGGAGAGAAAGAAACCATGAAGCACAGAGGAGATTATCTCTTTGAGGTCATGTACAAGTGAAAGGTGCTGTTATAAAAGTACCAGAACAGGACTCATGGGGCTGCTTTTTGCACCTGCTATGTTTTAACTTAGCAGTGTATCCAGGGTTTCCAACTTCAGAATAAACTTTTCCTTAAAACCTTAGCTGTGGTTTGGTCATCTGGGTTTACCTGCATGCAAATCAGATCCTACAGGATACTAAGAATATAACTTCATGATATACTAGTCTTGTTTGTAAAATTACTCAAGAGTTTAAAAAAATCTTTTGCTCCCTGACTTTTTTTAACTCAGAACCTTCTAGTGATCAGGTTTATGAAGCACCTTTAAATAAAAGTTTTACTAATAGAATGATGGGTGGAAAAGCAAGACGTTGTTGCCACAGGGTAAGAATGACTGGGTGAGGGCAGATAAAAACTGAAAACAGCTTTGTCTTGGTAGGAAACCTCAGTTCTGAACCAGATTTGCAAATAATGTTTACTGAATTTCCATCTTGTTCTGAGAGTTTTTATTCAAAACTAGTCTCAACCAAATGCTATTACAAGTTTATTTGATGGACTGGAAAGTAGATGGATTTCACTGATAGATGTATGATGAATGAATCTGGGAAAAGGAAAATAATCAAGTCCACTATATTGCTTACTTATTAGAAATAATGCTTGTAGTCATTTATATTCTCCAAGATTCACATGCAGCAAATATCCTTAGCCATTTACATGAATTTTTGTCTATCTTAAGCTTTCAGGCAAGTTGTGCATTGAAAAAATTACCTAAATATTAGATATAGTTAAGAATTTTTACACTACTCAAGGACTGACCTGCATAAGAAGAATCCACTTAGTTAAACAAAAGGCTGCTTCAAATATTTAATCTGTACTTGTGAGATTTTCTAAGTCAAAAAGTTTTTAACAAAGCTAGAATCTATTATTTCAAAATTCTAACTTATAAATGTAAATTACATCACAATCAGAGGAATGAATTTATCATGAGCACTTCGTGGCAAATGTTGAGGAGAAACACTGCAGATAGAGGAAGAAAATCTCATTACACCACTTTGAGAGTGTGTGATTGTAATAGTTCTTGACATCATCCAGCTATACATCTTCTGGAAAACCACACAGGGACTAAACACAGAATCTCTCATCACAAACAAATTGATACTTAAAACTCTTGCAAGAAACACTCTGAACATGTGTCCTGAAGACGCTGTTTGAGAAGCTGTGGAAAGGAGCCTGCAGTATTTTAAAGGAGAGAACCAGACAGCGGGCATGTTTTCATGTCATTACTTGTTTTCCAGAGCCACTGGAGGTAGACCCTCAGTCTCCTGCCTCCATTACAGTTATGCTGCAAAGCATGTTCTTTTCCTCTCTTCTTCGCACAGAAAGGAAGAGCCAAAGTCGTACAATCTCAAAACAATGGGAGAAGTTTTGTGCCCTGACCTCCATATACTGTTCATGGGGGCCAGCACCATGACCTGAAGGGCATGTCCCAGGCATGTTAAATGAGCCCACCATGCCTCGGTGGGTCCCCTCATGGGGACAGCACGTGACCAGAGCACAAGGTGCACGAACCATGCCCAAATTTCCCCTCAGATCAATTGTCTCATTCAAGAGAAAGAGAGAACATGTCAGGCATAAATCTTGGTGAGGTAAAAGAGCAAATCATAAAGAGACGAACAATCCTCCAAGTCTAGCACCAGAATTCAAGATGGCGGAAATTCCAGTTTTGAGGTATCATGCCAGGAGAACTATGGTTAGTGATGCTGGGGAAACCCAGTTTGATGTTTCGTTTCATGTCAGAATCACCTTGAATTTTGTTTTATTTTCAATTTTCTTCTGTGCAGACTTGTTCTGATGCTTACTCCTATAGAAAAACAAATGGAGTGCTGGAAAGATTTGTATTCAAGGAAACATGCTCAGAGATAAAACTCTAGATTAAGGAGAGATCTGTGCTCCTGCCTGAGTTATCCATAACTCCTTCAGCTCTTAAAAAAAGGTGAGACCTTACATATCTAACATTTTCCTCCATGTGTCTGTTTGTGTCCCATAATGAAGAAGATGATTACCTGGTCTATTCTTCCTGTTTTCTCCTAACCTTGTAGCAATCCACCCGTAAATGCTCTGAGGACTCCAAGCTATCTTATGTTACAGTATGCTCAGGAGATATGTCACTGTCTGTAGCATTTTCCTTGAATATCTTGATATTTCCAGATCCCAGTAATATTCATCAACCTAAAAATTGTAGTGGAATGTATAATAGTCATTATATGATGCATAATAGTGTTAAAAATGGAAACCCTTGGTCATTGTCTATCCAGCTGTATGGGGGATAACACATCCAGTTTATAAGACAAAGAAATTCCACCTCTGTTTTTTATTCAAGATTTTCCTCCATTGAGGACTCCTCTGAACAATTTATTTGAAACAGTAAAAAAAAAAAAGCTATAAAAAGCCACCAAAGCAACTGTGCTAATGCATTTATAAACACGAAGTAGAGACCAAGTTTGGCTATTACTATATTGAACACCTGGAATAAAACATTTCTCAGGTTTCTGCTGAAAATTATTAGCTCCTAAATAAATATTGCTGGGGTGTATTTAAAGACACTATTTGAAATTCACATCTGATTTACTTTCTAATTAAACAGTGCTTATGAAAGAACTAATAATGCAATAAATGCAAATTCATCTGCTACTAATACCTGAAGTGACGTCTTCATATTTCCTATTTATATCCAGAGCATTTAGGAAATTCTGAACCTCCAGCAGCACTTCTCACATTATATTCAGTCAGGACGGGGGGGTGGAGGGCGGAAGGTGGAGGGGAATTTGTGTGTGTGAAACAACAAAATTGATTTAAAGGGACCTTGTGAAATTATTTTAGTAAGTTTGATTCACTACTTAAAACAGACAAAGTTCATAGACAAAGTAAGCTCTGTTAGAAAAGTTTACCTAGAGAGATATGCAGTAAATGTTTAATATAGAAAATACCTATGTAAATTCCATATGCACCTGCCAGAAACCCACAAGCACTTCTCCAGACCTTATCCTGCTGAAACTGCACACAGCATGCAGGATAAAAGTACGGTGTTCATTTTAGAAACAGAACCTCAGAAAGTTGAAAGATCTGACCTTGAAGGGATTTTAATGTGCTTTGTAGCAGCTTTACCATTGGCAGGGCCTTTGCACACCAGTGGTAAAAGTTCAATAGAACCTGGTTATTTTTTATGCTAATCACATAGTATAAATAGTAATCATTTAAAAGGTTTCTATATTAAGTTCAAATTTCTCTTCTAATTTGAAATGCATATGTGAAACAAATACACTGAACAGACAGAACAAGGCAGACATTTAAAAAATGTTTGGACACATTGCTTGAATAAAATCTATGAATCCTCTTTTATAGCATCTAAGAACTAATCGTAGAGGATTTATTAACTGTTTTCTATTTTTCTATTAACTATTTTTATGCTCACACAAACATTTATAGAAAGAAACAGTCATGGCTATACACATGAACACATTTATATCTCATTTATGCAACTGGCTTGAAAATGCCGTGAGAGTTTGTGGAAAAAAACAGCCAACATCTGTGACTGACACTCTTGAGTAGCCAAGAGACTAAACTGTGTTCAAATAAACTACTGAATTTTTTTCAAGATACAGCAAAGCAGAAAGTCAGTTTATAGCTGAAATTATATTGAAAACAGTTAGAATTCTAGTTGGATTCAGCTGCGTTCATATCTTTTCATATTAATAAAATTTTGAAAACAAGCTAGGTAGCAAAGTCAACATACTTATTTCAGGCAAGTACCCAGCCTGCTGTGAGGCAGGCACCTTGTTCATCCAGTCAGGTGAAGAGCAGCAAAAGTATTTGATGAAAAGTCAAGTTTGGAAATGAAAACTCATTCAAAAGCCATCTTATTTCATTGTTCTTCTTTAAACTATATTCTCTTGTGATATTAGCTGGATATTTTCAAGCACAAATAAATTTCCCAAACCAGGTCAAGGACACTGCTGAGAGCCTAGGATTTGGCAAATTCTGTTTGACCAGCTCCACAGATTTGAACAAATCAAAGTCTGCTTATGAATAATCTGCAAATACAGAAGGAGGCTAAATTTGTCAAACAAATTCTTAACTCTACAGTTTGCCCAAGGATACTCCCTGTTCCAAATGCCTGTTAGTCTCAGATGGTGTTCTTTATCTACTCAATATAGGAAAAAATACATACTGGAAATAACTAAAGGGCTATGAATTCCAGAGAAAAGAGGTTTATTCCAAGCTTCTATGCATCTATACATGGATTTGACTCTGGCAAAATGCTGGTGCTTCTGCAGTATAAATAAACATCTTTATTTATACAACAGGAACAGTTTAACTTGAAAGGAAATTCTCTCTGAAATAAAGAGGATCTCAGACCCTGTGGCTGAGCAAGCCTGGGACTGTTTCATTAAGTATGACCCTCAGACCCAATGCCTAGTCAGTCTCTCTCCGTATTCTGACATGTGCTGCTATGTCCCACATGCATGTAAATTTGCAGTGAATGTCACCCATGTTTCAAAACACCTTCCCCATATACCGTCTTATGAGGGAAAGCAAGTATTCACCAGTCTATTCCCACCTGTCAGCTGAGGCAGAGAAACAGATCATGGGCATCCTTTAAGTTTATTCCCCAAATCCAGTGAAACAAAATATATGAAACAAAATATATAACACTCAATATTATTTTGTTTGTTTGTTTGTTTCATTTTTCATTTTGTTTATGCTTGGCAGGCAGTAGGAAAAGTAATATTTTTATTATTTACAGCTATGAAGCTCTCCAATACAACAGAGTTCCAATTTTAAGCTGGAAATGTATTGCTCTAACTTTAGTAATGAAAATATAATCCATCTCTTCTTTTTCTTGCTTTGTTTCTTTGCATTTAGATAGGATGTGACTGTCATTTGGGGTAGTTCTCATTTGGGCCTTCTGTGGTCCCTGGATAATGTCTCTAATTTGTGTATTAGACTGATCTAGTTAATTGATCTAGCATACTCGCAAGGCCTCACTAAACCTTTCAGACTTGTCCCATACTACTTAGCATAACTGTTCAACTGGCAGAAAAAAGGTCTTATCTTCTCTCCCCAGAGGCAGATCATCTAGCCTCTAAATCTAGCAAAACTTGCATCAACTCTTGAAAAACTACATAGGATAAGTACATAGTCATAAAATGCACTGCTAACTTTTCCCTGCTCATTTTCAGTTACTGATTGACCCTTGTTTTCTATTTATTTTTCTTTTTTCATTTCGACAAATGGTAGCTTTTCACTGCAAATCAAAGACATTCATCCTGTTTTCTGTTAAAATTGGGGTAGTGAGAAATCCACAAATGCTTTGCCTGTATCTGTTGTTTGGAAGAACTCCAGCTTGGACAAATATATGTATTTGGTCACTGCAATATCTTATATCCAGTGTGTGAAACTAAAAGAAATTACAGGAACGAGTTTAACCTAGTGCTTCAGCAGAAGACTAGACCCCTGTTTTCTCTGGCTGGCTCTGCCACTGAGATTTCACAGGTAGCTTACAATTTTTGAGGTGTTCATTGTTTAAAATATGAAAGATCCTTGTGTTTGGCAAGCAGAGAACAAAATGCACATGCAGTTAAAGAGCAATTTTTTGGGCTGCTCTAAAGCTCCTTCAAAGCATTGCCACTGATTTCAGAAATCTTTGGGTCAATTGCTCAGACCATTACTCTTGTGCCTATTGGTTGGTAGCAGAAGGCAGATGAAACTAATGCTTTGGACAGACAGCACAGTTAAGTGGAGCTACAGGTCAGAAAATTTATGTTCTGACCCTGCATTGCCACTGATGCAAGCCCAGACAAATCACTATAACCTACTCCATCACTAGTGGTAGAACAGGATGATACTTACCCACCTTTTCAGGCACTGCACTTTGTGCTCTACCAGCAGTAATCATTCTGTGACTAGGAGGCTTAATTATCTGAAACACTTTGAGATGTAAGATGGTCTGAAAGTATGAAGTGTTAGCATTAATAATAATAATGAAAACACAAAAAGAATAATTTCCAATAAATTAACACAGAACCACAGATCAGTTCCAGTCTTGTGGGTTTTATGTGTAGCATTTCTACCCAAGGGCTACAGTATGATCTTTCCCCTTTCATTCATTTCAACTAACAGTTAAGTTCAGATTGCTTTTTAAATATTTAATAACTGCTTGGGACATTCTATTTTATGGTAATTCCACACCATGCATCCCTGGGCTTTTAAATTCAGCACCAGGTTTTAGAACTAACAAAGCCAGTTAATTCCTCTGTGTGTAGGTTAGAAAACCAATCCTCCCTTGGAGTTTCCTGAAGGTCAAGTGAAACATCCAAAGGAGTTTTTTATCATTTTTCACACCCTTCTTTCCACCCACCATCAATTCAAGCAAAGCTTCTCTTAATCATTATTAGGGAGACAAAAAGTTATAGTGCAGAGCAATGGACTGGAATTTCACACTCCATTT
>JAOXXN010000065.1:21618977-21629556 GCA_026770055.1 Myrmophylax atrothorax
CTTGGCCCCATGAAACTTGCTTATTTGCCTCAGGGCCGTTAGGAAAAGGAATCCCTTTGGCCTCTGCTTGTCTCAGGTACAGATGCAGCCAAGTGGCCGTGCCTACAACTCACTACATGGGATTGTTTACCACATCAGTGGCTGCTAACAGGCAGATGGGAGTTAAAGCCCTCATAACCTCATTACTCAATCCCAATTAATCTGCACCAGTATCTGTGCTCATGTCTCCATTATTATCATTATTTGTGCAACTTTTTAATTTAAAAGCTTATCACAGAAAGACTGACCAAACCAAATGCATGGTTCTGAACTTTATCTAAATCTATGTTCTGCAGATACTGACTTTTATTTCTAGCAGAATTCTCTTCATTTTTGCTCAAAAACACTTAAATGGGCCTCTAACTGTCTGCTCAGGTTACTGCTCCCCTTTTTGTTCTTCCCTCTTCAACCATTTGTTATTTATTCATTGCACATTTCCCAATATTAACAGGCAAATTTTTCAGAACAAAGACTGTCTTTGGTGCCTCTGTGCTGTCTGCTGAATTCAGGTACTGCTTCAGTGTGGCCAGTAATCTAGAGTGTTTCTAGTCAGAGAGAAGAGATGTCCAGAGTTCCCAGTTTCTGGCTATGCTCCCTGGGAACTGCAGTATATAGGCACATCCAGTTTAGTTCTGCGTTCAGCTTCAACTGAAACGGGCTTGGTTCACACCCAAAATGGTTCAAAGTTTAGTTCCATAACCATAAAACAGTCAAGAAGTGCTCACAAGAAAACAATAGTTTAAAAAAGGAAATTGCTATGTAATAAATTTGTCCCTGGTAAAAGATGCCTATCTTCAGTCACACTGCTCTTCTGAATGGATAATCAGTGATGTTTAATTTTCTTGGGTCCTGTGTGGGTTCATTAAAGATTTCAGGCTAACAGTTCAAGTTCATTCCATTTTCAGATAAATTAACAGTGTCAACCATCTCAACCTTTGATTTAATTCACCAAACTTCGTTTGGAGAATACAGAGGGGTAGAACAAATGAAAAAGATTTTTTTGTGTGAAACTCTGCTTCACAAGCTTTGTTTTATTGGTTTGAGTTTAGTCTCAAAACAGATGCACACAGATATGGCAATGAGTATTCTAACCAGTTAACTCACAAAGCCTGTTTCTGGCACTGCATGCACTTACAACTCTACACCATGGAAGTTGCCTCTTCCCCTTAAAGAACTGGGAGCACATATTGTTTAGAAAACAAAAGAAGGCAAGCACAGTGCACTGAAGCATAATGAACAAAATCTCATTATCACATCTGTCTTGAGGACAGCTCCCAATAGGAGGAGGAGGTGACACTCAATATCAGCCTTCTTCATCTGAGTACTGGAGTAAAATCAGCAGGACCATCTCACCCCTAAACAAATTCAGTGTCTTAGACAAAGCGACTTCTTGTACGTGTTCCCCTCTATCCCTGCCTGGCACCCCCAGCCTGCAGACAAGGACGGAATTAATTTTCCATTTACGTTCACAGCAAATAAAGAATACAATGTTCGCTCTGCATCATTTTCATCTTTCATCTTAATTATCACTGCGAAGACTACAGAAATCATTATCCTTATTATGATGAACATCCAATTAGCATTTCCCATATAAATTTCAGATCATGAAGGGGGCTGTAATGGATACTGCAAATTCCTAATGGTCTTTTTTTTTTTCCTAGCTGAAAAATTGAGGTGCTTAACAAAATGAAATTTAATCTGAGCCATTTTGAAACAAGTCAAGAACTTTAATTACTTGATAGGGAGGAGGTAAAGAAGAGACCGAGACTAAATCTTTAAAATGGGCATATTTTAAAAGACCTTGCTTTTCCAGCCCATTGCTCAAGCTTTCTCCTCCAGATAACTAAACGCTTGTCTGGTTGTGCTGAGTAAGATTTAAACTATTGTGAAAGCTGATAGAAGCAATTTCTTTTATTAGTTCTACTATTTACTAAATCAAAAAATTATTCCAAGTAAACATTCTGTTGCCTCTAATACAGCATTTTAATTGATTTTTGTCCATCACAAGTAGAGTGAAATTGCCAATAATTACCTCAATGCCATTGCAAGGCAATAAGAGACACAACACATCACAGGTGCCAGTCAAGGTACAGAGGTGTATTTAGAGATGTGCCAGTTGGATCCCCTTAGAATGGTTTTGCCTTGGGGAAGATTAATTCAGCTGGCAATTTAGAAGCATCTTGAGTATTTTTTCCATATAGGATTTGCAATTATGAACGAATCATGGGGTCCATACAGTCTAATTTGCCATTGCTACTTATAAATGCTAAGTATTTCCCTGAGCCAGGAAAAAACATAGACGTTTGCTGATGTCTTCCTATCTAAGCCAGCAGACAATTGTAGTGACAAACCAAAACCATAGCTGGTCCAAAAATGAAGTAGGGATCAGCTGTCTTGTCTCTTTTGCCTTTTTATCCCCTCTTCCCTTCTTTTTTTTTTTCCAGAGAAATTGTACCCCTTCTTCTAGCCCGTGTGACCTGCAAGTAACCCTCACACTTTCCAGGAGGCTTACCCTGTGGCAGGAGTGAACACAAACACACACATGCACACACGCACACACACACACACACACTCCCCTTCCTCATCCCTCACACTTTCCCATCCTTCACAAATAGGTCCGAAGATACATTTTACAGGTTCTTGTTGATGAGATATGCAAGTAGAGGTGCTGCATTGGGTCTGTGAATTGCAGTGAATTTGGGAGCCTCAAGACGGTCTCCTTCAGAAAATGCCACTTTTGGTGGGTAGTCAGGGAAAAATGTGCTGCTCAAAAGTAATGTCTTACAGCATAAATATGCTATTTCATAGCAAAATATTCTACTAATTACCTAGCAAATTGTTTTATTAGGAAGGTATTCTGTTCTGAGAAGAAGCTGTTCAATTACATGTAATGTGATTTTCTTCAGTCTGTTCAATCTTTAATCTAAATCAGGACACGAAAGACACCTCTAACTTTGACCCTGCATTCATGGACATGAAGGAATTGCAGATATTTTTACTTGGCTTTGACAGTGGTACCGGCTGTTTATCCCAATTGGTCTTGTTGCATGTAAAAATTTTTTATATATGTCTATCATTTATAATTCTTCTTAGGCCTTCCTGGGTCCATTAAGTGAAGGAGTATAATTCATGTTTGAGTGTTGTTTCATTGCTGTACATAGTATGACATAGATCTAAGTTTAATTATAGCATTTCTGATAGATGCATGATATTGAATTAGAAGAATCCAATAAACCCTGGTTACTGTAATTTCAGATTGTGTGTTTATTATTCATATAAATGTGTAATTGATTTCAGAATCCTCCTTTAAGGTTCATCTCAATCATGTCTAATGGCACCAAAAATTATTATTCATCTTAAAAACTTTCCTTCACACCTACATGCATAATAATTGTCACTAGTTTTCATTTGTTTTACTCCCTGAGAAAAGAATCAGATTATCTGACTATCATCTTCTTTCATCCGTTGATATGCCCCTGTTTGTTTTCTTTTCTGCAACTGTTGAACAGGCACCATGTCTACTTACTGAGATTTTTGTGTTTCTAATATTTCTTTTCCCCTTTTCCTGACCCTTTTTATATGCATTTGGATGTTGAGAAGTAGAGTCCATGGTTTAGGTGATTATGAATTACTTTACTGTAGGGTCATGTGTTCACAGCACCATAATTACACAGCACAACTTCACCTTTCCTTCACTTAGGTATTCCTCAAGGAAGGAGACCTGTGGTTTGGATGCACAGTGACAGGTTTACAAAAGTCTGAACTGCACTTAAACCAGAATCATACATATGATATACTTAATTGAGGTTTACAGAAACTAATTGACTGAGTCCACTTCTTTACAAATTAGTCATAGGGAATGCAAATTCAAATAATGAAGTTCTTAATATCATTTTCACTTATCTTTAGACTGGTATCTAATGACACTGCAAATTTGTTCTCTGCTTTTTTTGCTCTTTATTTCAATATATGTGACAGAGAGGTAGAATTATCAAAGATTCAGACTTTGCTAAATTTCATTAAAGTAATTACGTAGGTACCCTATTAGTGCTATTTGAGAGGGAAAAATTGTAGTCTCGGTGAACAACAGGGAAAAATGTTATAAATGCCTCAAACAGGAAAAAAAAGCTTGTCTAAGTAGTGAATTCCCTGGTGTCTTCTTAAGAGCTCATTCCAGTTAAAACTTTGTTCACGTTTTTCACATTTCATTTTTTTAAAATTTGTTACATTGTAACATCACTCCATGCCTATACAGATTGTTAAATACAGGTTATAATCTTACTTTGTCTTTAGCCACTGGAATAAATTATTTTTCTGAACAAGGTCTATGTCTCTGTGGTAAGGTTTTATTAACGTAGGCCAGAACAACACACATAGATTGGTATTACAGAAAGGACATGACATCTGCAAACAAGGAATAATATATAACATTAATTCAGGGTCTTCTTATTAAATAATAAAGAGGTCTTTATAGCTCTATAATTCTAAATGATTCTCTCTTAAATGCCCATCAGAATATATGAGAAGTTGGGACAGTTTTACTGCCCTAGCAGATAAATAACCATATAGTCAAAAGTTCCTGACAGAAATTGCAGTAGCAAATTGATGGATGGGCATCTGCAGTACAGTAGCTGATTTTTTAAGCTAAACTCATTAAGAAACCTTAATAATGATTGGCAAGTTCCTTCAAATGGTAAGGCAAATAGGTGAACAGGAGTCTGCTTAAGAAGCTGTCATGTCACTGATTAGGAGTGAAAGCCATGTCTAATATATTTTCTAGTAAATCTGCTTGTTGAGTAAACAAATTTAGCTATTTCACACAGAAAAATCATGTGCTCCAATGAAACCAGGTGTTATCTGGAACATACCACAGCCTCAGCCTAAGCAGCTGTGGGCACCATCTGTATGTGAGACAGTTTCAAAATGCTTGGAGTCTACAAATTAAAAAAACTGCAGATTGTTCAGCCTAATTCTTAGAGCTGACAGAAAGAGCTGAGAATACTTGGATTTGTTTGCTTCTCTCCCCTCTCCTTCCTTGATATTTTGCTGTTTAAGCTTGTCCCACTGTGAAAAACAGCCTTAGTGATTAAGACATGCCTGTATTTTGATGAGAAATTACAAGATTTAACCAGTTAGAGCCTGTTTCTATGCAACTGAAGAGAATGGAAATTTATTATTGACTTTCATGGAGATAGGAACAGAGCATTAAGGATTTTAAAGTCCTTTTATCCAAAATATAGAAGTATACATAAGTATAAAGCAGGCTGCTGTGAAAGCTACTTTGCCACAAATGTGGGTTCAGCGCCATATTCAGCCTTCAGGTGTTTGAAGAAATTTTCTCAATGTCCTTAGAAGCCATTTGCTCTCATAAGCCATATTTTAATAATAGAAAATTGTTGGCCTACCAGAAAATATTTTGCTGCTTTTTTCCCATCAGGATAATATTATTAAAAGTAATGAAATGCCTTTTTATTAGTAACACTTAACACCTCCCCTGAGCAACAGTGTGCCATTCTCATAGTTATATTTGCATAAGAGGCAAGGGAAATCTTATAGTGGAGACAGGGGAGATAGTATAAACCTGGAAAACTAACAACGGGCAAAATGCAGGCAGTCTAGTTCTTATCAATTGTGGGACAATTTTTAAATAAGATACCTCCAAAGCAATTTTCTTCCTGACCCCAACAGATAGTGTTTTACATATATGTTCAAGTGTAATGATTTTAGATACTTTTTAATTATTTTATTCAGTTGAATGCACTTGTAGATGTTCTCACCATCCCTATTTTTATTCTGGTTAATTTTTGGCCAACTGACAAATATTTATCTGCTTTCTTCCCATCAAAATAATGGAGTCAAATAACTTCTCTTTATCATGGAATGCCAATAGAATTAACACATTTTGGAAAATATGTATTTATAGGAATGCAAAATGTTGAATTTTAACAACATTTAACATTAACCTGTAACAGAAAATGATGTCTACTCTGTCAGTGTAGAAGGGCATGCACATTAGCAAATGGTAATTAAATCGTCTCCCAGTAATTTGATAATTAAGATACAATGTTTGATGAAAAAGATTTACATTACAGTTTGGAGAAAGGATTTCTGTCCTGTGAAAAGCACCATGAGCTCTTTAATGAATGCAAGCAGACTGGTTTTTCATTGTATATTTCATCTGAAAGCTCATACTGCACATAGACACCTCACTGTTAGCTTTCGTACATAAATCACACATTTCTGAGGCAAAGGATCTGCCCAGTTTTATGAAATTCCTGCCAGATGTATGTTGCTTTATCACTCAGGAACGTAAACAGTCCGGTGTAAGCCAGTCAGACTTTTTCTATTTTTTCTTTCTGTCTAGGAAAAAAAAAAAATATTGCAGGAATATCCCTGTTTCATGAAATTATATTGTGAAAACCTATTTTATTTAACATGAAAAAATGGTCATTTTCTTAGGCAGCTTCTTATAATGCTATCGATTAAAAAAAAAATCTGTTGTCTGTAACATCCATTATGAGGCAGGTGGTGGAATCTGTAGCAGAATATTTTTCTCTCTAGAAAGTGCTATTTTCTAAATCTCCCATTTCCTACAATAAATATCAGACAAATTTTCAGGCATAAAATCTAAGAAAATATTTTGTGCATGTCAGTCTGAATCTGCATATTGTGTCCTCATGTTCATCATTTTTAAAAAAGGGTAATTTGGGAAGGATTCTACTTTAACAGTCCAGTGCCAGAAATGCATATGACCATATTTCAGGAAAAGTATAAATATATATATTAAATAAATATTGTTATAAATTACTAAATAATACTATTATACTTACATATTAAAATATTAATATAAACTACATTAATAAATAATATATCAGTATATTAAGTGATAATCCATTGATATAATAATAGACAATAAAATATTATTATGAATAAATTATATATATATTAAAGAGTATATAAACATTTCAAGCAGAGTTCTATAGTTCTCCCTAGTAAATTTGGGCAGGGTGCAGAAGAATGAATATAATTTCATTCATATGAAAGAAGCAAAAAGATACAGTGGCATTCTAAATATCAGGTAAACATCTGAAAAATAATAGATAAACACATCATGCAGTGGATAAGCAACTGGCCCATTGGTCACTTGCAAAGCATTATAGTAAATGGGTTTACATCAGGCTGGTGACCAGGCACTAATGGGGTTCTGCAGGGCTCCATTCTAGAGCCAGTGCTCTTCAACAAAGGCCTGTGCCAGATTCTGCACCTAGAATAGGGCAACCATGGATGTACGGATAGCCTGGGGAATGAGACACTGGAGAGCAGCACCATGGAAAGGGACATTGGGGTCCTGGTTGGCAGCAAGCTGATTATGAGCCAGGAACATGTTCTTCACCCAGAGCATGGCTGGGCACTGGCACAGGCTCCCCAGGGGGCCTGACAGCATTCAAAGAAGCGTTTGGACAATACTCTGGGGCACATGATGTGATTCTCAGGGTTGTGCAGAGCCAGGAGTTGAATTTGTTGATCCTTGTGCATCCTTTCCAACTCAGGATATTCTATTATTCTATGATTAGCTGCAGCAGAACTTAGCCATTCATTAATAACTGTAATTTATTCTCATAATAACTCAATACCCTGTTGCTACAGATTATGTATTAGTCTCAGTATTATATTCCCCTCTGAAATAGGAAGCTCAAAATGTCATGCAATGGTAAATAGATTATATTTCCTATCACAGCCATTGCAATCAGTCAAGTCGAGTGGCTAGAACCTGGTATTTCAATATTAAGCAAACACTAATAAGACGACAGACAAGTCATCAACATGACTTACAGGCTGACAGTTTTTACTTCAGAATGAAATATCATATTGGCAACACTCACAGTGAGCAATCCATTGCTTCTTCCTTTGGATCAGGAGCTTTTTCACTGAACTGAGGAGTGATCCTTTGCCCATTAGACCTTTTGCCCATCAGACCTTTTGCCCATCAGATCTGCCTTAGCCCCTGTGAAAAACTTTTAACAGAGCTCAGCATCATTAGTGAATTAATCAATTGTTAAGTACTTTTGTTTTAAGACTCTTCCACAGCTGTAAAATCACTTCCCAGAAAAAAAATATAATTACAATAATAATGGCAACCACAATAATAATGTTCACCTTTATATCATTTTAATCTGTAGAAATCTGGGTACTTTATAGCAAAAATTTAATAGTTTGACAGCTGTTATTTTGTGTTCTCTAGTAACCATGTAATGCACCTGCCGAGACAGGCTTTTTGCTGAAAGGCAAAAAAACTAAATCCAGGTTGCAATATTTAATCCATAAATAATATAAATAAATAATGCCGCTGGGGTTTGATAGGGAGACATCAAAAATTATAAAACATTGGTAAGTTAAAATCCAGTCAAGCAAGCAGAATTTTCACTCAGAATACGATTCCTAAGTGAGACTTGTTAAGCACCATGTAGTTTTATTCCTTTTTTTTTATATTCAGCCTGTTTTGCTCAGTTGATTTTTTTGCTGAAGAAAAGAACAAGCAATGTGAAATCACAGCAAGAAAGAATGACTTTGTGGTTGTGCCAAATCCAGGATTTTCAAGATAGCTCACAAGGAAGTTTAATTTCACTTTAAGGTCAGAGTAGTAAAAATTATGGAAGACAAATTATCCATCTTCTTAAACCTCCAAGCTCTGTGGAAAACCCCTTATTTTGTTGATCTATGTTAGCTATGTTTCCTGGCTTTTTAATCTCTCAAAAAACCACCAACATTTTACTGAACTTCAGCTAGATGTTAGCCAAACTGAAACTTCTTCTCTTTGTTCTGTCTTCTTTTCTATCTTCATTAACCACCATGTAAAAAAATGAATTCAAACATAATCCTAATCCATGAAGAAATAATGAACTTTTAGATATGTATGCTCCTCACAAACCTCTGATCATAAATGGAAGCTGAGATTCCTGCCCTAGCAAACCTTGTGTTACCGCTAAGTAAATAGTGATCATATGCTTTAAAATCTGGTATGGGTCATAAAGGCTTGGCCATTCATATCAATATTAGCACTTCTGAAGGACTCTAAGAAAATTTGAAAATGTGCCATCCTGGATGGTATCCAGAAATGTATAACCTTTGCAGAAAATGTATTGTGATCTGTAATGGAAAATTTACACTACATATGGTTAGCACATTTTTTTTTTTCCTTAGATGAGCAATGAGAAAGGCAAGTTTCTCTCTGCCTCATTATTGTCAGCTTCAGTGCTGGTAAATGACAGAGTTTCAGTGTGTATTTCCATGGAAACCTACAACTAATACTGTACAACTTATCTTTGTTAACATATTACAATGTTTCCAACATCCTTGTTGTTCAGGAAGTTTAAAGAGTAAGAGAAACATCTGCAGATCAGTCTTGATATGAAATCAGTTCAGACCCACTTTTAAGTCAATCAGATTCTGCCTTTCTGGATGCCCTCTCAATATGCATTTTTTGTTACTGAGCCGTATCGATCCCTACAGCTTTAGTTTAACTCTGTGTCTCAGGGTGAGCTGCCAAAATGCCAACTGCCCAATACAGAGTCAGTCTCCCTTCCCTCCTCTGCTGAGAAAAGGGAAGAAGAAAGAAAACCTCCAAAATTTAAACTTAAAGTAGTTATATATATTTATACAGAAAAGAGAAAATTAAAATAAAGCTGCAATATAACACACACACAACTTAAATATCACAACAATCCTCTACCTCCCACCAAGAACAGATCCCACCACTCCAGATCCATAAAGCACTCCAAATAAACTCAGCAAAAGACAGAGAGAAATAATAATAAAATGTTTACTTCCCTGAACTCAAACAAAATGTGAAGTAGCAGTGGGCAGTAGCCAAGTCCCACTTTAAGGGCAGCTGCATGTCTTGCCTCTACCACAGCCATGATGGGAACTGACTGAACACCTCTTACTCTACTGCATTTATATCCCAGTTTGCATCATCTGGTATGAAATATTTCTTTGGTTGCTTAAGTCAGGTGACACCTGTCTCTCCTGAACTATGTAAGACTGTCTGCTAATTGAGGACTACTAAACTGAGGCCTACCAAAAGGCCTAACTAAAACTACCACACTCTGACATTTTATCTACACATTTTTCAACATATTCCAGAGGGGAGTAAGTTATTGCACGTGGATTCTGTCTAATTTGTTATCATTTGCTACATCCAAATCTTGACTTCTTTGCCATCACCTTTAGTTATTGTCCACAGTCATAAGGTTTTGCAGCCCTTGAGGGATCAGTGGAATATGTGATGGTCTACACCCTCATGTCTATTAAATAATGTGCACATGGTAGTGCTATACAAATAGATAACCTGCTGTGTGCACAAATTTGCCATGCTTCAGTCTGTTAAAACTTTATTGGGCACAGTATGGAAACTCAATTAATACTGGAAATTACATTGTCTAATGGCACCCAAGTTGCACCCAATTAATTATTCATGATCTCTTTTGTTCAATCCCAGGCTAACCTAAGACAGTAAGGCCAGTGTTCTTCCCCTTCCAGC
>JAOXXN010000065.1:21700424-21711461 GCA_026770055.1 Myrmophylax atrothorax
TGCGCTCCCACCGCCCACCGCCAGGGAGCGCCGCTCGGGCGCGGCCGCGCAGCCGCTCTGGGCCAGCGCCTCGGTGGTGCTGACGACGCGACCCGAGCGGGAGCGGCGGCCGGAGCGGCGGTGTCGGTGGTGGGCTCGGTGTTACGGCGGCTCTGCCCCTTCCCCGCCGCGCCATGCCCACCGTGGAGGAGCTTTACCGCAACTACGGTATCCTGGCGGACGCCACCGAGACGGCGAACCAGGTGCGGCGTGGCTGCGGCCTGTAAGGCCTAGCTGGGCCTCGGGCTTGCGTAGCGCCGCCGCGGGGAGTTCCGGGCCGAGGCGGGGGGGCCGGCCGGGACGCTGCCGGAGCAGCAGCTTAGCTGGCTGGCACCCGGGGCTGTGCGCGGGGTGGGCGTCCTCAGGACCCGCTGCGGCGCGGAGCGGGGGGAGATGAACATCGCGTCTGCGGATCCGCAAAGACGGCGGCAGCTCCCGGCGCGTATTGGCAGCTCTCCTTTTAAACGTGGCGTCGCGGATATTAACTAGTTCTTAGCTAGTCAGGCTTCTATTTGCATAAGTGGGGGGAGTTTCGCTTGGCGAATTCAGGCCTTTAAAAGAAGACACCGTATATCTGTACAGATCTGATCCAGCGCACTTGCAGATCCGGAGAGCCTCTGGCAGGCCGTCTTGCTGAAAGACTTGTTGGAGGAAGGTGGAGTCTATTATGTTCAGTAACTGCCTGTAGCCCTTTATTTTTTTACTTCCTTAAGGCAAGAATGAAAGGTTGACCTTCACGACTGAAGATTTTTTTTTCTGTAGAATCCTGGCCAGATCCGCCATTTGTTTATACAGTCACTGAATTACTAAAAGAAAAGAGGATGACTTAGTATATTACCAAAACAAAATGTTATAGTTAGTTAAAACTAGTTTTAGAGTTGCATTAGGCCCTCATTTTACTGAACGGCCACCTGAAAAAGGAACAGATACCTTTTCCTTTCTTTTTTTTTTTTTTTTTTAGTAATAGTGTCCAAAAGTAGGAAAGTAACTTTGCACATATCTAGCCATGGATTGTAAACTACATGCTACTGTACAAGGTCACTTGGAAAGTTCTTCTCAGAGAGCAAATAATACGGTGGTTGGGGGGGAATTAAGTTTCTTTTTCATTTTAATTCAAGGCTATTCACTTTGCTTGTGTAATTATGTCGTAGTGAAACAAAGTATCGTTGTATACAGTCCAACAAAAACATAACCTCAGAACCAAAAACAAAGTGCAAATAAAATGCTGGGAACTACGGAGAGAGATGAAGAGTAAAACGTCCTGGTACTGTGTTGTTTTACAAATATGGACCATCATTTTGACTATTGTGAGTAGCTTTTGTGAGGTAGGAATGGCCATCTTAAGTAGAACAAACTCAAGCATTGTTGAGAGATGCAGCCTGTGACACGGAAGCAGATGTGTAAGAACCTCTGAGGGTAAGTAGGGAATGATGATTCCTAAAGCTCTCTTCCAGCTTTGCCCCTTTCCAGGTTGTGGGCTTTCAGAGCCAGAGGCAGCGACTCTGCAATGAGTGTAGCTTGCTAGATTGTTCTTAAGTGAACTTTTCTGATGCTTTGTTTAACTGATTATATTTTTGGCATATAAATGTTCTCTGGTAAAATACTCCATTGTTGCATTAACCTTTGTGAAGGAGTTACTTCCTTTGAACTTGTCATTTCATAATCTTATTTGATGTCTCCAATTTTTGCATTCTGAGAAGTCATGAGTAATTGTTCCATGTTCATCAGTTTTATCAAACTTACTGCTTTGTTGCCCGTTAATGACCTTATGAACATGATCTCTCACTATAAAAAGTCACAGTCACCCAGTCTTATAAAAATAAATGTTGAACATGAGCATGGAGACAACCAGAAGTATTAAGAGGAGTAGTTTAAAAGACTGGAGGTATTGAGGTTGTAAAAGAGTGTTAAAGTTGAGGGAGGGGCTCAGGTATGAGGAGTCCCTGAGTGGAATGAAGGTGAGAAGTTGAGAAAAACTACTAGGAATCAGGCTTAAAATAAAGAGGGAGACGGGTGCTTCCCCATAACACATTGTGAAACTTGTCACAGAGTATTATGGGGTATGAATTAAGAACTAACCTAGAGAAGTGAATAGGTGATTGGTCAATTGACAGTTACTAAAAACGAAGGTTGGTCGGTACCCTGTCTATGGCTTAGGATGTTCCTGTGTTACAGATTGGGAGGAAATGTGCGAAACTGAAGGATCATGCTGCTTTTGTAGTTGCCTATGTTTTTTCTTGAGAATTCTGTGCTGACAGGTACGGGATAAAACAAACTCCTGCATGAGCTATATTTTGCCTAAATGGTAGGGTAGCTAGCATGAAGGAACACTAATTCATCTGTTTCATTCCTGTTGAAATGCTTTTTCATATGTATTAAGTAATGTGTTCCACAAAAAAGTTGTTCTTAATGCCTGGTCTGAGAACCTCTGTCTGTGATGATGTGTGTTTCATTGCTAGTTTGTGCTGGCTCGTTCTTGCCTTTGCTGTTGAGTGCACTGTGTTGGCCCAGCTGCAGAGTAAACTGGGGATGTGGGTCAGCTGATGGGCAACCGACTTTTTCATTGGCTATTTTTCATTCAGATCTGCATCACACCCCAGTTCAGAATCTGGCAACATGGAGAGCCATCAACAAGCTGAAAGGAGTGCTTAAGGAGCAGAGGCACGAAGTGTGTTAAAGTGCAGGTTGCTTTACAGGACAATAACACAGTGTATTATGGTTTTGTAAATTCATACCTGTATTCAGCATGGGAGAACTTTCCTGTGGATTAGGGGTGATGATATTTGTGGCTCTGGGAAAATTAATGCGAGAAAAGTCTCCTGTATTGTAAATGTTGCTGTTCAAAATAGGATAAGCTGTCTAAAACATTCTTTTCACAACCATGAGGTAAATTAATCTTAGAAGATTCTGATTTCTGCTAGTATCCTGACAGTGCTGACTTCTGTTTCACAAACACATGGCTAACCACAACAAAAACTTCAATTATATTTTAATGTTTCAGTCCTGCAGGCACAAAATCGGAAACACCTACGTGATTCTAGCTGGAGCAGCTAGAGAACATTCTACTCTTGCTGAAGTGTTTATTTCTATACATCAGCTGGAGGTTTCTGGGGTATTTTTTGTATTTAGTTTCTGTTAACAGTCCTGTCAAGCACTTTGTTTTATCTCAGATTAAGTTAACTACTTGAATAGATGTCAGAGATGCTTTAGCACAACATACATGAACAATCATTTGTGATCCATTGAAGTGGCACAGTTGTTGGGAAAGGGAACCTCTGTTTGAGAGACAAAAGGCATAAACTTCTTGGAAACTGCCCAAATTCAGTGACTGATCATATAATTCTTTGCAATTGAATCACAGGTAGTGTGTAAGAGCTGTCAGCCTTAGGGCCAGCAGTTGGAACTGTGAGCACCTGAACAGACAGGAACCAGAATAACAGTAAAAGCCAGGCAGCAGAGGCAAATTTTATGAAATTGGCACAGTTGTATCAGTATGAAAGAAAAATCTATTCCTTTTTAAAAAGCTTTTGTAGTATCGTTCACTTAAATAGTTAAAGAGAATGGGAGAGAAAAAGTCTTTTGTTACCTTGAGAATAACCCAAGATTTTTCCATTCATGTATTCTGTTTTTCAGCATCAGGAGGCATACCAAGTGATCTTGGATGGTGTGAAAGGAAGTGCCAAGGAGAAGAGACTTGCAGCCCAGTTTATTCCTAAATTCTTCAAGCATTTTCCTGACCTCGCTGACTCAGCTATCAATGCCCAGTTAGACCTCTGCGAGGATGAAGATGTTTCTGTAAGAATAAGAACCTTGTAGCATTGTAGCAAGTTGATACATTGAATTCATATTTTGCTCTTATTTTCTCTTTTTTGTAATAGGCTGTGTCTTTTGGGAGGGGAGGGTTGGTCCTTGGACAACTTAAACATAGTTGTATTCCTGCAGTTAAAGAATTGTGTGGTGGTTTGGGAAAATGCATCAGTTTTCAGTTGTCTTTTTCACTCCCATCACTGACCAAAGGCATAGCTCTATAGAAAGAAACCTACAGTTTATTTGAACAGCATTTACATGTTTTCCTATCAAAAAGCTCCCTATGGTAATTGGTTGTGATAAATCCTGCTGGGAGGCAAGAAAATCTCTTTTGCACCTGAGAACCAAGGGGATGTGATTCTGGCTGTGTTATTCTTGCAGAAGTTTGTGATGCTTCATGCTGCTTCTGCAGTATTGATAGAAGCTGTACCTTTGAAGCATCTTTGTTTATCTGGTCTTAAATGGTTTGGGCAGATCACTCAAGGATTTTTGTCAGTGCTGGGAGAGTTTATTCCTGCCATATGCACAACTGAAGAACTATCCTTCCTGTTAGCAAATAAAACTCCAGAATGACACACATTCCATCCTTTACTTTGTTGATCACATGAGTGATTTTGTGAACAGAGTTGCTGTTTGAATTTGGTTTTTCTCCAGAGGTTCTTAGGTCTGATTAAAATACATGATGTTCTTCATAAATATATGAAAATTGTTGTTTGGGGGTTTTTGTGTAATTACCAACATTTTTAATTTTTTTTTTATTTCTACAATACTGACAATTTTGACAGATCCGGCGTCAAGCAATCAAGGAATTGCCTCAATTTGCCACTGGAGAAAATCTTCCTCGGGTAGCAGACATACTGACCCAGCTTCTGCAGTCAGGTAGGAGGCATTGGTAGTTTCCTGGCTGATCTCCTCATGGCACACCTGAAAATAGATACAATTTTGGTTCTGTAAAACATGGATTGATAATTTATCCCAGTGCCATTCATGTCCTTCTGTTCTTTTTTGCCTTCTTTATATGTGCAGTACAGTTAGGCTGCTGCTTCTGCCGAAAGGTCACTAATTATCCCAATCTAAACTGCAAATCTTTCTTTTAAATAAAACATTTTTATATTATTCAAGTTCTCTGAAAGCAAATGTATGGGGGGAAACCTTCCTGTTATGGACTCCAGCAAATTGCCTTCTGAAAAAGAGTTCTTGGATTTCTAATGCAGGTTCTGGAACCTGAAAAATCCTGAAGGCATTTTCTTTCATACAGTGTATTTTTGGTACAAAATAAATATTTCTGGGGTATAAAATAAATTTAGAATTTAATGTACTTTTAATCTCAGTAAGTTATAGTGTGCTAAATATTAGGTGTTTTGCCTTCTATTAAAAATGTCTGGTTAAGTCTCTAAGATTCTCAGAAGATAGTTTTTTTTGGAGGGGTGTTTTTTGATACTTAGGCATTTCTCCATTTATTTCAAGAGGAAAATTGTTTCTGCCACCTAAAATTATTGTAGATTAGAAGTTGAAAAAGCTATTTATTTTACATTAACTTAGCAAAGGTCAGCTTGTTTATATAGCTGTTCCTTAAAATAAATCAGTGTATTGGTTAGTAACTTCCCTTCAGGTTTTCAATCCTATCAAGTTTGTAATGTTAAAATTTTGGCAGGGAGGCTAAAGTGGCAAGTGGCTTTGTGGTTTGGTTCCGTCTTTCATAATCGTGCCTTTCAACTTTCTCAGTCTAGTAGCTGTTAAAAATGTAGGTCGTTTTGTTTATAACTAAATGCTGAGGACAGAATACTTACTGTGTTATATCAGCAGTCTTTATTTTTCTGCTCTTACCCTGTCATTTCAAGGATATACAGATCAGATTTTTTTTCTCTCTCCAGATGATTCTGCAGAATTCAATTTGGTGAACAATGCTTTGCTTAGTATATTTAAGATGGATGCTAAAGGTAAAGGCCACATTTTTCTATATACATCTTCTATTAATACTTCCCAGTCTCTAGTAGGATGAGAACAGGACTCAATTTTGTATCTTAGTACAATGCAAAACTGAGACATTCACTTAACTGTTTGGTTTTGCAAAAAATACCAAACTTAATAATAGTGGATCTGAAGTATACAGACAAATAAGGGTGTGGTTCTGTCAAGATACATGAAAATTGTGTTTCATCTTGAAAGTTAGTATAGCAGTTATTTTAAAATGTGTCATAGAGTCTTAAAGGAGTAAACTTCTTTCTTCATAATAGGCTGTTCAGCTCATAACTTTTAAAATAATTTGCATTACCTGGTTTATTCTCCATTCAGGGACTTTGGGAGGCTTATTCAGTCAAATTCTTCAGGGAGAGGATATTGTGAGAGAGAGAGCCATTAAGTTCCTCTCTACAAAACTGAAAACCTTGCCTGAGGAGGTGATGACAAAGGATGTGGAAGAGTTCATATTGACTGAATCAAAGAAGGTGACTGTCTTATTTCAGTGCAAACTTAAGTATTATAAAACCATCCTTTATATTTGGTGTTGATTTGGAGGTCTGTTTGTTCAAACCATGTGTACTACTGAGCATTGCACAAATGTGATGTTATACTTACCCTATTCTGTTACACTATTAAGTTTGCAGCAATTTTTTTGTGGGAATGTTGAAATCATGCTAGGCTCTTCTCATTTGTAAAAACGACTTTGAGTCACAGAATCTTTCACATTGGAAAGGGTCTTTAGGAGACTGATCAGCTCAGTGAATTATGCTCAGTTAAATTCAGATCAGATTTCTGGGTGCTTTTTCCAGTGGACTTTTGAAGACCTCTAAGGAAGGAGAGTTCCTTTACTCTCTGGGCAGCCAGCTTCAGTGTTTAATTGTCTTCAATAGAATTTATTTTTTCCCTTTATCCAGTTGGAACTTCCCATTTTAGTTTTGCATCATTATCTCATTCTCACTGTGTCTGCCTCAGCAAAGAAACTGACTCGTATGCTTGGTGACTTGCTATTAAGTATTGAAGATAAGTGTTATTTTGCCACAGGTCTCCTTTTATACAGGAAAAGCCCAGTTGCTTTAGGTTCTCCTCACGGGTCATGTGCTCCAGACACTGGTCACCTTGTTTGCTGGGCTTCTTAAAGCTTATCAACCACTTTGTCATACAGGAGAGCCCAGTACTAGGTGCAGTTCTCCAGATTTGGTCAAATCACAGAAAAGAGGAATATTCTGTCCCTGTGCTTCTCTTAGTCTGTGCCCTTGGGGACAGCCCAGCACACTGCTCAACACCTAAGGAATGGCACTGTCACTTGTGTTTAGCAGGCTGTTCCCAGAAGCTCTCGGTCTTTTTAGCAGAGCAGTTCCCCCAGCCATCCATCAGTCCCCAGCACGTGCTGATGCAGTTCATCCCAGGTGCGGGTTTTGCATTTGTCTTTGATGAATTTTATGAGATTCCTGTGCATTCCCTAAACTGAGAAAGATCCAAAAAATATCAAGACAACCAATAATGGGTAGATACTCATTTAATGTTTATTCTGCCTGAAGCATATGATATTGTTAGATAGAAATTTGTTCTTAAGTTTAGAGTTAAAAAAATGTTTCCTAAGCACAGCTTGATGGCAGTTACTTTAATTTGTAGGTACATTCAGTTATACCGTATGTTTTCATGTGTAAATTTAAATGCTAAATATCTGCACACTTTTATCTTTTGAATCTAGTGGGTTTGACTTCTAGGTGTGCAAATTACCACCTAGAACTATGTTCTCTGTTTTTCTCCTAAGGTTCTGGAAGATGTGACGGGAGACGAATTTGTTCTGTTCATGAAAATACTGTCTGGATTAAAAAGCTTACAGACAGTAAGTGGGAGGCAACAGCTAGTGGAGCTGGTAGCCGAACAAGCTGACCTGGAACAAACATTCAATCCATCTGATCCAGATTGTGTGGATAGAGTTCAACAGTGCACTCGGCAGGCAGTGCCGCTCTTCTCAGTATGTATTTGTTTGCTTTGCATAAGGGGTATTGTGGAAAGTTAATGGCTGTAACTTGTCTTTGGTGTTCTGAATGATTATGATAGAATGACTGCATATCAGTACTTTTCCACCTTCAGCTTCCACTGTATTCAAATGCTGGAAAACATCCTTAAAGCCTCCAAATATGAAAATATTTTGTGTTAATCTCTTTTCAAATTTAGGATGTTACACTGAATTATGACAATTCTCACATTAGGTTGCATGAGTTTGATTATTTCCAGTCTAGTGCCAGGCAATTGCAACACTTTTAAAGGCCTATTCTTGGATTGCAGCCAATCTTGTCAGCTGCTATTGCAGAGAGCCTCTGTATTTAAGCTACCTGCAAGGGGGGGCTCTGTGTTTTAAAGTATAGCTGTGTGGTACGCATTTATAAGGGTGGCAGAGAGATGGGGAAAAAACATTTAGATCCTTCAAACTCAAAGTAGCAGGAATAATATGCAATGGTTTGTTTTCAGAAAAATGTGCATTCCACAAAATTCGTTACTTACTTCTGTGAGCATGTTCTGCCAAACCTCAGTTCTTTGACTGCTCCAGTGGAGGGTGTTGATATCCAGCTAGAGGTAAGCCAAAGCTAAAATGTCTTTCAAATAGTAAAAAATAAGCATGTTAGATGAAGACATGTATTTAAAAAATGAAGACTCCTTTCTTAAGTAGTTTTCATTTCTTGGTTCATAGGAAAATCAGCTACACTAGGAAAAAAGTTTTCTCTATTGAGGCACGACTGAGCATTGCCTTCTAAAGCATGTATCATTTGTCCCAAGCTAGAATTAAGTAGATCAGTATAATCATTGTTACACTACTATAAATTTTTTTAAGCACATAGCATTTACTGAAATGATGGTTGCACAGCTTGTGCTAATTTAGTCTCCTAAGGGAGTGGCTTAATGTCTGTAATTTTGCTCACATTAATCAGTGCTGCAGCTTCAGTTAGATCTGCGTGGCTTTCGCTTTGAAGGTGAGCTGTGCTGCAGATGTGGGATATGAGGTTCTGTTTACTTGTTGACTAATGCTTGTTGGTATTAGGCACACAAACCTGCATTTCTGTTAGAGGATATGAAAAACAGATTAGCCACGTTTTTCCTTGTATTCCTTCCTGATTTTTGGGACTGGTTTCATTGTAATAGGTGACCTCTACTGTGCCAGCCATAGTGATGTGATAATTGATTTTAGGTTTAAAGTTAAGCCTGTGTACTTTTCAGTTAACACACAAAAACCTGGCTATCCTTATGTGTAGGTTTTAAAGCTTCTTGCTGAAATGAGTTCATTCTGTGGCGATATGGAAAAGCTTGAATCAAATTTGAAGAAGCTGTTTGATAAATTACTGGTAAGACTAGTTCATTTCTTACTCATGTAAAACACTTCTAAAAATTAAGTTTTCATCAAAACAAGTTATTTTCATGTATTCATGTCTTTATCCTTTTTCTGAAGTAGCTGTTTCAGAGATAACTCTATCCATGGTAGAAGGTCAAACATCATTTTGCAATTCAAAGCCTTTGAAGATACAGACAGCTGTTACCTGAATAATGTTTTTAATCCAGTAGAGTCATGTGGGTTTCTTCTTTTTAAATTTTAAAGTCATCAGATAATCACGTTGATCTTGCTAAAGACTATATCTGCACTGACAATATTAAGTAAATTCTGCACTATTTCAAAAGCACTGGTGCAGTACATTGTTGCTTCCTGTAGTAGTAGTGCCACAGTAGCGTTTCCTCTGAGGTGTGAAGTCACATAAGTGGAGGCAAACCACCTGCACCAGGACTTCGTTCAGCAGCTTACCAGATCAGTGAAGAGATTGGGGATACTTCTTAAATTGTCAGTGTAAATACACTGTCCTGTTCAAACACTGCAGAAGAGCAGTTAGTCTGTATAAAAATGTGTCTCATGCATTTGTTTTTTCTTTCTGTTCTTCAGGAGTACATGCCCCTTCCTCCAGAGGAAGCAGAGAATGGGGAAAATGCTGGCAATGAAGAGCCCAAGTTACAATTCAGTCATGTGGAATGTTTATTGTATAGTTTCCATCAGCTGGGTCGTAAACTTCCAGACTTCCTCACAGCCAAGCTGAATGCAGAAAAATTGAAAGACTTTAAAATCAGGTAATCGTTTAGAGGCAAATGTTACTGTTCTGTTGGAAAGTGTGTGTTAGAAAGTGTTCGTGGAGTTCCCCAGGGCTCATTACTGGGGCCTTTACAGTGATTTAGCTGAGGAGTTCGACTGCATTCTCAATAATTTCACAAGCAGTACCTGCTTTGGAGAGAGTGTTGATCTGCTGGAAGGTGGGAGGGCTCTGCAGAGGGTTATGAGTAGGCTGGATTGATGGGCTGAGTCCAGCTGTACGAGATTCAATAAGGTAAAGTGTCAGGTCCTGCACTTAGGTCACAGCAACCCCATGCAGCGCTACAGGCTGGGAAGGAGTGGCTCGATTGCTGCTCAGCAGAAGGGGACTTGGGGATGCTGATTGACAGCAGCTGAACATGAGCCAGCAGTGCTCAGGTGGCCAAGAAGGCCAATGGCATCTTGGCCTATACCAAGAATAGTGCAGCCAGCAGGACTAGGGAAGTGATTGTCTCCCTGTACTCAGCACTAGTGGGGCTGCACCTCAAGTACTGTGTTCTGTTTTGGGCCACTCACTTCAAAAAGGACATTGAGGTGCTGGAGCATGTCCAGAAAAGGACAACAAAGCTGGTGAAGAGTCTGGAGCACAAGTCTTACAAGGAGTGGCTGAGGGAGCTGGGGGTGTTTAGAGAAGAGGAGGCTCAGGGGGGACCTCATTGGTCTTTACAACTACCTGAAAAGAGGTTGTAGGGAGGTGGGGTCAGTCTCTTCTGCCATGTTTCAAGTGAAATGATGAGAGGAAATGGTCTTTAAATTGTACTAAGAGAGGTTCAGATCAGGTATCAAGAAAAAAAAATTGAGTGGAAGAATGGTCAGGCACTGGGAATAAGTTGCCCAGGGAGGTGGTGGAGTCACTGTCTCTAGAAGTGTTCAAGAGGCATCTGGATGTGGCACTTGAGGATATGGTTTAGGGGTGATTATGGTGGTGCTGGGTTGACGGTTGGACTAGATGATTTTTAAGGGCTCTTCCAACCTTGCTGATTCTGTGGTGATGATGGTGTGAATTATTATCATCTGGATGCTAAAGAAGCACAAATCAGAATAATGGAAGACTTAATTTGAGCATTTTTCCTAAAGTGAAAAAAATGAGATTC
>JAOXXN010000065.1:21730437-21785383 GCA_026770055.1 Myrmophylax atrothorax
GAAAACTAATTGTTTAGTCTCTTATTTTTCAGCTGAATTGGCTGGCCTCTTTCTCAGTGGAGCTATAAGATTACAGACAGCAAAGGAGGATTACCCTACTTGGCAGCAGGCTGATTTTTTTGGATCAGTCTAAACACATCAGGAAATTGTGTTTTAGATTCTATAAAATTCTTAAGTTTGAGCACCGTTACCCTCCAGCATGTTGAAAGCCAGTTGGCATTATTTTCCTCATTTGCAGGCATGACATCATAAGATCTCCTGTGGCTTTTTTATTAAGAATCTGTTCTCCTTTTTGTCATAACGTAGCATTCAGATATAAAAAAATGCTTTTTATTTTCTCATGCCTTCATACTGTAAATGTATAAACTGAGGAGTGTAAGAACTGATACTGTGCTTTCAGCTCACTTTTACAGACTGCCGTTAGTGCTCTGAACACGTTGGATGAACTGTTCAAGTTGCCTCTGCAAACCTTCAATGATTGTCCAGTGTAGCTGCTTAGTTTTTTCATTCAGATTATTTTTTCCAAGATTATTGCACCTAAAATGGATTTTTAGGAGCTAATAAGAGTATTTACTCTGATAAATTCTTGAATTGGTCTTGAACTTTCAGACTCAGAAATGATCAAATGGAAAAAATGTAAAGTTGTACTTACTGCTGTGTGGGTTTACTCTGGCTGGATGATGATGCCCACCAAAGTTACTCTGTCACTCTCCTCGTTGGCTGCACAGAGGAGAGAAAATATAACAGAAGGCTCAAAGATTTAGATAAGGATAGGGAGAGATCACTCACTGGTTACTGTCACGGGCAGAACAGACTCAGCTTGGGGAAATGAGTCTGATTTATTACAAATCGAATCAGAGTAGGGTAATGAGATACACAACCAAATCTTAAAAACACCTTCTCCTTGTCCCTTCTTCCCGGACTTAACATTAATCCTGATTCTCTACCTCCTCTCCACAGTGGCAGAGTGGAATGGGGACTGGGGGTTGCGATCAGTTCATCACACATTGGTTTTGCCACTGCATCTCCTCAGGGGGAGAGCTCCTTGCCCCGCTCCAATGTCATGTCCCTCCCACGGGGGACAGTCTTCCATGTACTTCTCCAATGTGGTTTCTTCCCATGGGCTGTTACAAACTGCTCCAGCATGGGGTCCCTCCCACAAGATGCAATCCTTCAGGAACAGGCTTTTCTAGTGTGTGTTCCCTGTGGGGCCACAGGTTCTGCCAGCAAACCTGCACCAGTGTGGGCTTTCCATAGGTTCACAGCCTCCTTTGGGCATCCACCTGCTCCGGTGTGAGTTCCTCTGTAGGCTGCAGATGGATCTCTGCTCCACAACAGGCTGCAGGGGTACAGCCTGCCTCACCATGGTCTTTGCAACAGGCTGCAGGGGAATTTCTTCTCCCATGCCTGGAGCGCCTTCTCCCAGTCCTTCTACACTGACCTTGGTATCTAAAGAGCTGTTTCTCTCACATATTCTCTCTTCTCTGGCCACAGTTACTTCTGTGCAGTAACTTTTTTCCCCTTCTTAACTATGTTATCCCAGTAGTGCTGCGACAGTCGGTGATGGGCTCGGCCTTGGCTGGCAGCAGGTCTGTGTTGGAGCCAGCTGGAGTTGGCTCTGTCAGACACAGGAGAAGCTTCTGGCAGCTTCTAACAGAAGTGACTCCTATGAAAACCTTGCCATGCAAACCCAACACAGCTCCTGAAGTTCTGGGTTAAGAGCTTTGTGTTTGCACACTGATAAGGTTAACTTTCTACTATACTGAAAGGTTCTGGTATTATTAGAAAGTGTTTATTTGCTGGTGACAAACTGAAGTGAAATCTAGAAGTGAAAATCCGAAGCCTAGATTAAAATATGCTTAACTTGAGAGGATTTCCTGGTGCACTGACATAATGTTGGTAACATACCACTTCAGATTCCCAAACACTAAATTCAGACCTAACTCATGTGACTGTCTTTTCAAAAGTTAAAAACAGAAGCTGTCCCTGAATACCATTCTGTTTCTGAATGAATGATAAGCCAAGATCCTTCATCTTTCAGAATAAGGCTTTCTAATTGGTGATGCCTGCATAACTTTCTGCAAAAATCGCTCCCTGGATGCAGTTTGTCACTGAAAGTGGAGCTCATTGTTGATTTTGCTCTGTGACTGTGTAGTATCACGCAAGCAGCCTTTAGATGTCAGATGTACAGTGCTGTTTTGGAATGGATGATGAAGTGCTTTAAACACAGTAAAACTTTTCCCTATTTTCTTTGCAAATTCATGTCTCATTCATTTGCACATATCAAAGTAGTTTCTCTAACAAATAAGGCATGAACAAGTGCTACATTCAGTGCATAGCTCTGTTTTTGTGTGCAACCAGTTCAAAGTGAGGTGGGCCCCATAGGAGGAAATATGAAATATGGCTATAAATAAAATGCTTTAGACTTTAATACTTCAACTAACAAAATCATTAGATTTTTCCACGCAGTATTTTTTGTGCTTCTCTGGATCATAGCAGATACTGGGTCATCCCTTATTGGCAACTATTGAATCCATGATCTCCAAATTCATAGTGAAAAAATGGACTGGTGTCAGTAGCTCCTTTTGTTTTCTATTTGTCTGGTGATACAAGAGAATTAATTTGCTAAGGCAGAAAATAAGTTACATGTAAGTATTTGGACTGTGGAGATAGCACCTGCCAAAATGGCTCTGTACTAGAAGAAGCACTGTGGCTTTTGATTTGGAAACGCATAGTTGGCCAAATTTAACCAAAACCACCCTTAGGGTTTAATAAAAGGAACAAATGTTTACATCTCTGAGGACAAGGCCCTTAGTCAAAAGTCAAATGTAGACTTGATAGTAGTCCAAAGAAAGTAGATATGAGCTTCTTATCTGATTTACAGCTGAGAGAATACAGCCCAAATCTTAATCTGTTGACAGAACAGATTACAGTGACCATGAAATTTGCTGTTGTCCTGCTGGAGATGCAGTTCTCTGCAATGAGAGAGTCTCAGAAATGTATCCCAAATTGTTTGGAAAGTTGACAAAAAATGAAGAGATTGAGCTCAGGGGGTCCTCCTGCACATGTATGTATTGCAAACTCTTCCATTAAATTGCAATGTCACCAAGTTTTCACATACGTCATGGGGGTGACAGGTAAGTGCTCACATCTTTATGCAGTAGCTTCTTGTGTATTCTGAAAGGTTGAATGGAAACTGAGCAGATCCAGGAACATCCTGGTGTAGACCATCTTACCGTAAGTCATGTTAAAAATGTGAGATCTTGCTGTCTTTGTCACCTTGTTGTTTTTTCACCCTGTCCATTTCGTTCTTTCTGTTCTCATGCTCATTTAATCCTTCATGAACTAATTTAATTTACTAGTTCAGATAAAGCAACCAAGAAGGAGTGACATCCTATTCAGCTCCTGAGTTTGGGTGAGCTCACAACAGAGCCTGGCAGGCACCTGAGCCGATATGCAGCCAGTGTGCTGGTATCACACTGACAGATGGGAGAAAACAGGGCTGGAAGCCTGGAAGTGAGCCTGTTGTCTGTGGTGAGCCTTTGTATCAGCTTAGGTGCTCATCCACGTTCTTGACTGTAGTGACTTTTCCCTGCTTGGTCAGACAGCAGAATTGATTTGGCATGAGGACAAGGCCTAGGGTATTTTAGCCATGGAGTGAAGTGCCGTGGCTTACTGAGCCCTCCTAGACCAGAGTAAGCCTGATGTGTAACTGCTCTTGGCTGTGACTGGCCTCTAATGCCACTCTTCATTGAGCTGCCAACTCCTGTGCATAGCTGTGGAAGTGGAGCATGGTCTTCTCTACAGTTTTCAGTCTTCACCTGCTTCCCTCTTGATTTTGTTCCTTTACTTAATTCTGATGGCAATAGAACTTGATGCTGGGCTGGTGTGTTAAATTAGTTGCACAGAGAAGTTGAAACTGAAGTACTTAATGCCTGTTGAGGGACATGGTGGAGGAATTTGAAAGTTATAAAAGAAAATAGCTTTCTGTGATTGCAGTCTAAGGTATCTAGTATTTCAGCAGTAGGTACTCCTAGTAATGTTTGTTGTGAGAAATTTCCTTGCCTCTTATGCTTAGAACTTGTATGCCTGAATAAACTAAAATTGTTTTAAAATTAAAGCATGGTTTGAATTGGATTCTCAAATAACAATGGTTTTTGAAGTACAGATTTTAATTATGGACATATTATGAATGCTGAAAACCTTTGAACAAACTAGTTAAATGAACATAACTGCCTGCCTTTTAAATCACTTTAATTAGGGGAATGTTTTACATGATGGACTGTTAAAATGTCTTGCAGGTGGATTCACCAATGAACTTGAGAAACCCACATGATTTGGTAATACTAATGAGACAAGAAACAACAGTTAACTACCTCAAAGAACTGGAGGTAAAGCATAATATTAAGTATTTACTAATTTCTGAAAATATTTTTTTCCCACAGACTTTATAGTGATTGCTTTAGATACAGAAAAGAATTAATTATTGGTAAAATTCTGCTTCAATGAAAGGATGAAGAATTCTTCAGATCTCGAGAATTTTTCGCCCCAGGTCTGCTTAACTGATCTCCACTTGCATCATTCTCTGTTGTTAGCTATAAATCCTAACATTTTTAAGGAAAGTGATTCAGATACTAGATTGTTGTACTGTATTTCAGAAGAATACAGAGCAGGTCACCTGTGTTTTTCTTCAAGCCCATTTATTATTGGAAAAGGGTCTGAGACCACCTTTTTGAAAAGAGCTTTAGTGAACTTTGAACTGATAAACTGAAGTTTAAATGTAAGAGGAGTTAGGCAAGCAAACAGCTCACAGACCTTGTGGCCATGCACTCCTTTCTCTGTTGTGCCAGCTTCGGTTTTGTCAAATTAGCATAACAAGCTGACTGGAAAGGTGGCTTTAGGTGAATAGGAGAAGTGGAAGGGAACAAAGAAGCAGGACTGTGCCCTGTGTGACTACATTCAGCCAGTCTTTCTCATCAAGTTAGACTCTTTTTTTTTGTGGTGAACATTGCAGCTATGGATGGTATAATACAAGCTTTTCAGGACATGAGTTGTGGGTTTGGAAGTTACTGATGTCCAACTTGCACATACAAGTGATTTGGAGCAGAAGTTATCTATTGTAAGATCTCGTACGAGTTTCTACTAGTGTATATATCTGTATTGTTGCATAGTAGTATGCAATCAAATGTGTGTGTCTTAAATGCAATTCATCTCATTTCACACGTACAGATCCTTAAGATATTTATTGTTTTCAATTTGCACATATAGGTGAGAAGTAAATGCAGCTTACTGTGCTGGAACATATGATTAATCTATGGAAGCTGGACCTGTGAGCTTTATGGGGCAAAAGGTAGCTCCTAAGACACATCATAAATGGATCTATTGAAATTAGTCACAATTCTTGCATTTGCCTGCCACCTCAGTTGTACTTAGCACACTGAATGCTTAAGATGATGGCTTTGTTTGGAATCTCTAGTATTATTTCCATTAGGTCTTACAGAGGAGGAAAAGGGTCTAAATATGAAAAAGTTGACATACCATGAATTTGGAATGCTATTAGCTCTCCTTTTAGCTACAACAGAAGAACTAAGGGCTGTTTGAGTTGTATTATCTCTGATGAGAGTATTTAAATTCCATGCAAATCCAACAATGTGCTACAGGTGTTATAAAAGATAGGAAAATACTACCAAAATTTAATGAGTGGATTTTTTTAGATTTTTTTGAACTGAACGTTGTTTTACAGAAAAAGTTGTACTGTTGAACTCCTAGCAACTCTTGAGTTTGTTGTCATCAGTATATATTCTTCTGTTCCTTTTTTTTCCCTACAGAAACAGTTAGTTGCTCAAAAGATTCATATAGAGGAAAATGAGGACAGAGACACAGGGCTGGAACAAAGGCATAACAAAGAGGATCCGGACTGCATTAAAGCAAAGGTGCCCCTGGGGGACCTAGATCTGTATGATGGCACATACATCACCTTAGAGAGCAAAGATATCCGGTAATAAGATGCTTTATATTCTAAGATTTTTATTGAATGAAAAAAGAAATAAACAATACCTCTAAATGCAAGTAAAAAGAACAATGCTAGCACTGACTGATCTGTAGATGGCAGTTGTTTTATTTTGTGTTGCTGTGGAATAAAATTGAAACATCAGCCATTGGTTGTGAATGGTTACAACACAAATGCTGTTTCCCCTAAACTGCCCATGTTAGCCCTACCCTGAACTTTTCCTTTCTATTCCCAGTTCTACCACTGTTGCTCTGTACTGATATGACCAGACATGTAAATTAAAGTGAAATGCATCATGTAGAAGGGGGTTGAATTTGCTCGAGTGCTTTGAGTGTTTTAAGCTAGATACACTTATTTTAGTGGGAACTGTCTTGACTCAAATTTTAATGAAATTCCATTGATTAGGAAGCTGTTGAACCTTCTGGTAATATTTTGTGTAAAGGATGAGCAGACATTATGCTTGGCATTTGGCTTTATTGCTAATTCATCTTCAGAACTGATTGTTTTGGTTTTGTAGTTTTATTTTTTTAATATGGTCATATGAGTACTTGAGCTGGGAAAAGATCAATTTTATGGTCATATATCTTCATTTGGACTTCTTATAGGTATTTGAGGTTGGTTTGTTTGTTTCAGTGAAAGTGTCTTCTAATCCACGTGAGTTGCCATTGGCCTGGCAGATCATTTATCACAGTAGTGATATGCTAGGTTGATGCTGATATTTTTTAGAGGCTATCCAAATGTTGATGTTTTCTCTAAAGCTGACGAATTTATTTAGTTTATCCCATAGTGCTGACATCCTGATACAACTGAAATCTGCAAAGATCTCAAAAATGGTCTAATGTGCTCAAACAGGGGATTTTTGTAATGACTAAATCAGAGCATTCTCTCTGTCAACTGTAATACTGTTTCGTAAGAACTTCAGCAGTATTTTAATCTAGAGACTGCTGTGTTATGTTATTATGCCCTCAGCCCTGAAGACTATATAGACACAAAGTCTCCAGTGCCTCCAGACCTGCAGCAGCCAGACTGTACAAAAGTTCTAGATCTTCCATACAGTATTCATGCTTTTCAGCACTTACGGGTAAGTGAACAAATGCAAGTATGTGGTTTTTTCCTATTAGGAAGAGAATAGAAAATCCGTACTGGTAGTTCTTAGCCAAGGTTACAAGGTATTACAATCTTTCAAGACTGTTTCACATTTTTTTTAAATCACAGTTGTGCCTCAATTAAATACCTGCTTATAGGAGGACAGTTCCATCAGATTCATACAGTTTTTCTTTTCTTATTGTTTACCTTATTTTAGAGGAAATTTTTTTGGCAAATGGAGTATTTTGTGTTCATAGCATTTCATTAGCAAATTGGTAGCTTTCATTGGAACTACTACTAGCTTGTGAATTGTTTCTCCAGTTGAAAATTGGAGAATGTTGAACAGGGTTGTTAAAATGTGTGAGGATTTAGGATCAGAAAATGGTTTGCATGTTTGTTGGTAGCTTCTAGTATACTTGACTCTCTGTTTCGTATCTGAATGCCAAACCCTAACTCAGAGAATGAGATAATTGTTCTTTCAGCTGCTTAAGAAAAGTTAGAGTAGAAGAGTGGTGCAAAAATTGGTTTTGTAAACAGTATGATATGAGCAAATTTTATAATGCAGATGCAGCTTTAGTACTTAGATCTTGATATTTATTTTATTACAAATGTTTTCATCTACAAATAAGGATTTTCTTACAGATAAAACAGGAAGTGAAGTTTTATTAGCTCTGTTCCTGGATCTGGATATTTTAAAGAAGTACATTTGGTTTTGGGGAGGGAAGAGAGAAGAGGTGTAGCAATACTTTTACTGTGTGCGTGTAACCTGATAACCATGAGTTAAGTGCTTTAGTGGTCATTAGTGAAATCAGTACCTGCTGGATACAGAGTACTACCAGAAGTGAATATTTCTCCTGTAGCACTCACAAGCAGAGGCTGCTTTTGGCTGCTTCTAATTCTTGCCTATCTGTGATAATATATATTACTCATCTGTCAGAGGTGAAGTTATTCTGTTGATACCCAAAAATCCTGAAAGGATAATAAGATTATAAAATAACCAAGCCGTATGTTTTCCTGGGAGTCATGTTTCTGTTTATGTTTCTCTACTCTTTGTTAAAATGTCAGCGAATATCTGTATTCAATTTTTATTTTAGGGTGTCCAAGAACGAGTTAATCTTTCCGCACCCCTGTTACCTAAAGAAGATCCAATCTTCTCATACTTATCACGGAGGCTGGGAAGAAGTATAGAGGAAATAGGTCATCGTATTTATGATGGGCTAATGAAGGTATGAAACTGTAATCTTATTGTATACACAAAGTGCTAGAAAGGTCTAAGAAGATTATGTACTCCTCATATGTGCAATCAGATCCAGTACTAGTTTTGCACATATATTTTTGGTTTACATTTCAGTTTCAAAAGGGAGACTAAAACCATTTTCTGCTAGGCAAGCAGAAGTAAGAGAAGGCATCAGCAAAGCCAGTAAATAGATACTTACTGTCATCTTTGACTTACATTGTTGTCTGGCAAGCCACATTCATTGCTCTTTCAAGATAATAAGAGCTTTTAAGCAAAAATACAGGTACTTAAAGAACAAAGAGGAAACAACAGTACTGAAATGTGTATGTTTTTATTAAATCCCTTCCTGCAAAATCTAGGAATGCTCACTGAACTCCAGTTAAGCTGCTGATGCTTAAACTGCTATCACCTCTCATTTCATCTCACTTAGAATTTTTACCTGCCTGAAAAGCAGAAGTTCTGTTTCTTTAATACGTTTATATGCTAGTTCATTCTTCCTGAACAGTCACAACCTTTGCCAAATGGCAGCTTTCCAGTGGAAGAGGATAACTTAGAGCAGCTGAGCACCAACTTTGGTTCTCAGCTTTTAGTACCATAGTAATTAAAGCCCTGATTAACCTTTTAGTTCATGTCTTAGTAGTTAGTACAGCTCATGTGTTTCTCTTTATTACAGAACTCTTCTTCGTGGGTACTCTATAATATGGCTTCTTTTTACTGGCGAATAAAGAATGAGCCATACCAAGTAGTAGAATGTGCCATGCGTGCTCTTCATTTCTCTTCAAGGTAAGAATTGCTAATACGGATTTCTTTTCAGATTGGTTTTCTAGTTATCCTAATTAGTAAACAGGTTTTGGTTTCTAAGACTGTATCCTAAGGAATAATCCATGCTGCTTGTTCTTGGTCTCTCTGTTCTGTACTAGACATATATAAAGTTGAGACATTTTTCTCAAGTGATATATTTTAATGTGTGACTGATAACTGAGTGTATCCTTATGCATGATTCTTACACAAACCTTCCTTTGATGTCCATTTTTTATTCTTTTAGGCAAAATAAAGATATTGCACTGGTAAATCTTGCAAATATTCTGCACCGGGCTCACTTCTCTGCAGATGCAGCTATTGTGGTTCATGCAGCTCTGGACTACAGTGACTTCTTTACCAGCTATTACACTTTGGGAAATATATACGCAGTAAATATGATCTTTATTTTCCCAGACTTGAAGAAAATTTACTATTATTTAATCTTTTTGGCTTGACTTGTAATGCTTTACTCTTTTACAATGTATCTTGTGTTCTACATGCATTTCATGCTTAATGTTTAAGATTCTGCTAAGATAGTTTCATCCAAAAGTCTACCTTGCAGCAAGATTTTTTACCTGCACTTGGAAATAAACGGCAGAAAAAGTCTTCTACTGCCTTTTGTTTACATATATAGTAGCTTGAGTGTCAGAGATGACAGGCTGCTTGTTACCATCAATTAAAATTCAAGTTAATGACTTCTTTAAAATTTGAATATTTTTTATTAATTATGACTGAACAATGGCTAATTCTCTCTCTTGATCATTCTTCAGATGCTTGGAGAGTACAATCACTCAGTCCTGTGTTATGATCATGCTCTACAGGCCAAACCAGGGTTTGAGCAAGCTGTAAAAAGGAAGCATGCTGTCCTGTGTCAGCAAAAACTTGAGCAAAAATTGGAAGCCCAGCATAGGTAACCAAAGAAGTGTCTCAGTGGCAATGCATACAATCCAACATCTGTTCTGTTGCAGCAACTGTTTGCATTTCAAGAAGAATAATTGTTTTCAGCTTTCTGTATTTCTTTGACTGTGCAATATAATTAAGCATAAGGATACTTTAAGAAACCCAAAGTTGAAAATGTGCAACTGTGTAGGAAAAGCTGATAATCTAGAAAGTATTCAGAGTAAATCTTTTCTGTTGTTTAATTTTCAAGATCACTTCAGCGAACATTAAATGAATTAAAGGAATATCAGAAGCAGCATGACCATTACCTTAGGCAGCAAGATGTTTTAGACAAGTACAAGCTCATCCAGGAGGAACAAATCTTGAGGAACATCATTCATGAGACACAGATGGCAAAAGAAGCTCAATTAGGTACAACTTTTTAGTGTTCATGCTCATTAAAGTAGTGAAGTATTGCACATACTCAAATTAATGTCAGGACATAACTTCTGCATATATTAAGATAGCCCTGAGTGGCTCTTGTGTTTTGCCTATTAAAAAAGAGATTGCAACATACTCCTGAACAGGGGTTTTTTGAGTCTTATGAAGCTGGGATTTCCTCTGGACTGATGAAGTAAAAAAAAAGGATTGACTTAACTGGGGGTAGAGAAGGTGACTGTATGCTATCTTCATATCCTCAGAAACCACACTTTTGTAGTATAAAAATGTGTCTTGTGCTCTGCAGGGAACCATCAGATTTGTAGACTGGGCAACCAGCAGCACAGCTTGCACTGCCAGTGGGACCAGCCTGTTCGTTATCACCGTGGAGACATTTTTGAAAATGTGGAATATGTTCAGGTTTGTCTGTGAATTGATACCACTGCTTTAATTTGCATCCCATATGCCTTATTAGCAAAACAGTTCTTCAGGCTTGACAAAGAGGGCACATTTTGGGTGTGGTTATAGTGAGAAATCTTAGTCTCTCTTCCAGAGTATAAAGTATTTCAAAGCTAGTTTCTTTTTCAATTAATACAAGCTGAGATTGACTCTGAATTGTAAAAATATAGAGGGCTTATTGTACAAGGCTTTATTTTACTTAAAAAAATAGAACTATTAGTATTGTTTGAAAAAATGTAGTCCAAAGTCTTAGTTTCCTATGATTACACCAAGAAAATAGATACAAAAGTACTGAGAAGTTTTGGAAGCACGATGTATACCAGTAGTGAAAATCCAGAATGACAGCCAAGCAAGCAACATCTCAACTGTATTAGAACTACAGATAAGGATAATGGTTTCAGTTATTCTGCAATGTGGAATATATTCTGGAGCTTCCCCTGATCAGTTTAAGAAACAGGAATAATTATTTTTAATTATTGTGTTTTCTTCATGGTTGTTTTTCCTGTTATAGTACGTATAAAATTATAATTCTGAAAGCCATGAGTCTTAGTAACTCTGACTTAGTAACTCAAGCTGTGCAGCCTAGATAAGTAGATTTTGTTTGTGGTCTGTTAGAAATGTTTGCTTGGTACCTTTTAGCATTTTTTCCTTGATTTGCACTTGTATTTTCATTGTTGACCTATTTACAACATGAATATTACTTTTCCAGGGTGTGAGTAGATCAAGAGGCTTAGATTTCCTTTTCTTTTTCCCCACTACCCAAATTTCAGCTCATCAGTGGGCTTAACTGCATAAATGGAGGGGGGGGGTGGGGAATAACATGCAAAAATTCAGCCAGTAATGTACTGTCTCTTTTCTATATTAAATTTTGTTTTTCTGTTGTTTCTAGTTTGGTGAAGACTCTTCTACTTCTAGTATGACATCCATGAATTTGGATCTTCATGCAAACCAAAGCATTCACAGCCAGTCCTCACAGTCTTCCCCTGTTGCTCGTTCTGTTGTTTCAGTGTGGAGCGTAGAATCCAACAGAGTGAGTGAAAAGTAGATAAGCTTTGCCTTTTCAAGGAGGAGTGGTGAAAGTAAATTTTCTCCCTGTTCATATGAAACTCCTTAGCATTTAACCTACACTTTTGATGTATGACAGCGCTGGAAAAGGTAGCAACCTGAATTGCTTCAACATATAAGCATCTTTAGTTTCTCTGTACTAATTTCCCATTCTTTGAAACTATTACAGCACATAGGGAGTTTCCTGTAAATACTTGCTGCAAGTAAAGCAGTACAGCTGAGTAAAGATAGAAATTTGAACTGCTGATATTCAAAAAAAAGGTGAAGAAATCATAGTTTTAAAGATCTCTAGGTTTTTGTTTTCCTTCAGACTGTTCCTTGTTTTCTCATTAGCTTGTTAATTAGAATATTAAAAATGCTGAGAAAATAATAAACAATAATTCCTTTTTTCCTTAGGACAAACAGCATATTCTGTGGCCTCAGCGATCAGAATGCATTAAATCTTTCCCCAAAATTCCTGACCCAGAAGAACTGCCAACTTATTTCTTGCCTCCTGAAAACAGGGGATTCAGGTAAGTGTTGATTTTTAAAAAGTTTATTTATAAATTTTCACACTAATAACCTTAATGAATATTTTCTTTCTGGAGAGGATGGATGTAATTAGTAATGATCAGCTCAGATGTGTTCAGACCTCTTTCTCTGGCTGTTCTACAGAAGGAAGGCATTTATCTTGATTGTTGTCTTTGCTGTAACTGTAACAGTCAGATCCAATTTCAAGGTGATTCTTCCCTGAATACATGAAATATCGACAGTATTACTAAAAGAATGAGGATTTAAGCACAAGTCTGAATGTCTTGTGGAGAATTTAAAAAAAAAAGAGAATGAGGTGATCATCTTTTTAATAACTGCAATTAACTGTTGTACATTATGTACATCCTCTTAGCTTTAGTTATGATAACAGAAAATGGTGAAGACCAGAAAATACTAAAAAAGGATTAGGAGTGAAACACTTTGGCATGTTCCATTGGGACAGAGGTGGAAAATCAGCTTAGTTGTGAAATAATCGTCAGTAATGTTTTTTATGACATAGGGTAAAATAAATGTGTCTATATTGCAATAGCTGTCTTACATAGATGAGCACAATGTCATAGTACCTTAGTCACTTAAATTATAATAGTGGTAGTAAAAGAGCTGTCTTCTCCTACCTAGTCAGTATGTTGCTGGTACTAAGCATTAAAGGTTCCCATCCACAAATATCCTGAAGCTTCCTTTGGAAAAAAAAAGCCAGTGTTCAGCTTCAAATGTACTTCATAAATAATTTGCTACATCTTAATGTTTTTGAAATCAAGTTTTAGTTCAAAAAAACTAACCTTTTTTCACTTACCTGTTTAGCCCTGAACTTTGTAGAATCCTTATTAGCATAATGTAAGAACCTTATCTTTGTTATCTCTACTGCATTGTCCATTCTTCCATGTATTCTATGCTTAAAAATAAAGACCCTATTTATTAGTGACTTCAAGGGAAGGGTGGTCCTTGAATTCTTCTGGTTTGCAGCTGGTATCTCATGGCAGTCTACAGTACAAGGCTTGTCAAGAGATATATAGTTGATTCTTATGTTTGTACATAGTGACATGCAGCACTTGCTGTTAATTTCTCCTCATTCTCCTTTCTAGAATCCATCCAATCCTGAGTATCCCAATAGATACTGTTGAGCATGGAGAAACACAGGCACCAGATTGTTCTTCTATTACTGATGCTCGTAACAATGAATCTCTAAACATACTGGTCAAGGAACTAGACACTAATCTAGATTTGAAATTCAGAATGCCAGATGATCGGGCAAGACAAGTAAGAGATGTTTTCTTGTTGGTTCTCTTCTGTTTTAAAATTCTTCTCTTTATTGCCTTAAAAATCTTACTCATAACATGAAAGATTCTGATATTTAAGGGATTCGTTGATATTACAATGTAATCAGTACTTAGAAGAAAAGGTGAGCAAGCCGTTTCTAATAGGAACAGAGAAAGGGAGAACTTGTCTGACTACTTTCAAATGCTCACCAAAAGCACACAAAATAGGAAATTTGCTATTTGAATTTTTTAAATCTTCTAGCAGTTGCTTGACATGATTCATCTTCTTGGGGTTTTTAAGAACTACTGTATCCTATCAAATTGGTAGCTTAAGGCTGCAGTGAGTCCTTCATATTGCATTGTGGAGATTGGCTGCTTTATGTGTTACGTGTTCATATCCTCTGTTTAGAACAACATCCTTTTCTTCCCTTTGCTAAAGGGAAGATTTAAGGAAGTAAGATTTGAATAGCCCATGTAGATATAGACTGTAAAATTTATCCACTTGTTTTGGGGGAAAAATAAATCTTTGTCTTTCAGGTTTTGCATTCTCGTATCAACAATGAATCTATTACACAGGCAAAGATAGGAGTGTTTCTAGATCATGCCATGAAAAAGGTATGTCAAGCTGTTGCATGAGAAATTCAGAATTCTTACTTCAGACTTGTTTCTATACTTCTAAAGTAGTCAGTCAGTCAGTTAGTGACATACAAGAAATAAGTTTATTTACTGCCTGTAACTGAGATGAAACTGGCTTAAAAATCAACATTTACAAGTCAAGCACAAACATATAGAAAAGTATCTCATTTAGCTTAATGTGGACCAAAGAGCCCTGTAGTTACTTGTTCTTGTTGCGACTGCAGGAAATGGAGCAGCACTATATTAGCTAATTCTGGCATCCATTTGCTTAATTGAGAGAAATAGCTTGGAACTGCTCCTCCATGTCTCCCCTCCCTGCATGCATGCCTTTTGCTCTTCCTTTTCCTTCCCACTACCCCGCTTTCCCCCCTGCTCTCCCTCCAAAAAAAACCAACCCTCTGTCAATCTTCTGTCAGGATAATTAGCACTCTGGGGCAAAGAATGTACATCTGTGTAACACCCTGTGGAATGCCACCTCCATCTTGCGTGGGGCCTTTGAGAGTCATCTCAAGTCAAGTGACAGGAAGCATTGAGATAGACGTTGACTCTTTTTTGACTTGTCAAGCTGGTATTTCTCAATTTAACTTTCTTGTAGAAGTTGTGTCAAGGCAGTATATGTATGTATATTTTTTTAGTCTGAAATCAGTAGTTTTTACTATGTGTATCTGTCTCACCAAAAAAAAAAAAATTAGCAGTAGGAGTTGATTCTTGTTATTATGTTGTTCTGAACAGTCCTATATGTGTCCAATGTCTTACCATGCAGTGCATGAGTATTTTGGGTTTACCTGTAGTACTCTGCTGCTGTCATGCTGAGAGCCTGAACTTCTCGGTCATTTAGATGGTGATGTAAGAGCAGTGTTGTGTCATGCCTGTTCTGCTAATGATAAACTCCTTAGTGCTTGAATGCCACAGTTGGTATCTTTGTATTGGGAAAGACAAAATGCTAACAACTTGCTGAGGATTTAGTTAGGTCATTGAGACCTGTGTATGGAGTGTAATTCAGTGAGGAGTTTGGAATGAATAACATGCAAGTAATGTTATGTATGTACATTGCAAAATAGGGGTCATAAATACTCTTAATAATACAGATTATGTAAGATACTCCAAACAAAGAATACTATTTCCTACTGATACCTTCCAGTTCATCTAGAGCCATAGTTAGAACCCTCCTGTGTTAGGTTTTTTTTTAAAACCTGGAACAAAACCGTACTGACCAACTTTTCAACACAGTATTACTGTAGTGTCAGCTGCATTGTATTGATACAATACTACTGTAAAGATCTGTTTTGCTTCCCTAATTCTAGTTGCATGTTTCCTACTCATGCATGCATTTGGGCTTCAAACGGGGATAGGTTGGACTGGGCATCAATTTCAGTTGTTGCCTTTACGCTGTAGACAATTTGTACAGAATTTGGTAACACATAATGCTGAAAATACTAAGAACTAGAACATGTTTCTGAGTAATTTGAAAGTGCATCTGAAAGTGAATGTTTTACCTACCTCTGTCCACCTGCCAGTATTTTAAAATTTTGCTATTTCTCTAGGATGCTTGTTTTTTAGTGTTACAGGTGAAAGAGGAGGAAGGAACATTCGAGGTGTATTTGACATTTCCTTCCACCTGCCCTCACTTACTGCTTACTATTTTATGATCTTTAAATAGTATTTAATGTGTGTCAGTTGTCAGCTTTCACAGGACAGACAACTAAGTCTAAAAAAACTACAACTCTGAAATCTTAAATTGTCAGGGAAAGGTAATGTTGAATACAGGATCTGGAAGCATATCTAACTAAAATTTAGGAGCTGCCTGACCTTCAAATTGTACCATCGCTACATTGATTTTTGTTAGTATCATTGTAAGACTCTGAATTGGCTCTCAAATGTTCCTTCCTGAGGTAAACTAACCATTAGTATTTGTATATTTTAAGGGATTTTGTGGTCATGATATAAGGCAGTCATAGGAGTAGAGTGTGAGCAAAAGCTGCTACTAATTTACACTTCAGACTGTAAGTGATGTCAATTTGAGTAGAATAGAGTGAACTGAATAATCTGTTGGCAGATGCAACAAAGTCTAATTTGTATCCAGTTTATAAGATAGTATGCAAGGGTGAGTTCTGTTTGCTGCTTACTAAATAGCAGACAATTTTGTCTTCCTGAGACACCTCTTTGTGGGTGGTTTTATCCTTTTCCCTGACTCTCCTGTAGCCAGAAGATCCTCTATGGGTTGTGCTTAATGAAGCTGGATTGTACTGGCGTGCAGTTGGAAATAGCACCTTTGCTATCACCTGTTTGCAAAAAGCATATAATTTGGCTCCACATGAGTATCAGGACATCCCTCTGGTCAATCTTGCTAACCTCTTGTTTCATTATGGTCTTCATTCGGATGCCAGCAGGCTCCTGCTAAAGGCTTTGGCCATCAATGCCTCTGAGGTAAGATGATGGGTTTGTGTTTATTAAGCAGTGAATGTGTTTTCCTTCATTATTTTGTAAATATGTGTTACTTGAGCTTACTTACCTGTGCACACAGTTCAACTTCCAGCTTGTGATTTGCAAAAGATGTTAATTTTCATTTAAATTCTTGATCACACCAGGGCTAATGCTCATTGCTGAGAGTATACATCTAGAGAAGTTCTTGTAAATTGATGACCAACTTTTAGCCTCCCAAACCCTGTATTATCAGCAGTATCTCCAAGGAATTTACTCCTGGTGTCTGGTAACATTTTTGTCTAAAACAGGAATCCGTAATACTGTCAGCATTGTATCTTGATTCTTAAAACCCTTAAAGTAGCAAGTGTGTCACCCAAGATTTTTGTATAAAGTCTTTCTGTGACATTGAACTTTTTAGCTCTACTGTTTTATTTGTCCCTAGATTTTGTCTATATACACAGAGGGAAACTTGTATTCTAGTTGTCTAGGGGCTTGCTTCCAACTAGAGATTCAAACCAGGTTTTTGTACTTCTGAACAGTAACATTATAAACATTTTGTAGGTTGTCACCTATGTCATATAGACAGTTTCTGTATAAACTGTTTGAACTACTGGACTGGCCAGAACAATTGTGAGAAAGAAGGGGAGCCAGGGCATGGCATAGTGGGGTACAGCTTTCCTCCAGCAGGTAATCTTGGTCTTATATTTGAGATGCTTCAGTAAGAAGTTCAAGTGACTTATTCCTGTCCTCTGTAGTTATTTTAACAGAGTTAAAACCTGCCAGTCCAGAGTCACCTAGGACATAAAAAAGCTAAAAACAGAATAAGATTTTTTAATATAGCATTCAAAAAACAGTTTGCAAATGTTGGAAACGAATCTAGCCCACCTGAGTGGCAGGTAAGAGTGCAAAAAGGAACTATAGAAAACTATGCTCAAATGATGTGCCTTAGTAAGAACACTTGAAAGCAAGGCCTTGGAGGGGAGGAGCCTAGGGCTCCTTAGGACCATGCTGTGTGAGTAGTGCTTCTATTCAAAAATATTAGCAAATCCTACCTCATTACACTATGCCTGCTCCTTTTTTTTTTCAGGTGTACTCAGTGCTGTAATGCCTATTTTACCAGAAAGACTAGCAGGAGACTGTATACTTGAATAGTATTCCCAGAAATACAATGGAAAGTAAATACAAATCAAAATGAATTATCATTTCAGGGAGTGAAGGATTTGCTGTATTAGCAAAAGCTGTTAAAAAAAAAGGTCTTGTTGCTCAACTTGCAATGTTCTCTGAATGCTGTTTAATAATACAAACTAAATGAGTTTAAAAAATTTTAAGCTACTGATCAATCTCCACACTTTTTAGGTAATGAATGTAAAACTATGTCAGTGGGAGAACTTACGGCTAAATTCTAATACTATAGTCATTATTCTAGCACTGTACTGTTAATTACAACAAATTACTCCATGCAAGTTAAAGACTTTTCAGTCAAGAAACAAAATCTAATGCCTTAATCTCTGCCCGTACTAAAGTGCTGATTAAGTTCTATCCAGTGAAAAAGGTGTTAAAAATCTTTACTTTTTAAAAAATACATATTTTAGTAAGACTACCCAAAAGTAGTGCTCAAAAATATTGTTTTATAAAGAAGTGAAAGGCATAAATGTGTATCCCTAAGCTAGTGTGACATTGATGTTTGCAGTAACGTAGTTTTACTCCGGTAAATGTGAACACTTTTGACAAATGAAATGCATCTGTTCTGCTAGAACACTATAGGAATGTTTTTACTTCTTTTCTGACTTCTAGTCATTACTGTCTTCAGGCATTTCAGTTTGGTCATTTGGTACTCTATGCAGTAGGCATTGTGTCGCAGATGGTTATAAGTAAGTATTTAATGCCACATTTGAGTTTGTGTGTATTTGACAGCTGGTTTTTTATTGTAGGAAGATGGAATTCTCAACACAACCCTATGTCAAAACAACTTCTGTTTAGCACCGATGCATTAAGCTGTTAGTTCTCCATGTGAAGAACATGCAGTCCCTGTTTCAGAAGTTTTCTAAATTCTTTCCAGCCAAGGTTGGGAGGGTGTGGATTGACAAGAGTATTTCCTACTTGGCTTCAATCTTATATAGTGAACATACTTATGCTGTGGTGTGTTGCTTTTCTCTTTACAGCCCCTGACTTTTTTGAGCCTAGGAAATACATACCTGGCTCTGAACAACATTAGTGGAGCCCTGCAGGCCTTCAGACATGCTCTGAATTTGACAACCAAGTGCTTGGAGTGCGAAAGCAGCCTGAAGATGATCCGCTGTTTGCAGTTTTATCCTTTTCTATACAACATCACCTCATCTGTGTGCAGTGGTAAGCAGCTGCTGAAAGATGGACCACAGGTCAAATAATGTCTCTTCGCTTTGGGTGTTGCACCCTTCTTTCCAAGGGTCCATCCTTTTGCTTTACAGTGCTTTCTGCCTTTAAGGATCAGAGTTGAGACCCTGCTTTTTTAATGAAATAGTTACAGTCCATTGAACCATTGCTTGAGGATGACTTCCTAAATATCTAGATTGCAAATTATTTCCTGAGCATGTCAGTAATATCTTAACAGCCTCTCCAATACCTCTTAGTGGTAAATGAAGAGTGCTGGATTCAGTATTTATGGAAATGCACAGCTATTATTGCTAGACTACCCAATAGCCCCCTTGTACATACCTTCAAATTTTACAGTCCAGATGGATTTGTTTTTTTAAAGTTGAAGAATTTGGTGAAGAGCAGTTTAGTTTTAATTCATATGCCTTCAGTGTGTTCAGTCTTTTGGTTATTATTTTCTAGTGTTCAATCTTTAAGGAATAGACTATATTGTGTCAACAATATTTTATTTAATGTGACTTGCAATCACTGCTCTTAACCCTTCAAAAATCTGTAAGAAGAATGACTTTGAATCTAGTCCCTCCCGAAAAAGTATTTTAAAATATTTGACATAGAATGCTTTATTGTCATTAGTGGCTACTTTTATCCAAAAAATAATAGCTTTTGGAGATGGATTCTTTCATTTTAGTCAATTTCACTGAATATTTTCAGTATTTTGTCTGTACTTGCATATGGCTACTATGTTGCTCATGACCAATCTTGAAGAACATTTATTAATATATTTTCTGATCCCCTCTCTGTCAAATTTTTACTAAGGTATCCGTCCACCTAATTTTTTCTCTATTTTGAAATGAAAATCTCACCAGATAAATGCTTCTTAGTATTGCTAGAATTTCTTCTGAGGTTTGTTTTTTTTTTAATTCCCTCTCCAGTGAAAAGACATGGAGAAACCTCCTTTGATTTAGCATCTAGAATTGTGCTTTCTAAACATAGACAAGAGGCCAACATATCTCCTGGTCCAGTATGGATGATGCCATTGTAGGTGAAATTTCAGGATTATGCCATTAGAATAATATTATTTTTTATGGCCTTATGCATTTTGCTTGGATTGACAGTACTTCAGTTGTTTGAGACATTAATGCTGTTTGGATAAATGCACTGTAGTAAGTGGTGTGATGGCCCAACTGATGGGTCTCTTAAGTGATGCCCATAATGTCTGCTCCTGTGCTGGTACCTCTCAGTGAATCTCTTCACTTCAGATTGCCCTTCTTATAAAAATCTGAGTAGATACTGTAAGCAGTAATGGAACTTGCACATTTCATCACAAGAGATACTTTCACTGTTCTAGGAAAAAAAGTATTTGTTTACTTTTAATTAAGATCTTTAAAAAGTCTGTAATTCACAAGGTTAAAGTCATTCCAGTCAAATCTTAGTGATAGATACTTTATTTTGAAGATAAGCAGAAAATAATTTAAAAGTATATTTACAGAATGGACATGGTAACGATCAATGTCTGTATCTGAACTCCAAAGTGATCTTTGACATCCTTCTTTTGTTTGGATGCTTTTCTTTCTTAAACTTGTTAGTTTGGTTGATTCTTGGCTGCTGTTTGCATTGATTCCTGTTACAGAATGTTCATTTTGAGGTCAGCTGTTACTGCATATGCTGCTTAGGATGTTTCTGGTTCTTGAATGTGAGGGAAAACCCATATTAAAAGTGCTTCTGAGAAAAATGTTCTCTTTCCTTTTTTTTGCTACCTTGGCCGCAGGTTAACAAAGTGAGCATGAGTATATTCATCTGGTATATTGGGGTTTGGTTTTTTTGTTAAGGAGTCTGTGAAGCTGCTAAATCATGAGGGAGCTGAATATGCCTCATCATGTTAATGTGCTCGTTAAATTTCAGTATTGCACTAGTCAAGTATTTTATTCTATATCTTTTTGCCTTTTTCTGGGACTTGTCTTAATATTTATTTTTCATTTTTATTTATACTACCCTTTAGGTCATCTTTTGTCTGAGTGCAAGAAACCTGAAAGTACAAACCTGACAAATAGTGTAAATGTTCTTTGTACATTCTTGTGCAGAGTGTAAAATAAACATACTGGTTAATTCAATCTTGATGATTACTTATGGTTTAAGTCAAAACTCAAAATTGAAAAATTGAGAGGTAGCTGTACCTGTCTTATTTTCATAAGGTTTGGGAAAGTATTTTTTTTCCCCACTGTAAACTTCAACTGACTCAAGAGGAACCTTGACAGGCTGTATAAAAGTGAGGTTAAGTCTCCGAAACCAGAATTATTTCAAGAATGTGTACTCAGAAATCACACTTCGCACTTACAAGTATCCTGAAAAATTGGAAATCTTCTGTTCATCCTTCAGTCCAAAGAAAACAATTGAAAAGAGATTGTAAGTTTGACTTTTGACTTCCCATACTAATGCAATAGAATATACAATTACTCAGACACTACGTGGAACCTAAAAAAATGCAAACTGTTTAGGTGCTAATATTTAACATTACCTGTTACACTTTACAGCATTTGTTAAAATGTTAATGTCACATAGACCAAGAAGATTCATAAACCAACATAATCTGTGCTTGTTTAACACCATGACAGACTGGAAGGCACATTCTGATAGCAAGGTGCAAACTGAACACTGCTTTCACGTATCTTTCTGATTGGGACATTAGTTACAGAGCTAACAAAGCACGTTCGTAATTACGTGGATCAAATGTGTGCTTGACAATCCCAGGTATTACTTCAGGACATTCTCACAGCCTGATAGATCATGCTGCTGGGGACCTCTGATAAGGAACTTAGTTTGTCCTCTTTGTTATTATGCCCTTGATGGCATGTCATAACTATTTATGTCCTTTGAGATGGATATGGTATGCTAAAAGATTTACCAAGAAATTGAAATGTAAAATGTTTTCTCTGGTTTAATGTTTTGTTTTGATAAGCATTTATTCAGTATTTCTGAAAGTAACAGCAATAGGGTTGCCTGTGCTCTGGGTTGTAGGCCCATGTGATAGCTGTGGTTTTGCTTCGCCTGTCAAAAGCCTCTGTTCATGAAAACTGAACTAACTAGCAAGACACAGAACTCCTTGCTCTGCTGCTGTGAGCCATCAGCAGAATCCAGCAAATGGTCAGTGGGGATTATGTGCTAGCATGGGATGGAATATGGAATCAAAAATCTGAATTTATGGTCTGATTTTTGATCACAGTATATGCTTGGTGTTTATTTCAAATAGGCGTTTTCTCAGGCATGTTGGGACATTTGTTAATAGCACAGGAGTTTGGAAGTGTAACACACTACAGCTGACTTATTGGATGCTTGTTCATGGGCTCCTGTCTGTACTGCTGCCTGGTACTTTTTTTAGTAACTTACCTCTGTTCTAGATAAAAATTTATATTGGAAACCTAAGCCACTTCATGCACATGAGAATGGGAATTAAAAACCTCATACCAACACTTTCTATTTAGCTTTTGCCTCCTATATTCAAGTTTATATAAATGTTTGTTTTCATTGTAAAAGAATTTCTAAATCTACAGAGGTTTTTGGTAGGGTTTTTTCTTATGGAGGAGGTGTGTGAAATTATTACAACACTATCACCTGTGATGTGTATTTTAGACAGCTGCAAAAGTTCAGTAAGTTGCACCTAATACAGATGCTGTACAGCAACAGCCCAAATACCTGAGCAAATGGTTGGAAGACTTCATTCTTACGCGTTTACCCGGTGGTGGTCCTTCTAGTGATGACTTGGCAGTGTTAAGAGTGTTGTTAAAACAAGTGTTATGTTACTGGCAAGTCAGTTCCTGAAGCATGTTGTGTAGCAGAAACCTTGTTGCATGAAGAATAAGCCGTATCTGACATGCAAATAACAGGACCAAGAGACTTGCATAATGACTGTAAAAAGCTTAATGTGAAAAACATGGCCATTATCTGAGTTGCAGAAATGAAATATTTGGGCTATTTATTAAGCTAGTAGAGAAAACCAGCATCATTTTTGTGTGATACTGAAATGGTGCATTGCTGGGATTTGTCTTGCACACTTTTATGGCTTAAAATATTGCAAGTATCTTTTGTCATTTGATAAGGTCTGTAGAGGATTGTCTAAGTACAGGATTGTTCCCATGGCACTTCCCTGTCTGATGTGAACATTCAGATGTTTTCAAGCCTTATTAAAAGTAGCTTACAGAGGACTAGAACCATATTTTTAGTGTGATGCTCAGCTGGCTGTTAAAGCATGCTGATTGGTAATTTGGTGTTGTATAAGACTTTTCCTTGTATGTGCTGCAAACAGAATTGTTGCCTGAGCAAACAGAAGTAATTTTAAAAATATTTTTATCTGACTGTAAGCATCTACCTCTGGCTAACAGTTCCAATTTGTTATGAGCTCGTGCACTTCATATTCTTTCAGACTAGACCAAAATTCAAAATCTTATTAATAGACTGATGGTATTCAAAACATGAAGCACGAGTTGTTTCAAGCTTCAGATTCAAGTCTCTCAGTCTTTCATCCTTGGCAGGGTAGTAGAGTGATTGAGAGTACATTTTGAATGTGTGTGCATGCCATCAAGAAACCTGAATACTTTTATGTATGGACTGTGTATGTTTGTGTAAGGAAGTCATCCTTCTAACTGACTTGAGTTCTGTAATGTTTCCCAGGAGCAGCGCAAGGGTAGGCTTTAGGTGCGGCTTTAGTGCCCTCTTGTGGTACAAATACTCTGTACCACATGAAGTCAAAAGTCTTGATTTATTTCATGTACTTCCTCTTAAAACATGGGGAAAAGTATTTCATCTTTTAGGTTGTATCTATTCTCCTTTATGCCCCAGCACCTAGGTTCTTGCAAGTTAAAGTTATTAAGCTTAGACCTTTAAGCAAATCAACCTAAAGAGGAGATATTGACCTGAAAGGAGAATCTGTGCTTGAAACTCTAATAGTAGGCTTATGGACAGAATAACTTCCTTATATCAACATCACAGTTTAAGCCTATGACTGTAGTTTGACAGCTGCAATCTCCTCAAGTTCCCTATAGTGATTTCAGATGCACAAACACTAAGCAAAAGCACCACGTAATTTTCATTACAGTCAGTCAAACACGGGGATGCAAAATACTTTGCATTTTTAAATGCAACTTCCACTTTGTTATTCTCTACAAGTTATGTCTGACTTGATAGTCCCAGCAATGGACTGCTAGGTTTTGTTGTCTTTTCCTATAGCATGAGGTCCTTTTAGACGTTTTTATCATAACAGTAATTTCCTCCTTCTCAAGCTGCAGTAGCTTGTTCCTCCAAAGAATCCTCATCACTTACAGTGTTAATAGATGGAGAGGAGAGATGTTACTCGTGGGGTAAAGGGTATCAAGCTTAATTCAGAATTTAATCTTGTTTTAGTTGAAACAAAAGGCCAGAATCTATACCAATTATATGGGATTCTGAACTGAACACTGCTGTATGTTTAAAATTAACCTTTTTCTGTCCTTGATTTGCATATCACATAAAGGCAGAATTGAAGTGATCCTGAACCTTAGTAAGAATACCAGGCAGGTTAGTACCCTTATTTATCGGATCATACTCATGGAAGGGATAGGATCTGTGCCCATTTTTGTCTCTGTTGCTTTTGCTCTGTCTGTTGCCTTATGGGAAGGTTCATCTGTATGAACAGAATAGTCAAAGCCAGTAGGATTTTTAAACAAGCAGAATTCTATGAAGCCCACGAACAGTGTCAGAGCTCTCAGAAACACCTTGTGGCAATAGTTTGCATTGTCATTTAACAGTAGCATAAAGTGGATTCTGTCTTAAGCAGCAATAGTTCTAAAATCACTGTTTACCTTTTGAAGTTAGATACTCAATTGCTTATTGCTACACCGTACATGCACAAGTGCACCCATGTGCCTCTTGTTCACCGTGCAAGTTATACCCAGCATCTGAAAATCAAGCTGGATTCTCTCTCCCTCTGGCAGTCAAACATCTCTGGCAATGGAGATCATACAGTGTTAATCCACCTAAAAGATCTGGTTGGTGGGTGCCACACAAGTGGAATCTAGGTCACCATATTTGGGCTCTGCAGTAGTAAAGGAGTAAAAGAAGGTTAAATTGTACTTGAGCAGAATGAAAACATCTTGCTGAATGCAGGCAGATGGAGAGGTAGTGGAGAATGAGGACTGCTTTTTGTCCTGGTGGAGGCCAACATCCCTAGGGAGTGGGGGTATCGGGAAGTGTCAGACATGCCTGTGACTGAGTGATCTTGAAGAAATCATGTGAGAATGTTCTCTGGAAATAACGTGACCCAATTATTTTTTCAGGCTTATGCTACTGTTTCTGAACCACTAGCCCAGTAAAGGAAGAGGTAGTTCCTGCAGTCCCCCTTTGGTCCAGTAATCTCAGAATATTTGTGATGTAATCTGAAAGATAGTTGATGCAGGCGTTTTGATACTTTTCACTCCTCGGTTACTGCTTTATAAATCATAACTTTCCCTGAAAAGTCTCTGTCTAGTGTTTCTTGGGTGGCTGAAGAAGTTGAAGATGAAGGACTTGCCCTAACACCTCTATGCCAAGCTCATTTTGAAACTTGTCTTTCCTTTCCAAGCTCCACATATTTTTCTTCTCAAAACTGTACCGAGATAGGTATAGGTTGAGATTCTTAAATTTTAAAATGAACTAATGTGATACTATGTTAAACATGGCATTTTTAGCTATACCAGTATCCAAAGGCTATATACCCACTGCTCATGCTTGTTGCTTCCAAGCTGTTGCTTGCTGGAAAGTCACTATGAATCTTAAAGGTTTCTGTAAACAATGCGTGCTTTCTTAAGTATATTTCTGTTGCTCAAATGTCATTCTCTTTTGCATGTGTTAAATATGCTAATGGGTGAATTTGGTCTGCAGCTTCTTTCATCATGCAAAGTCTATCTTGCTAGCTTATGTGCTTAGTCTGCTTATTTTCTGCATGGCAGTGTACCTAACAGCTTCTCCCAACAGTCATCAGTCCTGCTTTGCATCATGCTCTGTTAAGAATGGTATGCCTGCAATATTTAGTGTTCTGTATCCATTCTATCTTTTACCAGGCTCAGAAGGCCACAGGCTAGCAGATGAGGAAGGAGAAAATTACAGCCTCAACTGCAGGAGTAACTGAGGAAATGGGAATTGCACTGTGGAAAGGAATTTAGAATTGTAGGGGAATTCAGTGAGAGGTTACTGATGCAAAACCATGCAGTATGAAGAAAAAGCAGTACAGTATTAAAGTAAATAGAATATGACATTCCCCTTTTCTATCTGCCTTTATAGTGCAAAAGATTCTTTCCCATATGTTGTCTAGATCTTTCAGTTGCTTGAGCAATAGCTATATGTTCATGTAGGAGGAGGTAGTTGTTGGGGGTTGAGTGGAAGGGAAAAGGTTCTTTCCAACTAAATATTTCAAAACTTTATACCTTTAGTTATCAGATTTATTAATGTTTCTCTGCAATATTTTTGGTGCTTTTTATGACAAGAATGGAGAGAAAATGTGTCTTTGTGTTTAGGAGGCTGCATTTGCCAGTGGCAGTTACTTGCAGGTAGCTGCTAAAAATTCCTACTGAACCTTAACAGTGTGCTCTGCCTAAAGCTGGACTTTATAAAAAGGTCCAACAACTGCATATGTTCAGTAACCTTTTTAGGAGGAATAGAAATTCCCCAGCTACATCTCCAGGAAGATGTAGTTTCACGAACACCTTCATAGTGGAGCTGTACAGACTGAACTAATGGGTTGGTTAAAACATGTTTGGAAGAGAAAAGAACCTGTGGTCCCCACATATGGGAGAACTGACAATGTATAGTTTGGTGTCATTAGCAACTTGCCAAGACCTTGAAGGCTGTGTTCACTTGGCTTAAATCTGAGAACTTGTAAAGTGGTGATGTGTAGCCTTAGCCTGTAATGAGTCATGTTGAGATTGTCTCAAAGCAGCATGCAATGCCACATGCTCAGATTGAAATGAGCACTGCATACTGAGCCATGAAGTACCAGGCACTTAACTACCCCTGATCTGTCTGCTTTATTGATTTGTTTTTTCCTTTTAAGGTTGGTTGCCTGGTTCATGTGAGTTTGTGTTGTGCTCTGACTGTCCTCAAAGCTTTAAATCTATCATCTGTTCTGGCTCCTAGTGACTGAAACTAGGACAGTTCAGAGTTTCCCTAGAAGAATAGATTGAAGATTCTTGAATGTAGCAGTTTTGGGGAGCAGGGACATTCTTCCAAAAGTGTCTAGTCTTTCTGCAGTCATTATTCTATAGCTTTGTACTGTTCTGTCAGTGTAAGGAGGATATTTTCCTGTTGAATTCTAATCTAGGGTGGTTGGCAGTATTCTTGTCAAACATAACCTCCTGCAGATATTCCTCACTCAAAAAAAGACTAGTCTGGTTCTTGATCATCACTCCATCAAAACTAGGATTTTTACTTTCTTTTTTTAAATCTAATATACAGCAACTGTTCTACTTCTTAATGGAATTGCATAGAACATACCCTGTCAGACAAACTGCCAAGCACTTAAAAGCTCTCTTAGATTAATAAGGGACATGCCTACCTGACCAGTTAACACATTAGTTTGCTGTTTGAGTGTGTCAATATCTCTGCTTTGATGTCCGATTAGGATGGAAATTGCATGGATATCTATCCCAAACAAATCTATAAGTTGTCATGGGTCAAGTCTGACTATTAATCTGCTCTTGCTGAGCAGTATACCCTAGTAAAGAAGGACACAGATAAACGTAAATAAAACCTATCAATAATACTTTCCCAAAATAAACATGGAATTGGGTCCGTGTGGTATACTGTTTAAAATTCCAATATATGTCATAAGCCTTTCAGGCAGAGTGGTAATCAAAAGACACTTAAGGCCTTAAGTTGGCTTTAGAGTGTCAACCCCCATACACTGAGAGAGGTGAAAAGCCAACAGTAAACCATAGTGGAGTTACTTAACTGTTGTAGAGTTCAACTACATGATGCCATCTCTCATGAGTAAGTTACTGTTGTAATTAAAGTCCTTTTAAACTTGAGTTCATAGGTACAGTGGACTCTAACAGGATCTACAGAATATGTGATGTTTAGCATAATAAGAGTTACATGTAAAAGAGGAAGGATTAGAGAGAAAAAAGGGCACTGTTGCCTTTGTTTATACTCATGATCCTTAAACTAAAAATTTCCTTGGCTTAATCATAAGCAGATTTCAGAAGTCTGTTGTGTACAGAGAACTAAATATTGGTCATTCGATATTCATAGCATATGTTATACTGTGATCTACTGTGGGTGAGTGTTTATTGTTAAGAAATTGATAAGTAACTATTTTCTTATCTACAGTAAAAAATAAAATCTGGCAAATAGGAGAAGTCACTGAGGACAAGCATTTCTCCTCAGAACTTACATGTGCTTGTTTCTCTTGCTTTCTTTCCCTCTTTTCCCAAAACAAAAACAAATAAAAAGATTTGTTATTCTTGAGGCACAGTCTGAAATTCAGACTGGCGGGCTAGTTACTTCCTACTCTCTATATAGGAACAGTATCCTCTGAATGAGACATTTTCTAGCCTTCTTTTATCCACTCACAGGATCAGAGGGTTTAAATTGAGATCTTTAGTTGTTTCTGTGTTTTAGGCCTATTCCCAGGCATCATAGATCAAGTTACTCTTTTCTGGATCTGCATCATGAAAAAAACAAGCTCCTATTTTAGTGAATGGTAAGGAAGGAGGAGAATGAAGGCTTTAGATAGTCAACTTCTTTGAGTTTCCCCTCCCTGTTGTTGGTGGGGGGAGGGATTGTTATTTTCTACTCTTTTATGTAGTAGCCTACTGAATTCTTGCATGCATGTCCCTTATTAAACTGTATTCTATTCTAATTTAAATAGGTTTGTCTTTCTCTTTTTTTTTTCCTCCATGTTTTATTTATCACTTCTTTATATTTTATAAGGAGAATTTTTGTGTCTGTTCATCAGGGAATGGTCTGTTACTCAGTGGTGAGATATTTCTCTCAATACAATCATGAAATCTGGTTATGTATTGTTGGTATTTGTATGTTTTTAAAGTTTTAATCAGAACTGCTGTAATGAGACAAATAGATAACCTTTTAATCTATATTTCAGCCAATTTAGAGGCTTCTTCTGGCTACAAATCAGATTTTAAAACCCTCTATGAGTGAGAACAATTTTACCTTATAATCCTCTTAGTTGAAAAACTGTTGTTGGAATAAATAATAAAAAAGAAAGAACTTTGTTTGCTTTATTTGGTGTGCTTCAGCCTAAATTTTGATGACATAAATTATCATCCTGTTGTTTGCTATGCATCAAACCAAAGCTTGTTTTGTAGCGCTTTTCTGACTCTGTTTGGAGCATACTCTCACCGTCTTTGAAGAAGGGCCATTGACTATCTAAGGAGGAATTTAAGGAAATCAGCTTTTGAAATACTTCATTTTGCTTTTCATTATTTGTTTTCTAATACTTAGCTTTTTGAATCAGCAGTTGTCCTGTTCTTTGAAAATGTTTGGTTTTGTCCTGTAACCTCCAGTTTTTCAAAGGAGAGTTTATATTAAAGGAAGAAGCTAAAAATGAACAGTGTTTCTGTGTGGGCAAAAGTCACACCAAAAGGTTGATCTAAATTTGGGCATTGCACTCCTCATTCTTTGTCTGTACCCATACTGATACTTAATATGACTAGAGAGGGAATTTACTAGTCTATCTTTTGTTGTTCCAGAGTAGAAGCTATGATGATATTTGGATAGTAGATACATCTTTTTAGTGATTTATCCAATGTGTTGCAACTGTAAAAGGCACTGGAGGCACACTGGTGTTACTGTTGTGGAGCCCCTAGTCATGTGAGCCTTGTTGAAAGCAGCAGTGATATTGTTGGGTTCAGAGAGAGCAAGACTGACCCGTGGGTGGGCTGGTTGACTTTTCAAGTCTGCAACAAGGCTTTGAACTGTTTTGTGCATCTGCAGATGTGGGTTGCCCATCTGCTTTGTATCCTTCCTGGATCCTGTAGTGTGCAGTGAATACATAGTAGAACTACTGTATTTCTCTTCAGCTAAATACAGACCTATGAAACGTTCACAGATTGGTATTGCATAGCCATGTAATTGTAATTATGAACCTGTACTTTTCCTTTTTTACTTTCCTGCTCTATTTGTCACTTTGTTGATCATTTTTCACTAAAAATGAAGTGAGAATTCTTTAGTTGTATTTTTTTAATACTTGTGTGTGTGGAAGGCCGCAAATTTCCTTTGGTATTGCTTCTGGAGTACAGTGCTGTCTTGCAGTTCAGCAGTTATGGCTGGTGACCTTTCTGTAACATCTTGAAGGCAATCCTGTTCAGTTATAAGTGTTGTGCAGTTTCTGCTTTCAGAGCTCAATCATGAGATGCATTTTGAAATATAAGTACATATTTTTTTCTGGAAAACTGTAGGAAAATGAATGCATTAATTTTAGAGCAAAATCTTAGTAGGACCACATTAATTTATGATTCAGGTAAGCAGAGCAGCAATAGCTGCTAAAGATAGGTCTCTAGTTACTTCTCATGCTAGTGCTTTTAAAAGTCATCTCAAAATAAGTGGCATGGATTTTTTTCCCTTAGCAAATGTTTTGCAATCAAATATCTGTTCATATGTGATTGGAATAACATGGTTGCTGTTAATATCTCAGAAGATCTTTAGGAAATTTTCATGTTCACCTTGAAAGATCAAGGTAATTAGAGTATGCAGCATGTTACTCACCAGTGTTAACATTGCCATGAAAGTCAAAGCTCATGTTTTATATGTTGTCTAAAGGATGGTCTCCCACACAGCACTTCCCTGCAACACTGCCCAGGCTTGTTAATGTCATACTGCGGTGAAGTCACTGTGGTGCAGAAAGTAAGACAGTTCTTCAGGCACTGGTTTAGCTGAAATTTTGATGAGTGAGATCCCAGTAGTTTTAGATGCACAAAAGGTTTCTAATAGGCGAGTTCACTCATTCCAAAGTATTTTTGTAAATCCTGCCTGTGATGTGAAGCACTGAACAAGACTTGTTCTATAAAAGTGATGGGTAACAATGTGCTGCTGTATATTTTATCCTAATTGTAAATATGCAGTGTTACCCAAGAAGTGAGCACACCTAAATTTTTCAGATGGCCGATGAGCAAGATCAATTGTTAGGCATTTTCACATGTAAAGTGGTAATATACCACCCCCTCAACTTGGGTCTCTCTGCATCTGGGTAACCAGTGATTAGCAAAAGTAAAAAGAAAATTACTTATTGATGCACTGCTCCTGAGATGTCTGTGAATGAGACTATTTATCTGCATGCAGGGATTAAAACTTATTTCCATTAAGCTCAGTGATATGTCATTCCAGCTGTTAAAAAAAAAAAAAAGAGACCTATCTTTACTAGATTTCTAAATTTCACTGTGGGGAATACTCATTTTAAGCATGCATAAAAAATAAATATGGAGTTAATAACTCGTGTTAGGAGGTTGGTTTCAGTTTGTTCTGTACTCTCACAATTCAGGTATTAGACTGACATCTGTATTAAGTACAGTTCTCTCTTTGCTGTGTTTAACTGTAAAGAGGCCAAACATTTAAGTGACACATATCTCCAGATAACTTGAATTTTACCCAACATAACACAAGCCACTGACTACTGCTATAGCCCTTGACTCTTGTAATCATTCAGGAGGTAATCCGGATCTGCTTATTCCAAGTGGTAGGGGAAAATATCAGTACCTAAATTTTAAATTACTTGACTTTTATTTCTGAAGCATTATTCTGCCATTGTAATCCATAACTATGTCCCAAAAAATTTTAAGGGAATTAGTCTGTGTATCACAAGAAGTTAGGAGCCATAATTTTCATAAACCTAGTATGTTGGAACATAGATGGTGGAGTTAGGAATGCCATACTTTGCAAGCTCTAACCTGACGAATAACAAAAAGTCAGTAAAAAACTTTGTGCTGAGTAAAGACACTCAGAGATAATTTTACTTATTTCCAGTGCTATTGAAGACACCAAATCACGTTATGTTGATATATAGGAGTCAAACAGTAAAAATATTTAGTGAGGCCTCTTTCTCTCTGTCAGATGTACCCACAAGACACAAACAGCTACAGTGGCAGTTAATTTCCATTTTTAAAGCAATCAGTGCCCACTTTAAGGGTGAGGTTTGATTGCTTTCAAGACCTTCCTCAAGGTGCCGCACTTCCATGTGATACACTGGGGGTGTTGTTTGTTCATCTTGCCTCTTTTCCATACTCCTTGCTTTAGCTAAGTGGTTTTCAGTGTGATGATCTGGGGTCACCTAAATTGGCAGAAGTTTGCTCTTAAACAGACAAAAAAACCACTACCAGAAAATTTCATATGTAATAAGGGAAGTATATGATTGTTTCCAAGTGTGACTTCTGAGAAATGTGGCAACAGTAAGTATGGTTCAGAATAAGTACTTGTTATCTATTCAAGATGGAATAAGTCTTCAATGTCTGTTACTGCATCACTTCTTCCTAATATTTTTCCTTCCTTGTGACAGGTGTCAGCACTCTGGGTGCTTCTCTCCTTTTGCTAGGTAGATTTCAGCTTAGGACTTGGGAATCATCCAGTTCTTAAAGAACTTAGGCCTGACTTTTTATTTAGGATTTTTTTAGCCCTACAGACTGCAGTAGGTACTATAGCTTCAGTGGATATTCAAGAGGTGTCCTGAAAAGCACAAAGGTGGTTGATATTAGATTAGATGGATGATCTTGCAGATCTTTTCTAGATTTAAAATTTGTTTTGTGCTAATGCTGTACAAGTGTATTGACAATGGCCCCAAAAATTTGCAAGTTGCAATATGGGAAATAGTCCTTTAATACATAATTGTGTGTTCTACTTTTGATCTCAAGGGCTCAATGCTTCAGAGTTTGTATTTGCTTTTTTTCTTCAAAGGATTTGGTTTCTAAGTTAGGAATGAGTGTGTGGGGGCTTTTCTGCCAATTTCTGTGTTAACCTGGCACAGTCAGACTATCTGTGTTATTTCCATCACTTAAATAAAGGCCCAGACACTTTGTATCATCACTATATCATTTTTGTTTCACTGCCTGGAACATGGTAACCAGGTCTACTAATATACAAGGTGGGACAGACTCTGATCCACTTCCTTTTGAGGTTTTTTACCTCTGCAAAATCAATAGAAAAAGTGACTACATCTGCTCTCAGGAAAATAAATGAGCTAGAAAGTGATCCTTCTCTCGTAAATTTTCAGGGTGGAGTAAGATTAACTGATCAAGTGCTATGTAGAAGTTTTAAACTTCCAAGTTTTGTAGCTGCAATATCACTGAGTTAGGACTTTAAACCTAAAATTCACATGTGCCTATTTAGACAACAAGAATATGTGTGAAATAATACATAGCTGAGCATTTGTAGGTCAGCATTCACATTTGTCCTTCACTCAGTGAGGTGCTCTAAGTATTGCAGTGGTACAACTAATGTTCTGCAGACAGTGAATGTGCCTGGAGTTTGGGGCTATGTATGCTGTTGCTTTGCTGGTCCCACGCTCTTGCCTGGTGGTTTTCCTGGCTGGGTTTCAGCCATCTGGCTGATACGAACGGTCAAGTTCTGACTTGCAGTGTTTCAGTACCAGCAGCTTTGTGGTACAGTCATCAGACATCTTCAATTTCCATTGGGGTTTTTCAACTAGCATTTTTTTTCTCCAGCAACATCAGACAACTGCAAGCAGCAATTTGAAAAAATTAGGTCACTCAGGTTTCTATATATAGCAGTTCCCACATCCCAAGAAAGCCAGTACAGTCATCTAGTCTGTTTTTAGCCATCTATGTTTGTAAATTAATACTAACAGAGTTGGTGTTAAGTAGAATTTTAAGTGCCAGTATTTTTTTCCTTCTGCTTGGAATTTCAAGCTTTTTTTTTTCCTTCTTGGCATTTTTATTTCAATTAAAAATAGTTGTCTGCTTTTCAGCCCCTTTAAATTTTTCTTTATATTTATAATGAGCAGATCTGCTGCAAAGGGAATTGTGGTCATGATGTTACTGAGAAGCGCCTGACCTGCATTAAAATCAGGTGGGCTTAATGTCAAGTAGAGAGATTAGTTTCAGCTTTAGGGTTCTGTGCACACCATTTCTCATAAACTAAACATGAGGATTTCCATATATTGAAGTGATTGTTCTATTTATTTTTTTAATGAAATCAATTTTTTACTGACAGAATGGCAGGGATGGGAAGGGGATTTGAAGAAAGAATCAGTGACTGATAGAGTAGGAAAGGTTGAGTTTAACTGTATGGCAGATGTTAGAAGAGTCCTATATATTTACTCATGAGATTGACTTTCTCTATATAGCAGAAAAGATAAGACAAGGAATAGTTTTCCCAGAGGGTTTATGACTATAGTTTAATTTGTTTGATTTTGGTCACACACACAGCCCCCAGAAAATACTAGTCTCTTCCTCCTCCAAAGATGCCACCTGAGTGTTCCCAGATGCAAAACCAGAGAGCACACAGCTAAAAGCTGTCATTTCACTTTGTGGAGAAGTGGTGGAACATGAATGTTAGAACCGTCCTCTCAACCCTCTGGCCTAATAAAAGAGTGAGACTTAAAATTATCCTTTTGTAAATAGGATCATTGTGTGAAGTAGAAAGGAGTCGCTGATCTACTTTATTCACATTCTTGATAGTTTGTGCTGCTTGTTGAATAAAATAATGCTTTCCATATGCATGAAGACATACGGTTTACACTCAGGAGGGTAGAATGGGGAACATACTTGAGAATCTTGCGTTTAGGTTTTCTTTTATTTGCTGTGCGCTTCTTAATTCATTTATATGTGTATGCTATTTTCACTCATAAGTGATTTAAATAAAGGAAGAAGGGGTTTGAGAGTAGTAGCTTTGTACATGGAATGTTTTTCTCCGTGGTGACAAGCTTCCCATGTGGTGAGTGCCAGGTGCCCCACTCTGTGTCTCAGCCCCATAGCTGAGCTGTAGGGTTTGGGGCAGCTCCCAGCCTCTCCTGTGTGGAGAATCGTGTCATTAGCTGTGCAGATCGGCTAGAGGAGCAGCTTCCTAAACACCTCTTTCCCTGGTAGACTGGCAAGGAATTATTATTAGAAAACCTGAGATCTGTAGTTAAAATGTATTTAATATCAAAAATATTGCTCCAGATTTTCAGTTGGCTACCCTTTAAACCCTCTGAACACTTAACAATGTGACACTGAAGGATGCTCCAAGGTTAATGTTGCAAGTTTACTTTTTTTCTTCTTTGTTTTTGCTCATTACTGTCTCTGCGTTTGGATTTTTTCCAATGTTAGTCCTAGATATTTGCATTTGGTGGAATGTGAGCTTGTAACCTGACCACAGAATTACAGATGTTAAATTTGAAGTTGAATAAACTTCTGATGTTTAGCACATATTAATACTCATAGCTTTTGTCTGTCTGTTTAATGAGCTGGTCATGCCAACATACTGTCTGTTTGTTACTGATATAGAAGGTCAGAGTCTGGCAATCCCAGACCAGTCTGCCTTGGCCCTTTTTCACTTGCATGTAAGCATGGTGAGCATTATGGTGTCGTAAGTGAAGTTCATATGGCAGGCAACCCCCACGTACGGCGCATTGTCACTAAAAATACGTCTTGGGAGTGCTCACTGGAGTGGCTACCAGTACACAGTAATTTCTCACATACTGTGCAACTCTCCCTTGAAAGACAGATAATTTTTCTTTCATTCGTAGTTCACAGCAAATGCCTAATAATATAGTTTCCTGTAACGGTTTTACATTATTTGCTTTGTCATGAAGCAGATCAACTTTTTAATCACTTAATTAAGTTTTTGATACCTTGTAGTATTATTCTTTTAAATCATATGTAGAAAACTAGAAGATGGTTGCTTCTGCAGTACAGCTTCTGCACTTGTATCCAGGAGGAGCATTCGTGCATGGTGTATCAGTTATTTTTCTGTTTCAGGCCACTGTCATGAGAAAAGTACAGATGGCAGTTATGGCAAGGAGAAATACTTTGATGACCACTATGAGTCAGTTACAGCAGTGACAGAAGGACACTCTGAGGGAGGTACAGAAGATCCACAAGTCCTTACTCAGAGCTCAGCAAGGGATCCCTCTTTCTTGAGACTGGAAAGTAAGTTCAGCCTTAGAAAATCAGTGCTGGCTAATTCATTGGTTTCTAGGTTTTACAAAGAGCTGTCTGTCTTCCTTCAAGAACCTGTGTTTTCCTTCTCTGTCCACAAAGTAACAAGTAACCCATAAACTGGTTTCCTTCTGTTCGCTGTTCATTTTCACCAAGCCTAACATGGATGGTTATTTGTAGTGGGGAAGTCTGCATTCTCTAGTTCTCTCTATTTACAGTGTGCAGAGAGTAGTCAGTGAATCTCAGTGTGTGCAAGTGGAAAAGTCACGTCACAGAAAAAAAGATTCCTTTTTATACAATTTGTGAAAGCACCAGGAAAATAATTTTGATTTTTATATGGTATTCCCTCTTAGACACTGTCACTGCAGAAAGCAATGGTTCAGAAGGAGTGGAGGGTTTAGAAGATAATCAGATGTCTGAAGAGATGCTGGCTTTGGTGGATGAGTTTGAAAACTCTTGGCCTCAGGAAGCTTTTGAAGGGGCACTGGAGGTAAAAGGTCGTCGGATGGATTTGCAGGGAATCAGAGTCCTGAAGAAGGGATCTCAGGATGGACTGGCTAGCTCCTGTTTTGGGGACTGTGGTGATGATGATGAAGCTGAATGGGTAAGTTTGAATGAGTTTACTTAAGTCTTGTACTAACTTACTATTGTGGAGGAGGGAAAGATGAGGACAGTTCAGGGAGTTTAACACTGGAGGATATGGACCTAAAAGATGTGGTTGATGGCTTGTGTAAAATGATCAAGTAGTTTCAATCCATCACCAACAGACATCTTGAGTGCTGAAAATCAGCAGCTAGAGCTTCTTACACATTGAATGATACTGGGTGCCTTCAAACTGTTAAAAAGGAAAAAATATTCTAAGCAAAAGTTCTGGTTAGCATGAAAACAAAGAAATACCTGCTGTCATTATGTTACAAGTAAAATACATAATGAAAAATGCCTTTCAGTTCTCCAGCAATTAAATTGGTTTCCTCCTATGTTAGAGACCAGAAGTTGTGTGTTTTGCTTGCATGGCGTGATGTAAAGGGAGCAGGCTTAGGCAATGGGTCAAGATGGGGAGGGAAGGAGAGAAACAAAAATCTCATCTGTAATGTCTTTGGGCTGAAACAAGTAGTGCATTGGAGTTGATAAGATCCATAGTGTTTCTTACTGTTATCCTTGCTAATACTGTTCTTTTCGTAGATCACTTTTCAGGTCAAACGTTTAAAGAAACCGAAAGCTGAAAGCTTAGATCTCCAGGAGCCACCTGGGAGAAATGTGGAAGAAGGGACTAATGGAGAAAATGAAAACTTTTACCAAACTGCCCTAGAGATCAGTGGACCAAAAATACCTTCTCCTGGACCAATAGGTAAGCTGCTGCTTCTAGAGAAAGCAAATCATTTGCAGCATTTTTATTACTATGATTTGTTTCCTTTGCAGCATTTATATTACACTTGTTTATTACTAAAAATAAGTATCACAAAGAATACGTAGTGAAATGTACCTTTTAGATGAGTACATGGGAAAAGAAGTAATCTCCTCCCTCTGCACCTGCTTGATGAAGTGCAGCATAACTTTACCTATTGAATGAAAACTTTCTGGTTAATTCCCAGAACTTCTGGGAATGAGGTGGTAAGAGTGGAGAATGAAAGCAATAAAAGACAGAGTGGTGTTTCATGATCTCTTTTGGAAAAACTGAGTGAGCAGACAAGCCAGTTTATCAGGGTGCAGAATAAGAGCATGGACTGATTACTGACTCTCAAAGACAAAAAGCAGAAAACTTGATCTAATGAAAATGAAATAAAATAAAAATAAGTGTTCTGCTGTAATTGTTTGGTGATGTCATAAAAGAAAACTTAGAGACTGTCTTCCAGAAAACTGGAGCTACAGAAGAGTTTTGCACCCCATGGCTGAGTTTGGAGAGAGAGGTGGAGTTTTTGCTAGCTGAGTAACAGGAGCTGGAGGGTAGTCTATTAATATGGTGCCAGAGAATAAATCCAAGTAATTGGCCCCCATACTTTTTGTCTTAAAGACAAAGTGGAGCTGATATCAGTGTTGTGGGACTGGTGTGTAAGGAAAGGTATGTTCTACAATATGTCTTAGTCCTTGATTATTTGATGACCTGGAAAGTGATTTCACGTTTTGAAGGCTTTTACGTGAAAACTTTAACAAGATCCTTTTGTAGCAACTGACAAATGTAGGTTATTGAATTAAATATTTGAAGGGGTGGAAGGATTGCATGAAAGCTGACTATCATTTGTGAGCACACACCTGTCCTTTACTCAGTGTTTATCTTCTTTCCCTCTGAGCTACTGTTGTGGATTTATTACATAGTAATTGTAAAGTATTGTAAAGTAGTTATCTTCCTGATGTTCCTGTGAGGGTCTGCTCACATCCTCTTTGCAAGAGCTAAATCATCAAAATTTAAGTAACATATTGAAGGTCACTTGGGGAGTCCTTGGTAGAATAGGGAAAGGGTGGTATCTGTCCTGTGTTTGACTGCCTCCCAGACTACTGGCCTGTCTCTGCAGCATTTCCATACCACTTGCTGTCTTCTGCTATTCATGCCAATAAGAACTCACAATCAGATAGTTCACAGTGGTAGTGATGAGAACTGATCTTTTCTCTCTGAAGTTTCCTAGTGTATCTTGAAATTAATTTTCCTTTTATCACAGTACTTTACAAAACACATGGTATTAAAGATACATTCCTTATTTTGCAAAATTATGGTGAAGTGGTTTACTATAATTTGGATGAGATACAGGATTAGCATCCAAATGGGCAAAATTTCAGGTAACTAGAAGTAAGTACTGAAATACTGTTTACCTGGCTGGTGCAATAGACTGGCATGGTGTTGAGCTTGGTTTCCTGCTGTGCAAACTTACTGCTACAGTGAATTTTTTTTTATGTTCCAAATAGTTTGGATGTTTCTTACTGAGAGAAAGATGTTTCCTAACATTTAACACAGGCTGAGTTCCTAGGACTTCATGCAATATCCACCAAATGTAAGGGAATGTAAGATTTGAGTAGGCTTTGGTTCAAATGTGAGGATTAGGTTCTTGTTTCTCCTGGTGATCTATTCGTTAACATAAAGCAAGTTATTTAACCTTTCCCTGCCTTGCTTAACTTCCCTGAAAAAGTGGGAGAGTTAAGGTGTAGTTGTTTAATAGTTTCACAAATGCTGCTATATTGAGTGTAAGAATGCAGTAAAAGCCACTGACTCTCTTAAACAATACACCTTGAACAGAAAGGGCAGTATCTTTCACCTGGGACTGTCAAAAGATAGACTTATCAACTTTTATTCATTTTTATTGTAGCTGTAGAACATAAATGATGACTCCATTGTGAACTTTAAGTACATTTGAGTAGAGATACTACTTGTAAACAAGAGTGGCAGTTGTTTTTAATCTGTAGTTTTGGAAAAGGTGTAATGAAACAGGTTTGGAAACTCCCATCTCCTAAAATGTCTTGCATACACTCCAGTTTTGTTTTTGAATCCTGCAAGTCCAGTCCATTTAGGTTTGGGAATGTTCTTAAAGAAATCTGACTGCAAGACGGTGACTTTTATAATGCAGGGAATGTATCCTCTGGTGTGAAGTATTTTATAAATCATTGTACTGAAGTAGAAGGTCTTTCTGCTTCAAGAAAGTTTTTTCTGGGTTTGTTTTACTTTCTCAAGGAAAAAGGCGGGACTATCGTAGCCTTGGCTGGCCAAGTCCTGATGAATGCCTGAAACTCCGCAGGCTGGAACTTACAACTGTAGCCAGCACATGGCTTGCTGTTTCTGCCAAAAACATTGAGTAAGTATCTTGTATATGATCCTTAAATAAGTTACTTACACAAAGCAAGACAGTTACATGGCCTTCAGTGTGCATAAAATGAAGATTTTTGTTAGTAAGAAAGAACTGTTAGGATTTCAAAGAAGTTTGGAAACATTAAGTGGTATTTCATCAATAGACTTGGAAAGAAAAGTGCAAGTGCAGATGGAAGATCCAGTTTCTTTTGCTTCCTTAGCTACGCAAATGAGATTCTGCCAGGTTCTGGGCAGCTTACTTTCCCTAGAGAACTTTGTAATGACTATTCTGTTTTCTTCTCTTAACTAGTTCAACTTTTTTATTACATTTGTAGCATTACAGAACACATTGATTTTGCCACACAGCTGCAAGAACCAGCCATGGAACCCCTTTGTAACCCAAACCTACCAGCCAGTATGCACACTTTGGACCACCTGCAAGGTGTCTCTAGTCGGGCCAGCTTGCATTACACTGGAGAAAGTCAACTGAAAGAGGTATGCCAGAGTTGAAGGCTGCCACAAAAAAATGGCTCTACCGTGGCAGGTTCAAGGTGCATTTAGTTCAGTGCCCTGTCTCCAGAGGTGACTTCCAGTAAATGAATGCCTGGATAAAACTGTAACCTGCAACCGGAAATGTTACCAGAATATTTTCCCAGCCATCTACAGTCTGGCCTGAGGGAAATGCTACAACACCATTAGTGTGTCTGTATTTATAGCTCTTGATGGATGAATAAGTGAAAGAAAAGTCCAACTCACCATACTCAGAACTTGGCATTCTTAGTATTCGGTGCCATGGAGTTACAACACAGTGTGATGATACGGATAGTATTAACTCAAAATAGGCAATAGTGTTTAGGTTGAAGCAGGTTACAGCATTTGTAAGAAGTTGGGTGAAAAAGCAACCAACAAGCAAGAGACATCTCTTACTAGGTACCAGCATGTAAGCACTTGTACTTCCTCTTCCACAGGTGTTACAGAACCTTGGCAAAGACCAGTACTCACCACAGTCACTAGAACAAGTTGGTACTCGAATAGCCAAAGCTTTGGAAAAGGTATGTGTTAAAATGATAAAAATGAGAAGTCTGGGCTTAATGCTAATGACTGACATAGTGGTCAATCCGGTCTCAAATCATTTGTCCAAAATCCTAGTCAAGGAATGTATTAGTACTTGGACTAGGGATTTGTGTCTATTTAGCATCTGTAATGCCCTCACAGGTATTTTGTTGAGGTATATCCTGTGCTTATGCTGTCAAGTGTCTTCTGTATCTCTCTACTGAAATTTAGGCTTGTTGAATTTCCCACTGTTTCCTGTATGGTAGTGAGCAGCATTTCTGATTATTGATATAGTAAACTATTTCAACAGATCTCAACCCTCTTCTTTCTTTTTATGCTTCACTGACTTGAAGCTTATGGAAAGCTGAGTTAAGCCATGTGTCACCTCTCCAGTGACACTCCTGGGGCATGCAGCAGTCAGCTGATAGGCAGGAAGTTTCTGCTGTTTCAGTCTGCTTCTTTTACCTCATGCAGTGTTGGGCTGTGTCAGAAGTGTTCAGGCAGAGGTGTGGTACCATATGAAAGGCTGCACTTGCTGTTCTCCCTAGGGAAACCCAAGCTTCCTGGCTGAAGGCTGCTAAGGACTTCAGTCAAAACAGTTTGGTGCCCCTAGCCTATTCTGCCGAAGCCATCTGAGGACCAACCTTACTATGCTGTGAAACTAAAGTTAATATGTCTTTGTCCATTCCCAGAAAGGATGTTATTCTTATCCTCATGTTAAAAGACTTTAAGTTTCTTTTCACTTTAGATGTATACTAGCTTTTTCTCTTACGTGCTAGTTTCCCCTGCAGACACCAAGCTTTATCCAAATAAGCTGAAAATGTAGTGCAGAGACTAGAAACAGAATTCTCAGTGTTGGCTGTGTTGGAAACAAAATGCAGTTTTTCTGTCTACCAGTCTCATTCAGTATTCACAAGAGCTAATCAAACAAATCAAGATGGTTACTTACGTAATTGCATATGTGAACGTAAACATTCATTTACTGTATCTGAGTCCACAGAATTCAAACACGTAGTATTTTGCTTTGTAACAGGGGACATGGGAGTCATCCAGCTAGAGGCACCAAACATTTTCAGTGGGCATTTGTCAGGCTTCTGGTCTGAGCTACATCCCAGGGCATCCTTTCTCTTTCCAGTGACTGCAGGGAGCCTACAAGTCCAATCAGCTAATTTAAGTTTTTTCCTTCAGGTTGGGTAATGTGTGTACACATCTAGATGCACGGCATCAGACAGCTGGTTAGAAGCTGTTGTGGCTGCTCAAACTGTTGTTGCTGTTAAAAGCTATTTAACTGCTATTCCTTTCCTGAGAAAATGACCTTGCATTTAGAATTTGTGTTTCATTTGGCAGTTTAATTTACCTGGCTAATGCATATGTGTTGTCAGATAAGAAACTTTTTGCCAATTTTGAATAGTTTAATGCTATTTTTAAGTGTATCACCCTCTACCTTAGTGTATCAAATAAACAGTAAGAGTGAAATACAGGAAGACTATTCATGACATGACAATTTTTCCTGTTCTTCTTCTGCCAGAATCAGACTTCATGGGTCCTCTCTAGCATGGCAGCTCTTTACTGGAGGGTGAAAGGCCAAGGAAAGAAGGCAATTGATTGTTTACGGCAAGCACTGCACTATGCACCCCATCACATGAAGGTGTGTACACGTGTGCCCACTAGTCAGATGAAATAATGCTATGTCACAACAGAGCTTTCACAGTCTATTGTTAAGGCCAACACTGTGTATATCAAGTGTCTATAACGTATTAGATATTAGCTAGTTGAGGTGAAACCTCATGACTTTCACCACCTGTTTAGTATGGACTGTTTCATTAAAAAAAAAAAAGACAAACCGAAAAACAAAAGGTTCAGTAGCATTTCCTGCAGTTCAGCGGGTTTGACAACTCTCTGGTGTTGAACTGGTGTCTCTGGGCTTGATCTTCCTCTTTCTGCACAGGACTGTGAGTTTTAATCAGCCTTTGGACAAGTTCTCTAACCTAAGATGTGGGAGTATATTTTCTGGTTATGCTTTTAAAGAGAGGAGTATGTCTTCTAGTTGTGCTTTTAAAGGGGATGGGAGGTTGTATCTGAAGGAATTACTTAAATGCTTAAATCTTAAGCATTTGACCTGTGAATCTCAGCTGGACACTAGTGCTCGACTTTGTGCAGCAGTTCTGTACTTCACTCAACAAAAAGGCAGTATTTTGGATATCCTCTGTTTAATGTTTCAGTTGGCTGAAGTGCTTTGTACCCTTCACCTTGGCCATGTGCTATGCTGTGTGTTATAGTGTTTGTTCTTACACACCAAGCTCCCCCTTGCAAACTGATAAATGGTCCTTACTCAACATTGTAAATTTTCCTTTGGGACCTGAGCAACAAATTGTGCAGCACTGAAAAATGTATACTCCTTTTTGAATCTTGGTCTTTAACTCTTCTCTGAAAACTGGGAGACTAAGTAATTACACTTTCAGGATATTATTAGGAAGATTTAGCCATTAACAGTAAAAATGCCTCAACTAAGAAATGCACATCCCCACTGCACATCCTGTCTATGTCTCCTAATACGTCTGTTTCTTTGCATTGTCCCTTTAAAACAAGTTTGGAACCAAGATCTAACACATCAAGCTTTTACTTATTTTCCTGTCTTTCTTTGTAAGGAGGAATGGTTCCTCAGAAATTAAGCCCTTAGCTGTGTGATTTGTAAGGGTCAGACTATGGATTGGAAACTACAGTTTGGCAAGATTATGATGCAGTAGTGCTGTTTTATAAAAATACGATAAAAAGTTGCTTGAGAGTTTATGACTCTGAATTTGTGCATTGTTTTTGTCCTCCATCCTGAAGCAGCCTCCAGATCTTGTTTGTAAAGATGCAACTTGTACTCAGAGTTAGCACTGAATTCAAAGCTATTTAGTATTTTGTTTTATCCTTCTTTATACTTTCATGCACTCTGGCTTCTTTCTCTTGACTTTTCTCATGTAAATAAAATATTATTAACTTTCCTGTGATCTTCTTTTGTAATTCTGACTTGCATAATATCTGCTTTGCAAACATGAATGACTTGTCCACCAAAGGTACTCCTTGACATGTGGAGGTCAAGGAGGCAGAGATCACATCCAGAATGTTTTATTGTGATGTTGACAGCACTTAAGACTTGGTACTAAGCAGTATTTCATCCTTTGAAGGTGTGAAACCCAGCTCCCAGAGAGTCTGCGATGGCTGCCAGAGCTAAACAGTTTTGTCAGTCAGACAAGATCACAGTCTGGAAATCCAGGAAATAAAAACATACCATCAGTGAAGAATTCTGTGGCAGAGGCAGGACAAAAAATAGTGCATCTGTTGCACTACTGGTTAGACCATGTTTTCACTGTCCTGCTTTTGTTCATATTCCTTCTCCTTTTATGCAAGACCTGAAGGGGAGTAGTCAAACAAAAAAGCTTCTCTTGTCTCTGACAAGTGCATCTCATCTTTGGAAAGAAAACTAGTGTAAGAGCTTCTAAAAACTAAATGTTCATACCAGGACACTTAAGTGAGCTCATTTTTGAGTTGTTTTTCTATCCAACAGTAGTGTTTGTCACTCTTGTGAGCAGATGTGGATGTGAAGGGTTTTTTGTTTATAACTCAGTGCCAAATGCCCTTTTATAGTAAAATAGGTCTGCCTCATCACTTTCAATGTCACCAGAGAGGGAAATGGGCAGGAACCAAGTGTGAGTGGCTGGGTGGTGGAGTCTTCCAACAATTTCAGTGGAAAGAACCTCACTGCTTGTTCCTTGCTCTTCTCTTCCAGGATGTACCACTAATAAGCCTAGCAAACATCTTCCACAATGCAAAACTCTGGAATGATGCCATCATTGTGGCCACCATGGCAGTGGAAATAGCGCCGCACTTTGTGGTGAATCATTTCACACTGGCAAATGTCTATGTAGCAATGGTGAGTGTGCTGTCATGCAGTTATGTCTGTCTTTGGTACAATATTTACATGTATATAAAAATGTTACTCTCACAAATAATTCTGAAGAACAGCGTTCAAGAAATTGGGGTAGGATCATCAAGAAGGAATATCTTCTGTGAAAGACAAAAACCTGTATTACTCATTTTACTTCTATTACTCATTTAGTACTTTAAGGCTAATGTTTTTATAAAATGGCTTAAGAATGCTGTATGCAAAGCTTTGTTAAGACAGTAGCGAACAATTGGTAATCTAAACACAGGATATTTTTATAATACTGGAAAATTAATGATAAATTGGGTCTCCATCCTGAAGAGCTAAGCTTAGAATAATAAGTAAAACCCAATTCACAGTTGTAGGGAAGAAACACAAGGGAAGTTCAGTTTCAATATCTGGATTATCGATGCCCAGTGTAATTTACAGATTCAACTCAAACTTCTTCATACTGTCTATATATTTTATTAAAATACATTTTAAAAAATCAGGACTGTACAACTCACCTTTATGTAATATGTCTAGAAATTAGTATTATCTCTATCATACAACTGAAGTTACTGAGAAAAGGAACCTAATAGAACAAGAACAGTGTTGAAAGTGACTGAAAACCCCAGAATGTTTTGGGTCTTTCCACCTCTCATTTTTCTTCTAATGCACTATCAGATGTTGGCATGCTTTCCTAGTTGATAAAAAAACAGGGTGACATAGGTAATGAGATTTCAGCTATATCAAAATAGATGCTATTTCCACATGAATACCTTTAAGTACCAATCTGAGGCCAGCTTATCAATTGAAATTGTCTAGCTCTTGTATGCTCTTTAAATTTTGAGGGTTTCTTGAGTTTTTACTCTGTACATCGAATAATATCTTTAAAATAATTTCAGGTTATTTCTAAAAATGTTGGCTTTTCAGAAAAGTTAATGGTTCTGCACTGGTCATGATTTTAAAGATTTTATCTATATAAATTCTGACTGAAATCTGTTTTTTAAAGTTACTATTACAGCAAGAATGCTAAGATGTACTATTAAAAGGAAAAAAGCAGGAAAAAAAATCCTAAACCACAAGGATTGCTTCAATTACTTTTGTGCATATCACACTACACAACTACTTAGGGTGGGAAAGGCATAGAAAATGTGTGTACTGTTTTTAGAATCTGACTCTTTGCACTCTTATTTCTTTCTTTACAGGAAGAGTTTGAAAAGGCGATGAAATGGTATGAGTCAACACTAAAACTTCAGCCGGAGTTTGCCCCAGCAAAGAATCGAATCCGCACCATTCAGTGTCACTTACTTACGAAAAAGGAGCGACGGTCTCCTTAGAGATCAGCATCTTTCTCTTTTTTAAAAATGTCATTACTCTATTCTGCTTTTAAGTGTGCTAAGATAAATTGAGGAATCAAAATTTTTAACAAGACTCTTAAAAAGAGATGGGATTTGGATCAAGGGTTCTTTTATTATTTTTTTCTCAAATATAGGAGCATCTTTGGAAAATATATTTCACAGACCGTAACTTTAAAACATCCGTGTAAATATTAAACCAAGAAACTTCCATGAGTCCATGACCACCTGTACCAGGACCCAGGCACTGTTAGTTTTTCCTTAATGCTCAGATTGGCATCAGCATCCAAAATAACTTGCTTCCTGTCTTACAGTCTAAGCCACTGGAAGTGCAAAGCACATACCTGTACCAAATAGTAAGAAGAGATAATCAGCAATTCATCCATGTGAAACTCATGCTTTGTTCAGTCTTGTTCACTCCATACCACGTTACCTGCTATTTTGGAAGGAGAGGAACAGACTTCTAAATGTTTATAAAAAACATGAGAAACATCAAGCATTTTTGGAATTGTTTGTTTATTTTGGGGAATGAGGAGAAGGAAACAGCAGGACCCTAAAGGCAAAGTAGTTTTTAATCTTGCAGAAAAGAAAAATTGGTAAAAATCCCAATAAGATGTTTTGTATTTGTCTATATATTCATAGCCCTCTGCCTCCCTGAGTGGTTGATTTACTAATTCTTCGTTCACTGTATTTCTAGCCATTTCGGAATAAGGTGCAAGTTTATGCTCGCTCTGAGCCATATTTTCAAGCTGCCAAGGAGGAGGAGGGAGACAGTGTCAAGGTATCAACAGCAAATAAGTCAGGTGGAAGATTTCCAAATCAGTTCTGTCTTTGGTTGGTGGAGAATGTGATTCTCCAGACATCATCGATGAATCAAAAAGGGCACATATTTGAAATAAAATAAATTGTTTATGAACAACTCACAGCTTCTTCTCTCATGTGTGTGTCATGCGCCATTTGCAAGAGTCTGGACTAGTCTAGAGGAGCTGCAGCCTTTCTTTGGGAGCAGACAGAGCTGGGAGGCAAGAAAACCTTTAACACTCCTGATTAGACAGTGACTTCATGGGTACCCTTGGAAAATTCCCTGCACCTCTGAGTCTGACTCTGTGGCAGAGCAAAATAAGGGGAAGTTAAGTAAATCAGCTGTCACATAACCTACCCTCCAGTTTTTACTGTTAAACATGCTTCTTAATGATTCTTTTTTTAAATGTTATGAACTTACTCTTTCCCCCCACCAATATTTTTTTCTCTCTCATTAATGCAAATTACGAGCAAGTATGGCAGTGGTGGAAACTTAGAACACCAACGTAATTTTTTATAATACTGTAACTTATTACTTCATAAAGGGATTCCTGAGTATATATGACTGAAGATGAGCAGTTCTAATGCAAATTTTACCTCTGTTTTATTGCAAGTAATTTTCATTTATCTAGAAAGCTTGACAGAGGTATGAGCAAGTGCTACTGTTGGGTAGATTTTTATTAAAAATGGGTGAATATGTTAAATTTTTTTGCCAACAGCATGTCAAATTTTACTCTCTTCCCAAGGCTGCTGGAAGGCTGAATGTTGTTGGCTGGAGACAGGCATTGCTGTATCTGTATATAAACTCCAAGAGGAAGATCACTTTGTGGAAGGTCTACTATACCACTATTAGGGTCGTGGACAGGGATGATGAATTAAAGATTTCTCACATAATGCTGTGATAGGGGAAAATGGGCAGGTGCAAGTAAATGGACAGAATTTCCATTTCAGCTAGAACAGAGGAGCAAAGGCTTTTCCTTTAACAAAAGCAATGTGCAGAGAGGCTACTTGTTTTTATTGTTTTGTTAACTAGAGTAGTTTACTTTTATAGTGGTTGATAAATACTTGGCAGTCACTTAAATATATTTGGTAAATATGTGCTAATTTTAAAATGTAGTATGCAAAATCTTCCCTTGGTATAGAGGATGTACCTTACAACTTGGTTTCCTAATGTATCACGTGACCAAATCAAATCATGTGCTGAACTGTACTGCATCTGTCCCACTAATGATGGGGGATGCCAGGATTTCAATAAGGCTGGTCCTTAAGAACCCTAAGGCAGCAATATGTGGAGCACAGATGGTCATCCATGGCTTTGACAAAAGATGGAATTAAAATAGGCCTTTTCTGGCTCACCAAGGATTATGCTTGTAGACAACACTGGTGGGCACTTAAAACTGGCTATTAATACACGTCAGCTTACATCTTCCTTACTCCAGTGTTAATTTTTTTCATTTAAGAAGTGCAGCAAGATGTGCTGCATACAGACATCATACAAAATGTAGGAGACTTAAGTTTCATCTGTGTGACCATACTATAAATTGCTATCAAGGAGATAGCATGATACTGTATTTTCAAAGAATTTGCATCGTATAAATGGTTCTTGAAAACTGCAGGGTTTTTTCTGAATCCTGGCTAAGTACTTTAATGTGTCCTGCCTTAGTTCCAAAATATTTGTATGTACAGGTGTTCCATTGTTATTTATCTAATGTTTGATCTTTTTGCTGTAAAATTGATTTTAAAATAGCCTATGCTTCCCACTGAACTGTATTATCTGAGATTTTAGGTAAGTCCTAGATGTGTACTCCATAAGCACTACATCAAACAGAAGGGAGGAAGCAAAAAGATCTACTTGAGAGCGTAAACTTGACCTAATGCTATAAGGATTTTACCCATTGGGGAATGCTGGCTTCTGCCCTTGGAGAAGGCTAATGGAACACTCTCATCTCCATGCCTTCAACCCTCCTATGTAAATGCCAGAAGTGGTGGGTTTGAGTGGTTTCACTGTGTTCAAATGTTAGTCAACTGGAACTAATTATGTTGATCTTCCAAACTGCAACCAAGTTGGGCAGCATGCTGAAATGGAGGCCGGTGAGTTTTGTGGAGCAAAGGGGTGATTCTCTGTGGGGTCAGCTGGCTATTTAAGGATCATCTCCTTCCATTTAAGCCATTTTAAAAGAAGCTAAGATAGTTGTCTAGGCTCTGTCTTTGATAAATGGAAAAGATTATTATCTTGGGAGGGCTATCTACCCTCCGTGTTGTGGAGCGTGACAAATTGCCTGTTTGAACTGCCTGTTCCTTTCCACTGACTGTTGAGATACCTTCAACAAACTGAACTTCAGTATGATTTCTAGTAATGAGGCTTGGTAACCCATTTCACATTGACTGGCTCTGCTAAACATATCACTGAAGTAGTCTAATTGAGGGATGACATAATCACAGGTACATGGCAAAATCCTCTCTCCTCCCCACCCCCACCCCAAAAAGGGGTTTCACAGTTGTTTTCAGAACATACTGAGAAATTAGGTACAGATGTGAAAAAAGTCTCCATTTGTTCACAGATAACGTCCCCACAATCCTCAGCATCCTCACAGATAGTCTCTAAAGCTCCTGACAGCTGGAGGCTTTTGAGGGCAAATCCTACAGGAAAGGAATCAGACACTTCTATCTATGAAGTGGTTGGTTTTGATTTACTGTTTATGTCATAGTTGCTACTGGTCAGGAATGCACTGATGCCATACAAAAGAAGGAAACCCCAAAATACTGTGTTGGCATTCAGGGTGACCAAAGGATCACATTCAAGCAAGAGGTTTTACAATGCAATGGAAACAGTTCACTTGTGGACACCTTGGATCACCTGTGATGGCAAATTTTCATAACAGATGGAAAATGGTAATCAGAAGAGGTTTCTGATGCAGCTTACAACCTTCTTTCCCTAGCTTCCCTCCTTCCCTCTTACTGGCGAAAGATTATGAGCAAACAACAAACCCCTAACCTCTCACTAAGAATTGTATGACACAGCCAAAGATGCTAATTAGATCTGTTGCAGTATTGTGATGCTTTTTCTTCCTGCTATTTGCAGTATCTGCCATGAACTTTTCTGGCTAGCAATTTAGTAACTCCTGGGTTTAGACCTGTTCCTATCCTTGTTGCTGTCCTCTTGTATGACTTCAGGCAAGGCATTTCCCCTCCTTGCTGTACCTTTCTTCCTCCCACATGTTGTCTGATGTCTTTTTAGAATGTAAGGGGTTTTTTGGAGCTGGAATTATTGCTGTTTATGAATTTGTATGGGAAACAGTTGCAATGCCAGAGAATACAAATAGTAGCAACACAAATTAACCAATGTGGAAACCTATGAAGCGGGGAATAGGAAGAGTTTAATAGTGTCTGTATCAGCACTGAAAGAGTGAAAATGCTCTATAAGAACTTGCCTTGGCATTCACAAAATGCGAGCTCCTCTTCTTCTCCAGAACTACTGCATGTTCTGTGGCAGGTTCACCTGGGTCGTCCCATCCCAAGCATCACTTAGGTGTGTCCTCCTGGAGTGCTACAGGTTACCTTGATTTCTTAGAGGCCCAGCTGGCCATGTTTGGGTCAGTGAGACTTAAGGAAATGTCCCTGACAAGTAAGCTTTGTCAATTGTAGGAGTGGTTTTCTTGGGGTATTTTCCTCTTTATTTGCTGAATGTATTCAAGTGTGCCAGTATTGATTCAAACAAGGATATTTGAGTCTCTGAACACTGAGGATTATGAAGCTTTCCTATCAGTTCGTGGTGGTCTTGCTGAGGTCTGATGGCTGGTCATCAGTGAGAGCAAACAGAAAGTTCTCCTGCAAATGACTGCCAGAAAAGGACAGGTAGTGGACTTGAAGGCAATTTGGTTTTACGACTATTTTTAGGGAATCTGGACAAGAGTGGTGCAACCTATGTTTCGTACACAGGACGTTAAGAATGACAGTCTGAATGAAGAGAGAGGGTTTTTGTACTTTAGACTTTTTTCATTTTTAAGTACTGAGAAGCTCCGGATTGCTTAGGAACAGTGTTTTCATATTGCTGACTGCTTAAAAAAGCAGTCCCTTGAACTTTTGGAAGTAGATGGGTTTTTTTAACATTTTAAACCTAATGATCTACATCTGGGTTCCAGAGCAAAAATAATAGTATCTGAGTTCAGTAGTCCCAGAGGAGGTGCAATGACAGTGCCACAGAAGGAACATTTATGAATATAGATGAGCATGAGTTAGCTTTCTGGTATTTATAATCTAGGGAGATTGTCTTAAGGCAGGTGTTTTGAGTTCAGTTTTTTTCTTTAATCTGGTTTCAGGCTGCTCCTATTTTCCATCCTTCAGAACTGGGTTATCAGTAGTCCAACAGAGTATTGCTATTTGTATTTACTTGTGCTCACAGCATATCAGGTATTTCACAGAAGAGCCAGTCTCTGCTCTGAAGATTGTACAACTCCAGACACTGGCCTACAGAATTTCAGTGGTCACTGTGCCTTAGCCAGGGATCAGACAGTTGTCGAGTCAAACCTTCTGGCCACAGTCCTTCCATGGTAACACTGCTGTTGGTTTTAAAATCCAAGGAAACAACATTTCTCTGAGAATACTACTCTGTCAAATCAAGTCATCATCATTCTAGTACAATTTAATGGAAAACTTTCAACTTGAATTTTTTCCTGTTCTGCTTTTTTATCTAAATCCAATCTTGTCCTCTGTCTCTAATAGTCTAATTCTACTGTTGGTTTGTGGGAGTTTTTTTAAAAGAAATTATTTCCCAGAGCTGCAGCTGTTACAGATTACAGTATGATAGCATGAGTTGTCACTATGTCTTATGAGTGCCTTTTGCTGTGCCCCGTCTTGTGATCCATATGCTGAGGAGCAAAGAATACATAAAAGTCATTAAGGGACACTAACTTGTGGGCAGATGCAATCCAAACAAAATAAGTGGATGGAGAAAGCTAGTCTCATCCAATTACCATGCTAGGAGCTAAGGTAGGAAGCCATGTTCTCCAGGAAAAGGAAAAAGAAAGCAGGCTTTACCAGTGAGACTCTTGAAGGAGGAAGAGAAGGCTCCAGGTAGAAGCAAAGAAGCCAAAATTCCTGTTCTGTAGCATCAGAGACTGCTTCTGATGACAGGACCAGACAAGGTAAAAGGACAAAGCAGTAGCCTGAGTGGTTGGTTTCTTCTGGTTGTCTGGGAACGTCAGCAAAGTACACCTGACAAGAAGTGAGTTGATGCTGCAAAACTGCTGCAGACAGTGGGGCACCTGCCACTGACATGTAGTCCTCTGCATGTTCAGTATGTCCCTCTAGTGTTTGGAGAAGAGCTCCTCAGCCAGCGTAGGTGAAACGGAAGTTCCCACAGCACCCTCCCAGCTCCAAGTGCTGAGGGTGGTCCTGAAGCCTGGGGCAATCTGCCTGAGAGCCCTCTGGTGTGCCCTACCACACCCACTCCTGGGTGCACTGACATCCTTCCCTTTGAACATGGTAGTGTAACACTGTAATAACGACTTTGTTACTCCATTGTCTGAATTGTAGACATTTTAGCATCCGTGGTCACCTATGGCTGAGAGATCCAGAGTTCAGTTTCCAGTGAAGAAATATCTCTTCATTTTGAACCTGCTACTTATAGAATCATAGAATCGATTGGGTTGTAAAAGACCTCTGAGATCATCAAGTCCAACCCTTGGTCCAACTCCCGTCCGTTGACTAGATCATGGCACTCAGTGCCACGTCCAATCTGCGTTTAAAAATCTCCAGGGATGGTGAATCCACCACCTCTCTGGGCAGCCCATTCCAATGCCTGATTACTCTCTCTGTAAAGAATTTTTTTCTGATCTCCAACTTAAATTTCCCCCGGCAGAGCTTAAGCCCGTGCCCCCTTGTCCTATTGCCGAGTGCCTATGTTTCTCCTTAAGAGAGAATAAACCCCCCAAACATTGTTTCAGATATCAACATCCCTCCAATCCCAGCGCTCCAACTACTCAAATGTGTATGATTGCACTTAACCTACAAAAGTTTATAATAAAGTCAGTAGTAAATGTGTAGACAACTGAACACTGCACCAATACTACTGCTGTTTTGGTAATTATTTTTTGAGTAATATTGTGAAATTTTATTATGACTAAATGTAGTAAAATTGCTGCCTTCAGCACTGAAAAATAAAACAAATCTAACACCTAAGGCCATGCTGCACAAAGAGGAGTTTGTGCATGGATTACCGAGCAGGACTGTGGCAGAGTAAAACTCTTGAGACAGCAAGAACTGAAGAAAGGGAGTATTTAAAACAACTGTTTAGGCTTTTCTTCATCCTTTCAAAAGAAGGAAATACATTCCTTTTATTGACTGAAACACTGCATGGTCAGATTTGCTTCACTTAAATGTTCCCACAGATCTGACTGTGGGGTGTACGTCTGCACTAACCACCAAGTCACCGGACGTTTCAGTCACCCAGGATCTTGTAAAGTGAAAGGTCAGCAGACACGCAGAACAGAAAGAGATCTGTGAACTTTCCCCTTTGTAAGAAAATGCTAGAGTAATGGAATATCACAAATAACTGTGGTTTGGCAAAATCTAAGAGCATGCTGTGGTACACACAAGCCAGAAAGGGAAGTATGCAACTGGACATCATGATTAAAAAAATAACAAAGCCTAAGTAAAGCAATTTCTTAGCCAGTGTACCTTGTGTCTGTGCACTGAAAAACCTTCCTATTTTACTGGCAAAACAATCTGCAGGGAAATCAGGCCTACCTACTAACTGAACATTAGCTGTGCTGCACTAGGACACATTTTGACATTTTCTTACCTTTATTTTGAGTGGTGTATTTCAAAAAAAGAAAAAGCTAGGACACCTGTCCAGATCTCTAGCCTGTCCTCCCTAGTAAAAATATAATACACTCCAAGATTACCCCACATCTCTATCTAATTGTACAGCCCACCGTGGACAGTTTGTGCAACCTCCAAGGAAGAAATGACAAATAGCTGTTCCTTGGTCTTGTCCTACCAAACTTTTTGGAAGGCACCTGGATGTTTTGCTAAGTGGGGTCTTTGCTTTTTTAAAAGCAAAGCTTGCTCGCTGTCAAATCAGAGAGATCATTCCTTCATTCTGAAGCCTGTACTCTCACTCTCCATTTCTAGGGAAAGGCTGGGCTCCTCAGCATTCCTTTAAGTGCCTAATATCACATTTTTAGAATCTGCTTTTATATACACATCCTAAACTAATGCTTTATCATATACCATCTCATACAGCTACCTTACTAACCTTACTACTACATTTTCAAGATGTAAAAGGACCCCAAGTATTTTTAAGTACTCTGATCCTCTCCCTGCATTTTTAAATACAGTATCTTTTCCAAACAAGAACTAGAAATGAAAAAGTAGGAAAAGAGAAAAATAAAGCAGCAAGACAACTGCCTTTACTGTTGATTCCTTTGCGCGAAACGCGCCGGGCTTTGCTGCAGGGGTGCGCCTCGGCCGGGGCTGTTTTGGGCTGCCAGAGCACAATACCGGTTTCCTTTCGCCGAGAGCACAGGAAATAAATTGCGCGTATTGTGCCGGCGCTGCCCCGGAGACGCGGAGCTGCCCGGTGCCTCCTTCGGCCAATTTCCGACCCGGGGTCGCCCGAGGCCACCGGCCCCGCTTCGCCCGCCCCGCGCCCGCGTCGCTCCCGCACCGGCGCTGCAGCTGCCCCGCCCCGGGGGCCCGGTGGGTGCCCCGCTGCCCGCCGGGGCCCGAGCTGTCCCCACGGCCGGTGCCGCCGTGCCCGCTCCC
>JAOXXN010000065.1:21789657-21799783 GCA_026770055.1 Myrmophylax atrothorax
CACCGCACCGAGAGGGCGCTGCCCTCCGAGAGCGGCGCCGCCCCCGCTCCTCTCCGTGCCCGAGATGTGGCCCCGGACCGGGTTCGCTCCCGGTCGGGCGGGGCGGGGCGCTGGGGTGGGGGGGTGGCTGGTGAATTGCGGCCTTTTTGGCGACGGAAGCCCCTGTGGCAGCGCTGTAGGATCACCCGGCTTTGCGGGGGTGTTTCTGAGCGCCCCTCTGCGTGGGGCTGCTCGCCGCCCGCACTTGGCCCGTCAGCCGCCCTGGAACGCCCCGGCTCCGGGGATAGCTCTGGCTGCGGGAAACCTCCCGCCTCGTCCCCGCCTTCCCGCCCGGCGAACGGCCTCGGGGGTGGCCCGGCTCCCCCGTCGGCAGCGCAGAGCCCCGGGGGCTGAGGGGGAACCTTCCCTCCCGCCCACACCGTCTGAAACCCGAGGGATGCGGGTGCCGGGAGTGAAAACACGGGGGCGGTGCGGTGTTACCGGCGATCCCCTCCCGGGCAGGTGGTGCCCAGCACTGCATTTCTGACGGGTTTACCCACTCCAGCTCTAAATTCTGCAAGGGGAGGGTTTGCGTATCGGAAGGTTTTTCCGGGCGATCCTACCAGCCCGCGGAACGCTCCTTTGTGCAGCCTCATGCCGATCCGCCCTTTGGGCTATGGTGTGCGATTCCCCTGCCTTTCACTGTGGGCTGTTGTTTTGGCCAAAACTTTAGTCACAGCAGGGCTAATCTTTATATATTTCACGAATCTCACGATCGTTGTTTTAAAGCTGACCGTCCCCAGCTCCTTTACCAGCTCAGACTCTCACCTCTGCGTGCCCTCCAGCTTCTCGCAGCAGCCTCTCTCCCCAGAGCCCAGGGGACAGCCCATTGGCAGGGAGTTCCCTGCTCACCTTTTCTGCCTCTGGAGGGGGCAGAGACACTGTTATCCAGCACTGCATCTGTCCTGAAATGTCTGTAATTCAGAACAGAAACCACCTCAGGCTCTGTCAGTTTCAAACCTTTCGGGCTGGATTCATGCTCGGAGAACAATGACACCACTTCCTTCCAAACTGTTTTAAATTCAATCAAAAATCAAACAAGAGAGTCGTGCTTAGAGCTGGGCTTGACTCAAAACCTGGGAGCAAAACATCGGGGCTTCTCACCTGATGGTCACCAGTCCCGCTGAGGCATGTAACAGCTGCCTGTTTGGAGACCTAGAGGGGCAGAGCTGGGGAGGTGATGCGTGCCCACCCCTAGTCCCACCACCCTTTATTAGTCCCTGCTCAGGCTCTGGAAAGTGATGAGAGATGAACGGGGATCTTGCCCCTGCAGGGTGTGGCACAGACACTAAAAGCTGAAGTACACAAGCCATGGCCATGGTGGGAACTTGTCCTGCCTGTGCCTATGATGTTCTTTAGTATCTTAGGGGACTGCAGTCTACAGGATTCTCAGACTGCACCCCGAATTGCCAGCTTGAAATGCTCTTTAAAGTGTATTAAAAAAATCCAAACATTATTAAATGCAAAGAAATCATGAAAAACAACAAGGAACAAAAGCTCTCAATCCTAGCTGAGCACTGCACAGACAGGAACCTGCTCTGACGTACATGAGCACCCCATAGGGATTAACTCTTCCCTGCCCAACAAAGCCAGCCTTCTAGTTTCTACTTTGCAGCACATTTTGTGTGCTATAAATGTATTTAATCTAGCCAGATAGGGAGATTAAAACGTACAGGCTTAGTACCTATCTGCAGTTGTCTACTCTCCAAAAAACCCCCCACAATCCTGACCCAGGAGTTTTCTGCTTGTATGACAGATCCAAAGAAATTTCCCTTGTAAAGCAGAAACAAGAAACAGGCAGCAGAAGTCTAAAGGAAAACAACAAGGAGAAGCTCTTGGAGTCATTTTTCCCTTTGCTTTTCTGTAGTAAATATGCAGAAGGGAGTTTATCGCATGTCTACTACTAAACAGTTCATATTTTGTTACTCTCACCCCTTCACTAAGGTTCCTAAAGCCCTTTGCAGCCACTGTTTCACTCAGTCTCAGGTACACCCACCTAGGAGACAGCTGGTGTTACCAACCACCTTATAAAAACAGGGGCAGTGAACCGCAGGAGGGACTTGTGTCAAGCCACCTAACACAAAATACCTGGAACAGAAATTAGGAGGTGGGATTCTCAGTTTTGACTTTAACCTTCAAGTCAGGTTTCTTCCTTTTCCCAAACCTGCAGTGCCAAACCACTGCAGTATCAAATGTGCAACAGCATCCTCCATCGTCTTGTCATCCTTTGTACCACATTAAGGTGGAGGAACATGTAGGCTGCAAGCCTCCAGACCCTCACTTGCCTTTTAAGGAGACTGCCATTTAGAAAGCTGGACTAGGAGATTCATGCTTTTGGCTATCTGCATTATCCTTCATTTCTGTAATGGAGCATCATCGCTGAGGGAATTACACAGAAATTACTTGCTTCAGGTACTGCATCTGTCCCATGTTTAAGCACAGTGAGGTCTGATGTTTTTCCTGATGTACCACATGCTCTTATTCCAATTTTTTGCCCCTGCATCTGTGGGCAATTCAAAGTCTCACGATGAGACCACCTGCACAGGGATACAGCCCATAGAAGGTCTCAGTTGTGGCTGCAGCAAGAACAGTTTGGAACAGTGTAGAATTTTTTCACTGCCATGATAACGAAAGCATAGCATTGCCTAAATATGCTTGTCCTTCTCAGCATAGGCAGCAAATTTTGAGTTCTCTCATTTTTTTTCACTTCAGGTTTGACTGGACACAACTAGCATCTTGGGGTGCCTGACTGATTATCTGCATGGGAGATGTGTAGACATCAGCTCTCTCTTTCCCTAACAACCTGTTGCTGTGGTACAGCACAGGACATGAGCAAGATGTTCCATAGCATCTGAAATGGCAGCGAGAATCCTGTGAGAGAGGCAAGATTCTTGGAGATGGGTATGTCCTAACAGGTATGGTGTTTTTCTTGAGAAAGCCAAGTGTAAAATATTTACTAGCTTTCATTCCACCGACCTTTGAGAAAATTACATGAAAAAAAATAGTTCTTGCTCAAAAGAAAGGGGCAAAATGGCTTCTAGGTAAGAAGAGATATTTGGTAGGGAATTCCTCATGTCTGCACATCTCTTTCTAGAAATGGAAAAAGTTCACGAGCTGTATTCAATCACTTAATTGAAATCTTTTCCCAAAACACCACCTTTACATTTCTTAATTCTGGAATGCTACTACTCTGAATCTACACTTTGAGTTCGTCCTAAAATGAGATAACACTATGATGAACATGCCTTAGCATTGCAGTAGTGTGGTATGAGACATACCATTTCATACATGTCATGGAAAGTATGGTGGACTGATATTGAACTCAAAAACATGCCAGCAAGTTTCTGGATGATGTTGCTAATCATTATGCCCTGTGTTTAATGTGGTTACATGTCCCCATATCAGTGCAGTATAGAAGTGCTGGGGGAAGGACCATAGGTGACATCCTGTGCTTTTCCAAGCCTCTTGTCTTCCACTTGACTGTGCGTAAGGCCCTTGCACTCTGTGAGGATCTGTCTAGGAGCAAGTACAAAGGTTAAGATAGATGACATGACATGGGGGAGAAAAGAAGGAGAAAGCATCTGCTGATAATCAGAATGTGAAAAAATTATTTCAGTAATTTCAGGTTTGTGTTGCTCAAAGGTCATTTTCAGTGACATTTGACAGGAAATGAGAACTTCTCAGTTAAGATCAAGCAGACATCAGTGTTGTTCAATGTTTCTTGAACACTACAGAGAGTGGCTTAAAATGCTCCTAATTCCTTTCCAGTTATCTACTTTTAGAAAGTCAAAAAAAGTCTGATTTTCATACTGGTTTAAGTGTCCTGAAACTTTCACTTGAAACCTAAAACCTTCCTCATCCATGTCCCTCCTGTTAGTGATGAGACAACAGGATCACAGATCCTCTTAAGGATCTTAAGTTAAAGCCCTTTATTCCAGTGCTGCTCTTCTTGTCTCCATTTGCTAATTGTGAATATGGAAACTTGATAGCCAGGGACCTCATCTTGAGCCTTACAGATCTCCAGATTACACAGCCATAATTAAATTGAGGAGACTAAAGGGAAAGGAATTAATATTAAAAAAAAAAAAAAGGAAGGAAGAAAGAAAACAACAACAACCTAACTGCCACAAATCAAATCCATGACAATTACTTTAAATGTGTGGTATGTGGTCACTGACATATGAGTCACTTGAGTCTATCTTTATAGGATGTATGAATAAAACACCCAGCTGGCATGGTGCCACTGTCCCTGTAGCTATATCAGAGCATAACAGCAACCTGCATTGTCAGCTAGAGGCTTATTGTCATCAAGGCCAATAGAAATCTTAGTCCTGGTGCTAGGCTAAGAGTCATCCTATAGCTCAACCCTCTATTGCAAGTCGTCTTTGGAGATGTCTTCCATAGTTGCATTTCTTTTCAGTGCCTTTACACCCTCATTTCATTGTCATGATTCCAAGAGAGTTTTCAAAAGTAATAATAGTAGGTACCTGTGTCTCCTCCTCTCATAGTTATATGGCCCACAACACTAACAGCTCTGCAGTGTAGGTTCAACCTACACTTGCTTTAATGTTCCTGGGCTAACGTGGAAGCTGGTTGCTGCCTGGCTGGATTAACAATCCAACGTATGAAAGTTCACTTTATGTGGTGTAACAATGGTCCTTGGACAGGCTTAACCAGGTTCTCCACTTAGGGACACAACTGTGGCCAGTGCTGAACCATTGCGCTTGCTCTCTGCAGCACAAAGAGGTCCTCTGTGAAAAGGAGATTGTGGTGTAATGGATTTTGGCACAGCCTTTGAAAAGGTTGAACTGGCATTTGCCTGGAATGACATTGGTTATGGTTGACTCTGTTCCAGCTAGACGGATAGATTAGATAAAGCAATACAGGTGCCCTCCAGCTCTGCCACTCTGTGACAACTCCCTTAGAGCAGTCTGCACCACTATTAGCTTGCTGAGCCATCACAACTAAAACATACAGAGGAGGCAAGAGCCTATTTTCATTTGGGAAGAGAGCTTGCGGTAAATCAGCATACTTGCAAACCTCTGATTGTGTAGGTACAGATATAGCACAACTACAAAAGCTGGTAATCTGCCATAGTTTAAAACCAGGGTCCACCTCATCCCATCCTCTGTTGCCAAGGAGCACACTAAAGGGAGTTTGCAATGGCAAGACTAGTTTTCCATAAATAGCTGGTCTTCCATGCTGTATCACCCTTTACCAGTGTGCTGACATTGCAGCCATGTAACGCAAAAAGGTCAAATCCATTCAGTTCCCATGTTGCAGTCCCAGTTCCTAGGGAGGCTCACGCAGCACACTTGCTAACTCACTCCCACCTCCAGCCTCAGGTGAAGCAGCCATTTCCTTGGAGAGGAAATCTGGAAGAGAGAGGAGTTTCCATGAGGTACCAGGTGGATGATTGGGAGAAGAAGCTCAATTACATGGCTCGGCTGCATTTCTCAGCCCTAATCCCCAAAAGATGGGGTCTCTTCTTAGTAGCTCTAAATAGGAGTAACACATGAATTCCCAAATGGGTGAGGGAGTTATGCAACCATGAGGCAGCTGATTGCATGTTCATACCACTGGGAAGGAGAGGAGCTCTCCCCCACATCTTACCCAAGCAGACAGTGAGCGGGGTTTCCTTAATGGGAATCCCTCCACTGCTTCTCCCCCAAATCCCTAGCTCATCCGTGTGGGGTGTGCTGCCTGTGCATCAGATGGGCGGAATGAGGCTGTCGACTTACTTTTCATTCAAAGGTTTAAACGAAGATAGATTTGAACTCCAAACATACATTTAAAGGAAAGTTTTTTCAGCAAGTCTGGTAGGCTTAGTCTGAAATGCCCACCTCTATCCACCCCTCTCTCACTGGAGAAAGAAGGCAGCTCAATTTGTTGCCTCTCACTATATCTGTTTGTAAGAAAGTTGTGAGGGAAAAGCTCAAATATGTGGGCTGAACACTCCAAGATAAAAAATAACAAAACCAAAAAATCCACCACAATCCTCATGAGTGAACTGACAGCTTGAGTTTCATCCTGACATTGGTGAAGACCAGTTGGAGAAAAAGAAAAGCTTTGTCCTTTCCCAGCAGTATGGTGTGTGTGTATGTAGGGCAGGTTAAAAGAAGACTATAGCTGGGAGCTCTCCCACATTACCAAATTGTACTGCATCTTCAATCACCTAACTTGCATTTACTCTGATAGTTCAGAAGCATGTAAAGTCATTGATTAATCTCACCTTGTGACTACCCCAGCTACTCCTGTTCTATGCTTCTGGGTAAGGTAGTATGACTTACCCAGGTCAGGCCATGACAGAGGGAAGAGAAAGCCAAGGAGCAACTGTTCCCAGTGCTTGCCTACCTGTCAGGCCATGTCTGTTCTCTCTGTACACAAGTTTGGAGAAAACTTGGTGCCTGAATGGGTTTTCCTAGGATACTGGGGAGTATTTGCATGTGCAGATCTGATAACCAGGTGACTGCCATAGCTGGGCAAGGCCAGCCCCCTCCTAGCAGGCCACAGAGGAAAATGACATTTGTGTTCGGTTGAGCTGGTAAAATGCCAACTACCCAAAAACAGACTAAGAGAGTTTCCCTCACCCTGCTGAGAAAAGGGGAAAGAAACTGGAAAAGTTAAAATAGAATTATATATTTATACAGAAAAGAGAAAATTAAAAGTAAACTACAATATAACACGCACCTGCACAAGTTAGATATAATAACAAGCCTATACCTCCCACTGAAAACAGATCCCATCACTCTGGATCCATAAAGCACCCCAAAGGACACCCAGCAAGAGAGGAGAAAAACCCAATAACAAGATGTTTACTTCCCTGAACTAAAACAAAATGTGAAGTAGCAGCAGGGCAGCAACAAGGCAAACCTCAGCAGGAGAGCGGCAGTGTGTCCTGTCTCTATCTCAGCCACGATGGCACATGAGAGAACTCCTCCTACTCTACTGTATTTATATCCCAGTTTGCATCATCTGATATGAAGTCTTTCTTTGATTGCATAAGTCAGGTGACACCTGTACCTCCTAATCTATGTAACACTATCAGGACCTACTAAAATTAAGGCCTAAACTACCACACCTCCCCTGTCTGGCATGAGTGGGGAGAGGGGCTGAGCCCTGGCCAGGAGGTGGGGATGGGAGACCGGTCATGGCCCTTCAAGAGTGGATTTTCCCAATGTCACCAGTACAACCCTCTGAGGCAAGAGCTAAAGCTGCCCACACCACATGTCTGAACAGCTATGCTGGAGCCTCCTCTGCCCTCTCCTCCCCAGAAGTGAGAGCACTTTAGGCTAAACTGACTCAGCTTTGGCAGAGCACAGGAATGGAGACAACCCATTGGGCAGCCCTACCAGCACCTGGGCTGGGTGGGACCAAAATGACCATAGGCATCTGCCACCCCAGGCCCCGTGTGCATGCTCACCAGGCTGCTGGAGCCACAGCCAGACTTAGCACAGCAGTGACTGTAACTTGGAAGGGCCTGGAAGGTTACTGTGGCTGCCCCCACCATGCTGGACATCAGACGGGGAGGCCAGCTCTGACTGGTACGTGTCCCTCCATGAGAGAGTAATAGGAAAATTACGGGATTTCTGCTTCTGTAAACCATCCTGCCTGAGAAATAGCCAAAGAGAAACACCTAGGGAGAAAAAAAATGAAGCATCTGCTTGATCATATGAAGGGTATTGCCCTAAGATGGAAGAACTAGCTTTGTGTCCGAGCAATGCCACAAACTACCTCTATAGATTTGGGTGAGTCACTTAACTTTCATTTACACAGCTCTAAAGTAAGTGCAAAGGGGTTTTTTTTTCCTTTTGTATTTATTATTTTCTTTTTCTTCTCTTTCTCTTTTCACATATTAAGCTCCTTGGGCAGTCTCTTAATACCCAGCATGTCTAGCTCCTCACATGTTATGGTGTAGATCTTACTTGGTTGTTTACCTCCTCCCATAACATAAATGAAAATTCACTATTAATATCCCTGGAGGAATATTGAGATTGGGAGAGGCTATTTTGGGAATGACAGGATGAAGGGAGGGAAAAAAAAAAGGATTTTGTTAAAATGCAGGCACTGCCCTTCCTAAGCCAGGCTGAGATAGCATCCCAGAATTGGGTAATAAATGCAACTTCTTTTCTGTGTCCATCCCATCTTTCAGCCATTCTGAGCTGAACCTTTCTGCTGCAGTGTGTGTTCTGTCCTCAATTAAAAAAAAAATAAAAAAGGAAAAAGCACAAAATAAAATAAACCCCTGATAATATAATTCTTCTCCCACAGCCTGAGTCTCTGCACCAGGAAACTGTGAATAATCTCTCAGTGCAAACAGCCCCCTGTGTAAAAATAGCAACACAACTGCAAACTTCAGGGTAATCACTGCTTGATTTCAAAATATTTGTTCTGCTCCTGCCCTGTCCTTTATCTCTCAGGCCTCTGTATGTCACTAAAGCAACATTCGACAGCTCCTCACCAGGTCTGCCTCCTCCAATGTGCTCCATCATTATTAATGGACACAATCTCCATCTCAGAGTATTTAAAAATATACCCTTTTCTAAATATAGGCAATCTGCGTGTGCTTAACTACTACAGGGCAGAATGAGAGGGACCAAAATATTGACATGCACTGGGTGTGTATAATTTGTTTTGATTCCTGCTCCCCCCCCTACCTCCCAGTACCAATCTCTATATTACCCACACACCTGGGAGAAAATCTGTTATTATTTAGCATGAGGAATGTAGCTGCTGCTTAGAGCCTGGAGTTTCCTTTGTTTATTTTTCCATCCTCTGTCCAAACGGTGTCAATGAGAGTGGAGCTTACAGAGCTATTTATAGCCTCTCGCCACACTAGGCTGCACCTTGCCAGCAGAAGCAGCAGCATCAGCCGCCTCCAGGGGGGGACAGGATGGGGCAGACCATGGGGCAGGGCAGGGCACAGGGCCCCGAGCAGGGAGAGGAAGGCAGGGGAAAGCCAGAAAGACAAGGAGGGGCAGGGAGTGGAGCAAAGGAGGGATGCAAAGTGGGGACCATGGCATGCAAGGTGGAGAGGAGCAGGGGGCCAGGTGGACAAGGGAAGTGGTCTCAGGCACTTGGCAGGGAATGAAAGCTGGAAACATCGAAAATTGTTTTAGGAGAGATTTGAGGGGGAGATGTCAGATAGCTATTACCTGGTTAGGATGCGGGCTTTGAATGAAATCATCTTGGGGTAACCCTTGCCTGGGATCAGGGAATACTTGGGAGCTAGTCAGAGTGAGACCTGCCTCTTGGGAGGTGGGTTTAGGGGGTGCAGAAACATCCCATCTCACTGAGTGCAGTGGGAGAATCTAAAAAAAAGAGCAGTACTGGAGTCTGACCCATGGAGAGGGGGCAACCAATCCAGTTACAGTCATAAATGGGACTGGGGAACTCTGAGCTTATGTGGCTTGTGGCCACAGGGGAGCAGGTGCAGGGTGTGCTCCCTATCCCTTCCCCGGCATCATCCCTGTTTTAGGGTGCCAAGCTCTGACCTTGGTTGGAGTAGACAGACAGAACCATGACATGTGTGGGGCAACCCCCCCAAGAGGGTCTCAGTGCCTCCTCTCCAGCTTCCTCAGCTCTCACTGAAGCTTTGCTCCCCACACCATGCCTGGCCCCTCTCCCCAGGGGTCCTGCCTGCTTCCCGTGCCCCACTGGGGACATTTTCCCACTCCTGCCCGTGGGTGGATTTGATTCATGCCTGGCTTTGTGCAGACACGCACTGGTGGCAGTTCCTTAAAAGGGGGTGAAGGCAACCTACCCACTAACAGAGGTAACTCTGGGGCTTGATTTGTGGCTCTGTTCTGTTGTAGTTAGCGTTAATAAGCTTGCCCTTGGTGCAGTCTGCAGGGTTTTAGGTGCTAAGGAGCAAAAATCCATGGAAGGGGGAGAGCAGGAAAGGGAGCTCGCATTTGGGAGCGTGAGTGTGCATGCTCTCCCTTGAGTACATGTCCAGAGCCTAAGGCCACTCTATTTTTCTAATGGGGTGCAGGGAAAAAGCTGCAGTTTCTGCTTGAGGTATTGCTTAAGCTGGCAGGGAGAGCTGGGCTGGCCAGATGGAGGGATGAGAGGGAGGCAGGGAGAG
>JAOXXN010000065.1:21800445-21811427 GCA_026770055.1 Myrmophylax atrothorax
CCACACCACCACCTTGCGGGAGTGGCTCCACGTGAGCCCCGCACACAGAACCAGCACGGCGCCAGCACACATCCCACCCATCCCCGGGACACACGCGGTTACATCAGCGGCACGCTCCCCTCCGCGCCCCTGCGGCACCACGCGGGTTGGGGCAGCCTCAGCCTCTGCTCTCCTCCCCAGCACCGGGAGCCTGCCGAGCTCGAGTCTATTTTTAAACACAGCCACATAAGCCCTACGTGCTGGTGGGCAAATAAGCTTCAAACAACTCCATTACAAACCCGGACATCCCCAAGGTAAATGTAGTTGCCCGGCAGCAGGGCAGGAAATGCCCCTCGCTGCAGTCCATTTCCCCACCACTGGCTCCGGTGCTTGGTGACCCTGCCCACCTCCATTCCCAAGCCACAGCAGGCTCCCTGCCCTGCCTGACTCCAACAGTCACATCCCCACTGTGACAAGATGCTGAAAAGGAGGGAAGGTAAAATATGAAATACAGCTGTGGCTGTCAGTGGGCTGGCAATATGTTTGCTCCGACCCCACTGGGGTTTACAGCAGGGTAATGGATAGGACAGTTTTATCCTCTGTACCTCTACCCTTGCCCAGTTTATGCAGCACTTTCTTAGCATCCATTCTTCCATTGCTGGGTCCAAAATGAATGAACCACCTGGATTCACAATTTCTATCATGCAGAAATAACATCAGTACAAAGAGCTCTGCAGCCCATCGCCAGCCATCTTCCTCCCACTCCCTGTTTAAGGCTGCATCAATGCAAAGACCTGAAGAGCTTCACCCCCTCAGGCACTACCAGGTGTAGCAGAGACATGGATGGGGGAAAGCAAATTTTCTTTTCAGTCCTCCGCCAGCATGGGAAGGCAAGGACTCTCAGCCATGCCAGGTGAGACAAAGAGGGGACCAAGTCACTGGTCCACACAGAGCAAATATGTTGAGCAGGAACGAGTGCCCTCGGAACTGTGCTTGGGAGTGGCAGTGGCCAGCAGCAGCAGGACTAGACCCCTCCTCAGCAAACAACTGGTCATGACTGGGGCTTCTGCTGACCTTTGGGGTTAGCCTTGAGCATCTCCAGCTCCCATTGGGTCCGGCCAGTCTGATAGGGGCTCAGTGGGCACAACACAAGGAACTTAGCGGAGTTACCTCTTTGTAGCATGAAGAACCAAAGGTATTTTAGGCTGTATTTTATCCTTACAGTATTTTTGCTAACTGGACTAACCCTTCAGACATCTCTAACAGGAGTTCCAAATCCAGGAAGACAAAAACATCTTTGCATCTTACCCAGCATTCTCCTCGGTAGCATCTTGTGTGTTTTACCTTTGAAAAGCATGTTGGAGAAATTTGGGTTACAGTCCTGGTAATCTGTTCCTGTGAACAGGTGGTGGTTAAAATTTTTTCTCCACATGTTGCCTCCCCTTCTCTTTTGGGGAGCCAGAGAAGCTGGACCCTGGCCCCAAGAAAGATATCTTAGCAAGCTGCTTTTTCTTCTTCTGCATTTCTGAAGAGGAAAGAGATGGTTTAGTTTACTGCCTCTTGCTTTCCCTGTGTGTGAAAGGGGTTCCTTTGCTAGACTGAGTATTTTGAACCAAGATCTGTGAAGGAGAATACACAGCAATTCCAGGTTTTGATGCCACTGTTTGTATTAGAGACAATTGGCTCACTCAAGAGAAGAAACCTGTGTTGGTTCATGCAAAATTGAGAGGAGACGGTGGAAAGCATTCAAGTTAAATATTCCACCCAAGTATTTTAAACTGACAGTCACATGAAGTAAAAAATCCCACAAGGTGTATAAGACTGTGTAAGGCTTACTGAAAAACAAGGCTTTCTGTCTAAGGCAGAGGAAACAAAGGTCCCTCATAACACCAACTACTGTTCATATTTTTAAACTCTTATTATGTCCATTCTTAGAGGCCCTAATCATGATTGAGGTCTTTGTATGTACAGACATAAAGGTAAGATACCAGCTCCAGAATGTTTTTAATGATGTAGAGAGATGGTTACACTGGAAGCAGTTGCAAATACACACATGCATGTGTGCATGTATGTGTTTTATGTCCAGTATACTGTCTCTTCACAGTACTGCCCATGGGCACCACAGTGCAATATGCTGCCCCAAAATAACAAGGAAATCCATGACCAAAGAATGTGCAACTGCGAGACAAGACCTAACTGACCTGAGTGTTTAGTTTGGGCCTAACAAGCGGGCACTGCAGCCCAGGAGTCCTGCCTCTCCCTCTTTCCAGTAACCATGAGACAGCACTCCTTCCCACATATGCAGGAACAATGATTTTATTTTTTTGTAATTATATTAATACCTGTTCTTCCCTCATGCTAGCAATTTGGTTGATTTCTTGTTTATTGCTTTTCACCTTCTACCATCAATAATTCAGCCACATAGCCCCCAGGAGGTGAAGAACTAAATACTCATTTTACAGACTTGCCTAGAAAAGGAGTGACATGATAACTGGAATCAGATCCCTGGCGTTCCTGGTTCCTAACCCAGGCCACAGTCCCGGGGACAGCAATCCCACAACCTATAATGCCAGGGTCCTTGCTGGCTTTTGAAGGTTTGTTCTGGTTTCTGTCTCCTTGGGTTTTCCCAGGAAAAACAACTGCAGGATGTGACTGTGATTGTAAATGAGGTCTCTGGGTGGATTGTGCACTGTCGGTCTTACTTCTCCTCTAGTCTTTAATACTGTACTTCCCAATCAAAGGATCCCAGATTCTCTTAGAATCTGTGGATTAGGTCATGGGGTTCATTGCAGATCTCAGAAAAACTGGTCCTTGTAATTAAACTGCTACCATAGTCTACTCCAGATAATGGTGGTTTAGGGACTGGAAGGAGTGAGAAAAGGCTATGAAGAATCAGCTCCACTCATGCTCTCTAGCAAGTGTCTGAGCCATATAGGTCATGCAGAAGCCATTTGCTGTTCTGTACCTGCTCCATGGATGAACAGGGGACTGCATTCTGCATATATGTCAGCTGCCACGCTTTTCAGTTTGATTCAATTCGCTAAAACCTTCTTAAAACCCTGTAGAAATAAATATCCCTCCACTCCTCAAGCTACTGCTTTTTTGCGCTTTTTTTTGGCCTTTTTTTTGCTTCTTTTTTTTTTTTTTCTGAGGTAGAGAGGAGAGGGGTTTGGTTGGTTTGGGTTTGGGTTTTTTTTTTCTGTGCATGCTGTCCTTCCAGCTCATCCTTCAAACACCCTGGCCATCTCTTCGGATGCCATGGGCTATTTTTAGCCCATGTGCAGGTTTAAGCAAAGCCTCCCCGTGCCGGAGTCTCCCCGTCCCCCCGCCCGGGTGCGGAGGGGACTGGCGGCGTGGAGCAGGGAGCGAAGTCAAGCCACAAGGGGGCATGTGCTCTTCTAATTCATAAAATGTGCCTTCATTGACAAAAATGCTGAACAATTGGTGAATGGTGTGTGCATAAGTTAATGCTGCTGGAGAATACACGGGTAGTGACGGGGGAGCTTGGCCGGGGGGCTTGTCCGTAGGGAAGCAGAGAGATGAGGAGGAGTGGTGGGGGCCTAAAATGCACCTAGGGTCTCTCTATGCCTCTCGCCTGCTGAAGCAGGATGCTCTGGTGAAGGGAGAGGCAGAGAGCCTAATTCTGCTCCCAAACTCCACTGAAACTAAAGACAATGGCAACACCAAAGCTGGGAGGATGTTACTGGTAGTCACAGCTCAAGGTGGCTCTGGGGATGCTTTATTGTTTTTTTTAAGGTTTTGTAGCAAATGTGCTCAGCCTCCAAACATTTTTAATTCCTTTGCTAGGTGAGATGGTAGAGGAGACTAATAGCTAAGAAGGATATTTACACACAGAATATTTATTTCTAAGAAAATTTTACATCCACCTCCACCTCCTAGTCTAGTGTGGCTGAACCCATCCTCACCATAGTGAAGTCCCACAGCTTCTGCTGTCTCTTACTGCCCCTGTGTTGGAACTTCGGTGGCTTCACCAAAGGACAACCACTGTAGAGGGAAGAGAGATGGGGCTGACCACTGAACAGGGAACCTGGACCCCAGGGGATACACCCAGATCTGCTATGGCTTCAGGTGTATGCCAGTACTCTGATGAATTAAAGGACTAGGAACTGCTAAAGACCGCTGTGAAGTCTTGCTTTCAAACAAATTTCCCAATGAAATGGATAAAAGAAAATATGAGATAAGCAGAAGCTTTTCTGTCTGAGCATGTCACAGCAAATATTTAGTTTATTGGCTTTTTAGAGTTCTTTCTTCTCAATCCAAAATGGAGCCAGGTGTATTGGGAGTCAGTTTGTAATTTCCCAGGATATGAGTCAAAATGTGCAGCTCACCACCTGTAACTCCAGTGACTGCAGTGAAGTTCAGACAAGAATGAATTTCACAAATGATGACTGATCAGAACGGTCCTAAGTGATATTAAAAACGGGAGGCAACCCTCATTCTTCCTGCCATGCCCTTCTGCAACCCTTCCCCTCCAACTGTCAGAGCAATGCAGACCTTCACCCACCATGGGCTGTGACCACCCAGCATACACAGTCGAGGGGGTCTTTCACCAGTCACTACAGACTGCACTGAAATAAGGGGCAGGATTGCAGAGGATGAGTCTCACCCCATTCCCTGGATTATTCCCTGCTTCCCTTCCATTTCTCTGATGGTGAGGGGGAGAGGGAAAGCCAGGCAGTAAAGAAAAATACAAGCACTGTCCCTACAGCATGCAGAGGAGAGATACTGGATTATTCCTTAGTGACAAGCTGGTGTCTCACAGGGAGTGCCTTCTCAAGTAACCAGGCATGGCAGGACCAGACCTACAGCCACCATTGTGTAACTTTGATGATTCAGCCTTCAAGCCCCTTCATCTCATTTTAAAAGGCAGGGAAAAGCCTGTCATGCAGGTCAGAAGGTATTGTTGCCCTCTGGCTTCATCTTTGCCCCTGCACAGGTGCAAGCAAGACATAGCTGCTGCAAGCTTTTATACAAAAGGAAGAGGGGAAGCAGCCTGGATTTACCTGTGGTCTGAAACAGATTTACCTCTTGAATGAGTTTTCCCCAATAAGGCGTCTCTGAGAATTTTGGCTACAGTGCAAGAGAGGTAGAAATAAATCTGCAAAGGGCTTTCTCTCATGAAAGATGCTCTGACACAACAGTGATGTGTGTGTATAATATTTGGTGGGGAAATCAGTGGGAACAGACCCAGCCTCAAGTGTGCTAAAGCCTGGGACATCACACCCAAGGCTGCTGCATAGGGGTCTCCTGCCAGAATCTGTGTGACTATTTCATGATGCTGACAGCAATACCACACCATTCAATATTTTATGTGTGGCATGGGCTAAGCTTTGAGAAGTCTTGGGACATGCTTGGTTAGGTAGAATGCAGGATATTCACCTGTCATTGTCTTACAAGTTTTTCAGGCCTCTGGTAGCCCTACAGTTGATCTTGATTTTGCTTTTGCTAAATTCAAGATAAATCCTCCATCCCTCAGACTTGCACTTTTTGCAGACCAGAAATTTCCCTGTGGACTTCAAGCAGTGAGGGCAGTCCTCCCTTATATGGGAAAAAAGACATCTTCCTTTGACTTGGGGCTAGACACAGGCACTTGTTCATGTCCTCTGATGCCTGTGTGGCCTGTGGCCTTTAATCCCCCTAAACCTATGTGCCATAAAGTCTATCTAGACTGAAAATCTCCTTGTTCTTCTTCCAGGACTGAGGTTCCTGCAGTAATTCCTAATAGTCTTTAAACACAGGATGCCAATTTGATTGAAAAGCTGAAAATAGTAAGATGTATCTGTCCCACCCACAGTGAAATTTGGTTACTTACTTTGTCCATCCTCCCTCCCCTTTTCTAATTGTTCTTCTTTGTACAGTTCCTCATTTAGACTGCGGTCTCGTTGTGTACAGCATGCTTTCCTGTACTTAACCATAAAGCACTATGTGAACTGAACTGCCTTCTTTCACTATTATTTAGTGCTCAGAACATTTGTTGCTGCACAAGTGATGTGGTGTCTTCCTACTCTTCTAGAAAATTCCAATACTCATAGGACTGCAATGTCTGATAAGTCAACAATGAAATGCTAAAAGAAATATCCCTTCCCAACACAGTCTTAACTGTGAGCTGCTGGTGTTAGCTCCCAGAAATAACCTGGCAAAAAATGAGGAGCCTAATAAATAGACCTGATGCACTCTCTTTGGGTATACTGTTAGTAGAATCCCAGACAATAGATTGAAAATCCAACATTTAGATGCATGTATTCTGAGTGTATTAACTGTATTGACTGTAGCTGTATTGACTGTCTGTTGGAGCAGCTTGGAAAAGCTGATACCATATGGGTTAGGTTGAGCTCTAACTATGAAAAGTCTATGTTGAGACATGGAGTGGGGGTTATTTGGTTGGCTAACGGCAATTTGGCCAATGCGCCCATAGTTATCTCTTGCTATAGAAATTGCCTAGTGGTGTGATCTCCTGGTCACTGTGAGATGTGAGCAAGGCCATCTCACGGAAGGAATCTCTATAGAAAGGGAAAAGTCCAGTTATCTTTTAGTGTGATATGTGTGGACTCAGCACCTGAATAGAGGCCAAGCCTAGATTGCACTTGTTTGCTTGTGTTTCCTTGTCTTGTGTTTTTTCACCACAAGAGATACATTAGACCCCATCTGGGAGTCCTCCATACTCTTTTCCACTCACTTTTGCCTGTGATGGTGGGTGTGAGCCCTGCCATGGCACAGCACCCAAAGGGCAGAGTTGAAGTTGCATTGCAAACAGCAATGTGTACAACACAATTCTGTATCTCTGGGATCTCCTTGCTTGTTTTCACCCCCTCTCTGCTTCTCTACTTCCTGAAAGGGAATGAAGGATATTTAATTCCCTCTACGCAAAGTTTTGGGATACCAAATCTTCTTCAGTTCACACACACACACACAGAGAAAAAAGCAATCTTTTCCATGTCCAGAGCCAGGATCCCCACACTGGCTTTAGTTCACTGTGTTGCACACTGCTTCCCCTCTTTATGCTCCTGTGTTTGCAGGTGTCAGCATGAACCTCCAAAGAGGAGCTGGGGAAGGACTGTGGAATAGCCTGGAGCCATGACTGCACTTTGAAAGGTGGAGAGGTCAAATTTGAAGGGAGCACATACGACAAGCAGGAGACCTGAAACAAAGCCCTCCAAAGCCCCGTGAAGTATGCATGTTGGTTATGAAGTTTGTAAAGCTCAGCTGTTCAGCTCCTCCCATTTCTTTTCAGTGCTTTCATTCACTGTTTTCCTTTTGGCTCTTTTTACTCCCCTACAGTGCATCAGGTACTCTGAAATCCACTCTATTACACCCACACTTTGTACCTCCATACCTTCTGACACCCTCCCCTTCCTCCATGTGTGCACTGTTTGCAGCTCTCGTCCCTCGTTTCCTCCCACATGTCCATCCCAGCTTTACTCTTCTCCTTCCCACCCCACCCTTGGAGGTTATTTGACATACCTGTGGGCAAGTAGGAGCAGTGCTGTGAGGCATGAGTGTACCAGGCACAGGATGGCAGGACAGGGAAAGAGAGCCAAGCTTCAGCCCCAGGCTCTTCCTGGTCCATTGGTAAGCAGGTTGACACCTCTGGAAATTCAGAAACTCATTCTTGGTCAAACAAAAGCACCACATGAAGGAAAACAATGTCTACACAGTTCCAGGTGGCTCTGGCCAGAGACAGGCTTGGCGCCCTGAAGAATTCCCCTCTGACTAACATATTCTGCTTACACAGAGGAAAATGGAGAGTGTTTCTAATTCGCTATCTTTGCTGCCTACCTGGCCTTCATTCTCCACCATGCCTATCATCACACTTCTGGGCTAGGGCCCCAGCTCTACTCCCTTGCCATTGTTTCCTGCTGCCTTCTAAGCCCTCTGACCCTCTAATTGCTTTTGCCTCTTGTGTTGGGTTGAGCTGGCAAAATGCCAACTGCCCAATACAGAATCAGGGCCTCCCTCACCACAATGAGAAAAGGGAAGAAGGAGGGAAAAAAAAACTTAAAAAAGGTTTATATATTTATACAGAAAAGAGAAAATTAAGACTACAATTAAATTAAGTCAACACACCTACACAAGTTAGAAATAACAAACAATAACTCCCCACTCCCCATCGAACACAAATCCCACCATTCTAGCTACAAATCACCCAGAAGAACTCAATCCCCCAAGGGACAGACTCAAGCAGAGAGAAGACTAAACCTTTTACCCTCCTAAGATACCACAGCAACAAGCAGTGGTAGGGCCTGGGCCAGGAGAACAACACAATACATGTTTCCCAGATGAGCAGCCATGAGGAACTGCACTAAGCCCCTCCTACACTGCTTTTATATTTGAGATGATGTCGGAATATGGTATGGAATACCACTGGCCAGTAGAAGTCAGCTGATTATCTAAAGCCTACTCTAAAACTAACCCCTAAATTTAGGCCTACACCTACTTAAACCCAGGACACCTCGCCAGAGTCCTATCTGCTTCTTCCTGTGCTCTCCTTAAGATTCTTCTTCCTCTGCATCCAACCAACCCACCCTGCCCTTGTTCAGCCAGCACACGTGCCCTAAAGCTTTCCTTCCATTCAGCACCACCAGGATGTAAAACATTTAGAAACTCTAGAACAGTCTGTGCTAAAGGGATTTTTTTTTTCATCAGTGACTTATTGGCATAGATAACCAAGTTGCTTGTTTTTCTTTGACTGCGTTCACTTTCCTTGCTCCAGGTAACCTAATACTGGGATTTTTTAACAGTCTTCCATCTTCCCCCAGTAAGTCCTAACTGATTTTTCCTGACTACTTATGTTTCTAAAACAACATTGGACTATTTATTTTAGAGAACTCACAAATACTAGTTTTTAAATTGGAGATAGTGGGGTTTGGACAAAAGGAGCTCTTGTGAAACAGGAGAAGTGTGTACATCACTCTGTTTCCAAAAGCTGTCAAGAGAAGTCACCTGCACAGTGCATGGGTGCAGCTCACATTTAACCAACACCCCGCATCGCCTGGGATAACTTAGTTATTTTACCTGCAAGCAGCACGTGTCTTACTGCTCATGTGCAACTCACCTCACTTTCTTTGACTCAATAGTTTGCCACAAACTGATGGGGGGACCCGAGCTCGAAAGTCAGTCACTTTTGCAGCGAAGTGTCATTGCTGGTGCTGAGCATCAGCAGAAATGAATATCAAAGACCAGACCAGTCTGAACAGAACCAAAACATCAACATCATCATCATCATTATTTTTATATCATCATCATCAGTAGTAATATAAAGATGAATGAAAGCATGAATGAATGATTCATATAAAGGCTGTGCTTTCATTCTTTTCCTTTTCATCCCTTGGCACTAAGAGTGGAACCTCTGCACACACCAGTGCTAAACTTGGAGTCATCAGCAGTCTGCAGATACAGTTCCAGCTCTAGCACACGTGTAGCCATTACATGGAAAAAGCAATGTGTGAGATGCCCATCTCAGGCAGGCTGTGCATCTGCAACTTCTCTCTCAAACGACTCCAAATTTGCCCCAAGTGGTATTAGCCAGGGCCTCTGGGAGGCTCATTAGTATTGCAAAATTCCGATTGAGCATACGAATATTGAGGTGTATTGCACACTTCCTTGTTATGGAGAACATGATGCTCATTCTTCACTATGCTAGAGCAGTGCACACTCTCTGAGAAGGATCTGAGCATATACAGTGCTGAAGTATCACAAGTAATAAATGGGGTACCCAATAGTGCCTAGCTGCAGTGGTGATTAATCATTTAGGACCTGATTCTGCAAACATGCATGAGTTTAATGTTACTAGTATGAGTAATCCCCTTGATTTCAAATTAGATTAGTCATAGTCTTAACACTTGGCACGTGAATAAATGTTTGCAGGGCTAGAGTCCTATTTATGGCCTGATCTTGCAAATTATTACTGTCTAGCACAGTGCTTCTGTTTCTGGATACTTTCTCTGATTAAAAAAAACCAAAACAAACAAACCAACAAACCTCAAACACTCTCCTGAGCTGCGAATATTGCGGGATTAGATCTGCTATATGGTATGTATGCACAGCTCTGCAAGCATAGGTCATGGATAGATATAGCTGTATCTGGTCATGGGTATGTGCCTTGATGCAAAGCACTTGAAAGCTGATCACCATCACTTTTTTTTACTGTCCTTTACCACTGGTTCTAAGATTTAGGTCTTCCATCTACAGTATAAATGGAATTTTTCTCCTATTTATTTTTAAAGCAAGCAAGAAAGAGAGATTAAATCAGTTTTGCTAAGTTAGGGTGAAGAAAATAAGGAACCAAATAAGCAGCTTGCAAATTTAAGTCACCAGTCTAATCAAATTCCTCTGGGCTGCGGTGTCCTTTCTGTGAAATCAACCTGCATTAAAGCGACTGGGTTGCTGTTTGTGAATGTACCATCTCTGCAAATTACCGCTGCTCCATTGCATTGTGTTTGTATGAATGGGGGTGACATGTGCTTGCCCACAGGTCCACGTGAGAGAGGTGGGGTGAGGAAGGAAGGATATTTTTAAAATAAATCTAGAGGGAGAAAGTGGAAGCTGCAGCTTCATAGAATGTGAATGGTATCCTAAAATAACCCCTGTCATCTGCCCACCCACCCACTGCCAAAATCAAGGTGCAGCTCTTTCATTTAAAATTAATTCTTGGCCTCATAGGGTATCGATAGATCAATATCTTGTGCTTCTGATCTGTTGCGGGCCATCCTTCAATGGCTCATGCAAAGGCTAAAAACAGAAAGATGCAACACAAAAGATACTGCAGTCAGCTCAAGCAAGGGGGATATTTTTAGATCAGAAAAGGGAAAGGAGGGGAGAGGGAGAAAGAGAGGGAGAGAGGCTGGTCTAGGGTTTGCAATCTAATTTGGTCTCCCTCTTCCCCCTCTCCTTTTTTTTTTCTTTTTCTCTCTTTTTTTATTTCATCGGTGGTATTTTCCATACAATCTGATTTCTGCCTGCTTGGCTAGGGGGGGCACGTAGGG
>JAOXXN010000065.1:21834744-21848419 GCA_026770055.1 Myrmophylax atrothorax
CACCCCCCCCAAAAAAAAGACAAAAAATTTTTCTGTTTGGTTTTTTTCTCTTTCTGAAATATTTTATGGGCACTACTTAGGTAACGCTAAACAAGATTTGTTGACTCTCTGGCAGTGTCCAAACAAGTCTGTTTTGTCAAAATATTCCCACTGTTATCACTGGTTTAGCATGACCATTAGAACTGCCCCGATAGGCAGTAACGCAGTTAGCAGTGCTTACAGCATCCTTAACTGCTACTGCATTTATCTAACATAGGGAGTGTGAGAGTGAAAACCCCAATGAAACATAATTAGCAGTAGACATGACAGGAAAAGTTGGCAGATTTATCGTACTGTAGACGTGATAAGTAGTCTGGGGCAAAATATAGGATGTAGATTTACCAAACTTGAGAGAGAGCACTACAGTAGCCAAACTTAGACCGAAGTGACACTATGCTGTTTCATTTTAATTTCTGTTTGTAAACATAATCCATTTCCATTTGTAAATATAACTAGGAAAAAGCAGCATTGTCCATAGACCTTGTTTGGAGTGGGGAGAAGAAGTAGCACTTTATTTTAATACATTCAGTTTTCTGTGTAAGTGACCTGGTACTGTCCAGAACAACACACAGAGGCACAGGGTTGGCTGATTGCATGCCCACAAAATACATACACATGTGAATATAAAGTGGAATTATTTTCTAGAATTTTGTTTTAGTTCTGGGTAGTCAAATTTCCTAATTTGTAGAAAAGTGTTACCGAACTTGTCCCTATGAAACTCAAAGTTTCCACTGAAAAAGAAGTGACACCTGTGTTTTATAGCATATTTGATGCTGTTGTACAGATAGGTTTGGAATGATGATAGAAGATGCTTTATTTTTCTGTTTGCACATGCAGAAATGCATAGAAATGGTAGCAGCATGATGTGAGTCTCTTTTCTAGTACAGCTTTAGTTTTGGTAGAACCTCTCTGGGGTTGGTAGACACCATCCACTCTTCTTGGCCACAGTAAGACCACCAGCACAGCTCAGGTGATTCTTGTGACCCACATTCCTGTCTGTGTATGGGTAGTCACAGGCTGAGCTATAAGTGTGGTGACACTGACACGCATTCCAGTACTGATGGTACCTGTGCTGGTCACCAGGACACAGCATTAACATCCTCAAGAGGAAAGAGAGGATTCCCTCGAGTCCAGCCAGAGGCAAAATGTGACCCCTGTGTTTGTACAATGTTGATGAGTTGTAGTGTTGTTAGTGCTAACGTCTAGGCACCACGTTGCTCTCTCCAGACAGGCATAGATGAGAGACATGAGAGGAAAAGGGAGGTGAATTTAATTTTAGGTTTATTTTATTAGAGGATTCCCTCATACCCAAAGCTCATTCTCTGAATTTGACGAATTCATGCTTTCCCATTGCAGCAACTCCATCTCCCAGGAGGTGGCCAGGTCGTCCTCTGAAGTCGCCCCCTTCGCTTCCAGGGGAGATAGTGAAGGGGTTATTGTCACTTTCTCCCTACAGCTGAAAGTGGGCATGTATTTTTTTAAAAAGGGCTCAGAGAATTGTGAGTTTCTAGGCCGAGAATACAGTAAACAATTTACTAAGAATAAAGTCAGGGTGTGCCCTGGAAAATGTGTTCCATCATCTCTTATTTTCAGCAAGCTATAAGTAAACAGCATGGGATAATGCCATGCTAAATAATGTAAGCTATCACGGACCTCTGCCCAAGTGGACAAGGTTCACCTGTCTGGGAAACCTGAAAATTCACAGTTTGTGTGCAAACCTCTCTGGAAAGGGGAGTTGCAAAAAAAAAATTTCTTCTGAGAATTTGATTGTTTTAAATGATGCATTTTCAAAATGACTGCCTGGTTGAAGGAAAAAAATGAAAAGCAGTGGGAAACTGCCATGGAGAAATTACATTCTTTTTAAAGGATGTGATTCTTCCATTTTTGTTCCCTTTGAATTATTTTCCCTCACGTGAACATTTCTACCAGAGAGGTGTGGGAGGCAGAAAGCACTGCCAAATCAGGGCCCACCCCACCCCTGAGTTTATAGCTTTACTGAAGCAAATAAGGTTGTTTTCCAACATAGGAATAGGGACAAATATCGGAAAAAACATTTGCTGTTGTTCAGCTTGTCGCATCACAGTCCCAGCTGTAGAGATGTATGTCAGTGCCCATGTTGGTGTCCACCCTCATTACCAGCAGGAGGAGGGAAAGGGGGAAGTGGCCTAGAAGAGAGTGAGTTTGATCTTCTGCTGAGTGAATGGCACTGTGTCCACTCTGGAAAAAATGTCAGCATTTCCTGGGACAAGAGTAAAGACAGAAAAGGGCAGTTAATTGGGAGAAAGGTTGGGGAGAAGTGGCCAGCAGCCATGACACTATCAGTTATTTAACTTTAATATACAGAATACATAGTCAGCAGTATTCATTTAACATAAATACTATCAGCTGTGAACACCCAAAGACACAAAAGCCAACACAGAAACATAGCAATTCCCTTGTCTTTCTCTGGAAAGCCTGTCTGAGTGACTAGCCAAAATTTTGCGTATCTGGTGTAGCTGCCCTTGTCCTTAGTGGCTAGCTGATGCCAGGTCTCTATCACTTTCTGGTTTTCTTTCCAAATTATGTTGTTATATTTTAGTTATTTTTCTGCCTGTATTCTTATGCTCTATTTTGACTCATTAGAAATGCCCAGTGATTTTAGAGAAGAGCTATTTGTCTGTTAAGAGAATGTGAAAACTCCTGACTCTAGTAGAAGTTCCTGGCTCTACCAGTGTTTGCCAATTTTGATGCAAACATATACTCTTTGCTAATTTGCTCTTTGTCCATCTCCAGTGCAGGGATGATGCAGTGAAGGATTCCCTGCCTAGGCACAGTTCTCAGCCTTTGCCATAGTTCTGCTCCTGTGGCCTCTTGCTCGTCAAAGGGTCTCCAGCCCATGTGTCCCAGTCGTAAGACCAGGCACAGTTTCTGGCTGGAAAAGAAATTGGATTTCTTCTCAAGGAGGTAGAAAGAGAGGGACATCTTAAAGTATGGGGAGAGATGACGTGGTTTTGAGGGGTGTAATTTTTCAGCAATATATCTGGTAACTCTCTTTTCCTTCCAAATCAGGATTTAAGAAGCCAGTAAAAAAGAAAAAACTTAGCAGAGTGACATGTAGGCTTTTAAAAACATCTGTCCGCTATTCGTTTCCAGACTCAACCTCATCAAAGCAATGCTTCTCAGTCACCCTCCTTACCCTCACGGGAGCGTCTGCTGGGGAAGTATGATATGGCACAGGTAGAGAAATCACTAAAAGCTGCTCATGATGAGCATGTGACAAGACAGGTCCTATTTCTCCTCTTTCAATCCCCCCCATTTTTTTTTAAGTTTCCTGTTTTCCCCTTATTTCTATTTCATTGGTACTCCTTCTCCTTTGTCCTGATTCAAGCACTTGCATACTGTCTCTCTGTTTTCTTTCCACTGTATCTCCCAGATTTTCACCCACCTTCATGGACACCCGCCCCTGGAAAGGGCCCTCAACTGATTCCCCTGCTACACTGCTCCTCCTGCCTTGTTTCCTACAATGCACAGAAGATGAGTGGTCCTGGTGAACACAGGAGATGAAAACTGGGAGGCAGGGCAGAAGGCAGAGGGGTGAGCCTGAGTCTGAGCAGCCAGTTCAGCAGACGTGATCACTAGCTGGGCTGGCCACTGCCTTTGCACTTGGATGATCACAAAGTCCATCATGGAGCAGAATGAGCAGATATCAGGGCCTGTCAATGTAAGTGAGAGAAATCGTCTCAGCTGTTGAGTTTGGTGTTAGGGTTCCTCACCTTAATTGCTTCTTACGTAAATTAGAGTGGTGTGTGCTGCTGTGCCAGTTGCAGAGGACTGATGTGGACTTTGCAGGTAGAGTGGCTAGATTAGAGATAGATTATCCATCTTCAGTATGTTACAAATGATGATGGAAGTTACAAGGCATAGAGGGGAGCTTGTGCTCCCTGCTATGACAAGTTGAGGCAAGCAAGGGTGCAAAGGAAGAAACAGCTAGACATGTTACAAATTTTTATAGACAGTTGTGTAAGTAATTGTATGTGTGTATGTTCATGTGGACATATTTTTATCATGCAGTTGTAGCAAAAGACCAACCTAACCGAACCAAATGAAGGAAAATGGAGGCAAGAAAAACCCTAACTTTATAATACTTATTTGTTCACTGAACTGTTTGTATCCATGTACTGGCAGGCCACCCACACCTTCATCTCTAGGCTTTATTAAGAGGTTGAAGTACTTGTGTGTAGTGTGACTTAAAAGAACAGGGTGCCAGGTCACTAAACTGAAACATTTGGGAGCTCTGCTCATCAGGCTTGCAGTAACAAGGGACGTTATGTTGAAGTGTGACCCTCAAAGTCATCTTGAAGGACCTATGGCAATGACTTCTCAAAGTCCCATGTTTTTCTTTGAAAAAAGAAATTTCAGACATATGTTTGTGAAAAGGAACAGAAAAAAACCCCAACTATCTTTTGGCTTTAAATTAAATTAAAACACACTATAGTTAATGTCAAAACCCAAATGCTAATGGTTTGTGTTAGTACATGACAGCAAGGAGGTAATATTGCTAGAACAGGAAGATAAACAAATGATCTTTTAGGTTGGCTTTTTTTTTTTTACTGGCCAAACAGAATGAAATGTGATGATAAAAAGCCCATAAAAAGGGAAATCGGGATTGACCCTTGTTTGGTTTTTTTTATAGTTTCTCCAAGTGCTTTCTGGTTTTGCTCTTTAAAATAAAAATAGTATCAGAAACCATGACATTTTTTACATAATAGTTTTAAATTTACGCAATACTTTTAACTTATTTTAACGATTATACTAGATGCATTTTTTGCCTTTTCTTACCCATTATTTGTGAATATGCAAGTCTTTCCATGTGCATCAAGATTATTTTATGTTGCATGGACAGATGTGTGTGTGCACATGTAGACATATCCACAAATATGTGTGCACACAATTCCATAGTAGAAATAATAAAGGCAGAATGTGATCCTTTTCTTCTTAGGTATAAGTTTTGCAAACAATTAAAGATGGTTTACTGATTTACAGGTTTTAATGTACCCTAAGAAAATTATAGTTCATTTCATAAATATTTACTAACTTTCTAAAAGCCTATCCAGTATTAATTATGCTGAAGTACAGAGCAGACTATTTATTATATCCCAGTTTATGGAGTTAAGGACATTTCAAAAAATAATGTTTATTGACCATTGCCTGCATTTCTGCAACTTTCTCAGGTTTTTTTTAACCCCAATTTTAACTATTTAGTCAAGAAAATATTTTATGGCTGTATTCACCAACAGTCTGTTGCAATACAAAGCTTTGTACATTGTTTGCAAACCCAGCAGCTATTTTTTGAGAAGAGTAACTACATCTTGATGAAGCAAGGGCTTTCCTCTTCCAAGCAGTCTTCTAACAGGACTTAGCCTGACCACAATAGGGCTCCTCACAGCAGTAAGTGCTGCAAAGAGACACAGATGCTTGCAGGGAAAGGCCTTTTGTCTTGCACTACTGCATCTGATATTTTTTCTGTTCTTTTTCACAGTGGGTAAAAATATTGTATTGAAAATCAAGCTCTTGCTGAATTTTGCTTTACTTTTGATTGTCCAGTCACAGAAGTGGGATAAAGACCACACAGCCTTCCCTGAAGGATCCTGGTTTTGGTAAATTTATATTTCTTGTTAGTTTAAACAGTTTTAGTAAGATGTAGTTCTGGCACTCTGGGACTGGCTATCTGCTCACGTGCTTAGTAAACCTATTAGCAACAGATATTCTGGCTTTCTAAATTCACTGCCCCATGGTACATTTACTCCAGGGCAGGAGAGCTATTCAAAGCTGGAGAGGAATATTTGGCTCTCTTGGTCCTTTCTGCTCACGTTGTCAAACTATGAGAGTGGGAATATTTTTGGTTTTTTTTAAAAAAAATTTATTTTTTTTAACACTTAATTATTGCCTGACAACTGAACAGAGACCTTCCCAACTTGTATCACACTAACCATTACTACCTTTTTTGTTAGCTTGCTTGCTTGTTTCCTTTTCTGATTATTCATAGTCAAACTATTCCTATCTTAATGTAATGTGTTTTAAAAATACATGTGTAATGCAGCTGCCAAACTGCGAATGGACATCCTGCAGTTTAGCACACAGTAAACGAAATGTGACCAAGTACTGTCATGCCAATAGGTATAAAGATTCCCAAATGAACACAAGTGCTGAAACCCTTGTTACTTGCTATACTCTATCTTTTTGCCTAAGACCTTCATTTACTTTCCCATATGGTTCATGAGACTATGGAGTTAGTTCTGCTCCTACACTGAAGCCATTAGTAAAGCTCCTTTAGACTTGTATACAAAAATTACTGGTTCAAGAGTGATAATTTCTTATTATGAAGTTATTTGACCTCTTCTTTTGAGCCACATTCATCTCCTTAATTTCTTTTATTCAGTTGACATATTTATATACAGCAGAAACTCACGATTTAGGTATTTTACTTGCTGCCCAACTTTAAGCAGATATTACATGCAACAAAAGCAATCTTAGAAAAAAAATCAGAAAAATCTGATGAGGTTGAAATGGAAGAAAACATTGTTCTGCATAAAGTAACACTGCATTTAATCATTATTTTTTCTTTATAGATTAATTTGAGTGTGCTGATGAATAAAAGGCCACAGTCTGTCCATTCCCCCCCATCATCTAACGTATAACTAGTGAACTCACTGATACTACTTAAGCATATCCTCCTATACTCCCCCTACTCCCCATGTGAAATTTTAGCTAACACTGTCTCAATTAAACAATGGTCATTACTTTAAACTCTTATTAAACTAAATCAGTTTTTTGATTAATTCCTGTTAGAGGAATTTCTTGTATCAATTAGAACTAGCATAGTAGAATTCTGTATGTGGGGGACTGGGTATAGCTGCATATATGTAGGCATATGTGCATTAAAAATACAGGAAAAGTATAGCAACTGAAAATAATAAATAGAATCAAATGAATCTGTCTTCAGTTCATTTGTTTTAAGACATTTGTTTAGAATAATAGATTTTTAAATTCATGAAACTGTAGTATATTTCTCATATATAGTGAAACAGTTATGCTGGAATTTCACATGTTGTTCCTTTGAAAATGTTTTAACATACCTGTCTATAAGGTGCATATCTAGTCCTTACTAGTTTAACCAAATGTGATCCAAATCCCACTGAAATTAAGAGCTATTTTTTCACTGAATAGAAATTCCATCAGTCCATTCAGTAGCCTTGCTTATTTGAGGGCAACAGCTGTCATGATTTCTCTGTGTATGTGTGTATATGTAGCCATGTAAATTTTATTCATCTATCTGTCCATTAAAAACACATATGTTTTGTGTAGTTTGGCTGTGGCTTTGTGCATGCATTTGGTAGACACATATCCGTGAGGCAGTATATGAGAAGAGTTGTGTAACAGTGGTCCCGTCTTTATGCACAAGTATTTTTTTGTATATATCTAGGGGAATAGCCATCATCTAGCCTTCAATGGGAAAACCAGCAGAATAATTTTTGCTGGTTTTTTCCATTTTAGTTTGCCCTTGAAGATCAAAATTATTTTCTTGACCATTTCATGTCATGATTTTTATTTGGAAACAGACTGTAATGTCTCTGCCACAGAGACTGAGAAGTTCTGAACATGTATCTGAAGCGTCTAACACACCAGAAGAGATTTTTTTTACCACTCCATAGTGGTAAAGCAAATATGGGCCAATACCTGCTTACTTTATTATCCAAATTTTCCTATTAATGTCCACTTGATTAATTACAGAGATAAAAATAGTGGTTGCTTTCATAGGTGGGCTTTAGTATCTGCATGTATCATAGACATTAAAATAAATAATTATTCCTTGATTTAAAATGCTTTTATTTATTGGCTTGCCTTTCCTGCTGCCTAGTTGAGGAGCCTAACCTCAGACAAGCAAGTTTGAAATTTTAGGCCGTTGGTTTTTAACTTTATGGATGGTCTCAAAACTTACAGCACTTTTTTCTGTATCAGCTTTAAGAATAAATAAGATACAGATTTCTGGTATCTGAAAGGTAAGCACAGTTAGATCTAATTGAATTTTGGGAAAAGATGTGAAGAAGGAAACAAGTCAGCTTGCTCTCTGCCATTTCTAGCAGCCCTGAACAGTATGAAATTTGACTAACAGAAATTCAGTGGAGTGAATAGAAGATCTTGGATCTAAGGACATCCTGAAAGGTGCAAGTTGTGCTAATAGAGCACAATGAAATGTGACCATTTGGTTATCGAGGCATCAGCCTTGGGTGAAACCCGTCTGCGCAGTCAGTCCCCCACTCTCTTTGTCCAGTAGACACATAAGGCTGTGGCAGCATTTTAGACAGGGTGAGTGGTCAGGAGAGGGGACATGCACCATCCTGCTGAGGCCACTTGCAGCCGTGGCACCCGATCATGCCCAGCTGGTGTACCCAATGCCCTGCCACAACACTAGCCCAGGCTGTTAGAAAACCTGGGACAAAATAAAAATGCAATATATTTGGGCCTGGTCTTTTGTCCCAAATAGTTTCTAACTTTAGTGGATTTTAGTCTTGTAAAGAGGTAGGTGTGTAACCTGTGTGACATCCCTTGGAGCTGCAGTGGCCAATACTGGTCAGCTGAGCCAGCAGCCTCCCTACTCATTGTCTGCTGTGCAAAGGATAGAGGTAATCTATCTAGTGAGGAGGAGCAAAAAGAAAGCAAACTAAATGCTAAAAAGAAAATTTAAACATCAAAAAGGTACTAAAGTACTTGGAGGCTTTTTCTGAAATTGGTAGTTCTGGATGCATGATGAATGCAAGCGTGACTTCTTATTAAAAGAATATTTGTAACAGCTTTGTTTTATTTATTCTAGAGTTAGGTAGTGTTGTAATGGAGACCTAGAAGATGGTTTTTAAATCTAAAGAAGCACATTTGCCTAGTAGAAATAAGCCCTAATGAAAGTTTTACTTTGCATATACTTATTCATGGGTCTAGCATGGAAGTAAGAGAATGCTTTGGCGGGGCAGGGGCAAAGGTAAGTGTGTCTGTTAGCCATGATACAGTTTCTAAGCCTGTGTGCATCAAGGCCAATGTAATTCACTTTCTGTACATTATTTACCACAGTCTTGTTTGCAGTAAATGAAAGTATTTATCTGAGAGGCCAGAACATAAACTTGCATTAAAAATTAGCCATGAGTATTATTCCTTTTCATCCTTCGGAAAAAAAATAATCCAAATTTATACTGAAGCTGAGAACAAACAAAAAATTTAAACCTTTACTCTGTCGTTCTTGCTACAGCTAGTCAGGAGGTTATTGATATATAAAGTGCATAATGACTGTTATAGCTAATAAAACAAAAATTAATTGCATGTTTAGATAACAGCCAAATCCGTATTGATCTGTCCCATGAATCTTGTCCTATTATACGTAAGCAGGACCTAGCCCATTGGCTTTATATGGACAATTCAGATATATAATGAAAGCAGGTTTTGGCTCAGTCATATGCAAACAAAAGTCTTCTGCACATTTACAACTAACAAAGCAGGTTTAGGATGATTTTTTTATATGAAAGTAACCCAAAATAGGAAGGAAAAATAATTCCATTGAGGTAGTAGTGAAACCTAAATGTTAAACAAGTTTGAAAAAGAAAAAAAAATTGTCAGAGCAGCATACTGCCATTTTATCACTCTATCATCTGTTAATATACATGTTATTTAGTAAATATTAATATTAAAAATAAATATGCATCCTCTTTTCATATTTACTCCCCAGTAACAGTCATATTTGTCTTTTAATTTTGGAATTAAAAATATAAAAGCATTTTGCTGTTGAGAACAAAGCCTGGATTTTTTCCCACCTCCATTTAAACTACTGATTAACAATTTATTTACTTGTCAGTTTTTACTGACCATCCCAGTCATTGCTTTGTATTTGATATTTTACTTGCTGTTTCTTTCTGAACAGTATATGAAGCAGGTTTTCATTTCTATATGATTCTGATCCTCTATTTCTACATATGTTACTTGTATTTTCCTTAGAAATATCTTGTCTTTCAAATGAAAGTTTCCCCTCTTTAACTTACATTTATTCTTCAAAGCCTTCAAAGCACTGAATACTCTATACTGAAGTTTTCTTCTTTTGAGCAGTCACTACTTGGGTTAGTCTCTTTTGCAAGATTGGGGGTTCAGGTCTGAGGCTATAAACACTTCTGTACATGTGAGTAAGTCAAATTTTGTGAGTAGTCTAAGCCAGCAGGGCTCCTCAAACAAGTCCGTGTTTGCAGGCTAGGAAACTGCAGATATTTGGATGGAGGAGGCAACAGGGAAGGGCTACAGATACAAAGTTTTATTTTTAATTACACATGCACGCCATGGTCATCAAGAAATATGACAGTATATTTCATGAAATGGATTGCTTGGGACACATAACACATAAATGAAACTCTTTGTCTATTTTGGTACCATAAGATAAAGTTAACCTAAATACTTGATATCTTAATCAAATCTAATCATTGTGATTGTTGAAACTTTTGGTCCTGATTTTGTTAAATTTATATGTAACATTCAAACATCAAAAAATCTTCCCATCTGGTGATGCATGGTTAAATAATTTCCAAAAAGAGGAATCGTTTTGTAAAATTTGTGGAGGGTCACAAGGCTTTTTAAAGATGCTATTAGATTAACGGCTTTTTTGTTTTTATATATATAAGTTACTGTGTTTTTTTCACTAAGAATTTTGTTTTGGTTAGTTAGGCTTTTTCCTCTTCACCCCACTCCTTCTAAGCTGCAGCCACAAATCTAAGAAAAAGCTACTTGCCTGGTGCTTGATACTGCTCCTACTTAATTTAATGGGATCAGTATCAGTTTTAGAGGTGAGGGGTATGATGTAAATGCAGAAGGACAGAGACGCATAAAAAGAGTATTTCACAACTGAGAGAATATTTGTAATGTGGTCAGAAGCTTGTGCAATGAGAGAAAAGGGATCTGAGGATGTAGTCAATGGTAAATAAGGAGGCCAGAAAAATCAATGTCTTAGAAGCCATGTTTGCAAATACGAACAAATATATCCACTTGGGAAGTGGCAATTAAGTTTTAAAGCAATATTATTTTTACGATAGTAAAATTAAGGAAAACTATGGAAGTCAAATTCTGCCCTTACATATACTCACATATTACCTAATGGCATCGAGAGTGAAGATTTTAACATTTTGCATCTGACTTGGAACCAAACCAAAAAGACTACTTTCATATGACTCTGGAGTGACTTCTAGATCAGAAGATCCCAAATTGATCTGCCAATGTATAGAGATATGATTTCATCAGGCATAGAGAGCAGTCTCTTTAGAGTCAAATGTGATAGCTATTGAACTGTACATAGCAATGACAAATGGCATTTTGGCTTTTATAGGAAAAAGGGAGTTTACTCATATGTAGAACTTCATACTACAGATGACCATCTGCTAAACTGAGTGACAGAAATACTGGCCATCATTCCCTCTTCAAACTACTTCATTATAGCTTTGCTTCTCTGTCCTGTAAGTAGGACTAGCCCAAATTAATAGCTAGGTTCTGTGATTCAGATAGAGCATTAATAAAGCAGGACTTCAGGTCCTTCTCCAGTCTCAACCAGCTTTTCAGTATAACTCTGGACAGACATCTGTTTTTCAAATGGTAGGTAGTGTTTACCTGAAACATAGTTCAGTAAAATGGAGGCTTCAACAAGCCGATACAGTTTCAGACAGACTGTTCTTAGGCAGCTGGTTATTGACCTGTGGAGACTGGCATACACATTTATTCTACTTTCTTCACTTCTATTACTAGTGTAGCTTGGTGATCCCATCTGAATATCCTGGTTTCTGATGGGTTTTTAAGGTTCCTGTCTGGCATAGTCACACATTCTTTCTCTGTTGTTAAAAAATTCTGAGAGGAAGAAAGAAGGCAGCCTGCTGTGTCAGAAGCCTATGTACAAGGATGAGTGAAAAGGTTTCAGTGGGTCTTCCCAAACCACGCTGACCAGAAATTACCTCTCCTTTATCTGGCATACACTCAACAATGTCAACAAGTGCCAACACTTGTTTTCTGGTCAGCTCTCTTTAGAGGACTCAGCTAAGCTGACTGTGATGTTTCTTGACCTTTTGTTGAAGAAGGTTGTCATCAAATCTTTGATTTTCATTTGTCTTGCAACACATTTTATTTATATGGCTATTGACATATCACAGCGTTTAAAAAAAATCTGAATTGGAAGTTCTTGTCTTCCTGATGTTTATCAGGATTAGCTTCCTGAAGACCAGCAATGGAGATGTCCCTGCTAACTTTCACCAGGAAAAGCAGGAAAAGGAACATCACCTGAATGTCTTACATACACTAGCATGAGACCTGACAAAACTGATTTCCTAGGGTTGTTTTGTGTCTTTCTGTAAATTTTGATGGATGCATCTCCTGCAGCTGGGCCATTCATAACTACTCTTTTCTGTGTGGATTCGCAGGTGCCTAACAAGGCATGTACTCACAGTGCAGCCTTTTCCTCCAACCTTGAACGGGTCTCTCTAGTCTTGGTGGCCATCTGCTTTCACAAAACTTGCAGAAACTTAATTATCATTGAGACCTGTATTTAAGTGCCAGGTCTGACTGCAGACTAGCAGTGCATTCAACAATTATTGAACACTCTGATGGTCACTTTCCGTCTGACTTTTATATGCACAAGTACATACACATGGACGTACACAGCATGATCACAAGCCTTGTTGCCATAGGAAACCAGGCTAAAAACAAGCAAGGTCAGAAGGCATGAGCTCATTGTTTTTTCCTTTCCTGTTCCTTCTTAGAAACTCCTAGCACAGGCTTTTGTTATTCATTAGATTAGATGTGGTTTTGGAAGCTAGGTAGTGGAAATCATACTTGCTGCTAGGTTCTATATTGCCTGACATGGTGATACTTATCATGGAATTTGTCTGGTTGCCATCTTTGTCAGGTCTTGCCTCATTCCCTAATCAGTCTCTACTTGATTCAGTAGTCCTACTTGCTGCTTTGGCTTGGAGTTTTCTTCCTGACCCCCTGCTTGTTGAGAATACCACCCATAACCACTTTGATCTGACTGCAGAGTCTTGTCCACCTTGAAAAAAGTAGCAGCATCACAGAAAAGAAATATTCCAAAATGGATTTCAGTGGGCTGCACTGTTTGCCTACAACCCTAAACCTTCCATGGTTAAATATCAAGGAAATCTCTAGTCTGGTTAGAACTTACTGAAGAACTGTCATCTTTGCTTTAGAATATAAACATATAGTGCATTATAGCTAAACCTTCATAATACAGAGGCACTTCCTGGGCAGGAGATCAGGTGGATACCAGAGGACCCTTATCTGGAGACACTGATTACTTTTCTTGTCTTTCATATACAGAAGGGTAGTTTTAACCTCTTACAAGGGTGGTGTGACTGTGATCAGAGGACTGTGAGGTTAGTGAAAACAGAGCTGCAGACATGCAAAAATTTGAAGAACTTCTCTCCAGAGGGGACATGAAAGCCATTCTTGTGGTAACTGTTCATGTATAGCTCTTCTTTCTTTGTCCCTCATTAGTATAGCAGCAAAATGTTGCTCTTTTGACCAACATGGGTACTTGCTGAGACTTATTTGCCTTTTCAACATGAATTTTTGCGTT
>JAOXXN010000065.1:21848519-21873012 GCA_026770055.1 Myrmophylax atrothorax
CTTCAATCAAATACAATTGCAAAGTACAAACCATAAGGAATGGGACTTCATCTGGGTATGAATGTGTAAAACAGCTTAGTTAGTGATAAAGCATAATACATATTTCTTTGTCTATTTCATGTAAATATGAAATTAATGTGCCTAAAAATAAGCTCAATTATTTGGGCATATGTTCATCATGTAAGAGTAAATAAAGTTTCTTGTTTTCCAGACACTGTTTTAGAAATTCAGAAACTTTAGACCTACTTGGTTATGGTTGCCTGTTCTCATTGCCAGGGTAGGCTTCTGCCTTGCTTGTGATTTTTTGTACTTTCACCTGTACTTGCTCTTGTGTAGGTTCTGTTGTTGGGTAAAACTGGAGAAATTTCAGCCCTGGAAAATATTTCCTCTTGTCCTGAGTGCTCTTTCACTTCAGGGGATGGAAATTATATCTTAAATGTATATATCATTTATCAGTGATTCCTTTGCAGTGATGATTAGTCAATTCCAGTGATACATAGGTCACCCAGATCCTATCTGCATTTTCACATCTTCTCTCCTTGGATTTGTCAGTGCTGCAGAGACAGAGTACCTAAAGTCACTCAGCAGTTGCCTGTAGGCATCTTGGTTTTGTCAGGCTTTCTAGAAACAAAAACTCTTCTCAGCATCAAGTGTTTATTGGGGAGGGGGAAGCCTACTAGAGTAGTGGAGGGAAATTATAAAAAGTGGAGTACTTCTGGCCACAAACAAAGGTATGGAAAACCTATTTTCTGAAACTCCCTTTCACCACCACATCCCCAACTTCTCTAGAAACATATCACTACCTTTACTGGTTGCATACATGTGGTTTGGGCTGCTTCTGGTGCCAAGCCATGAAACATTTGTAGTCTGGGAGCTGTGCTGATGTTACCAGATCAGCAGAGAAAGAAACTAGTAGAACACAGATGTTTTCAAAAACCATCTAGGAGATTAAAATTGCCACAGAGTGCTTGCCTGTCTCCCTGCATGTCTCTCAAATCTTGGGCATATAGCTTTAAAATCCTTAAAGAAAAGGAAACTGGCAGCTCACTGCCATATCCCTCAGAGCCAGTGCCATGTATCTTGAAGGCTCACCTGACTGGCTGTGTCCATGCTAATATATTATACACATTCTGGACCATTCTCTGGCACTGAGGTCAACTGGCACAAGACATCCAGCATCCATACAATCATGCTGTCTTGATCTCCCAAGACAGGACAGCCATATGCAAAATGTCTCAAGAACAGTCCCTGGCTTGTGGTAGCTTCCAGCCCACACCCAGAAGCTGTTTGGGACAGTGCTGTTTGGCAGTGCCCTCAGCCATGTCAGGGATCTTCTAGAAACTGGAGATGTGCCAACAGTAGTGTCCCTGGCACCATTTAATGTTTCAGAGGAGGTGTAACCAGCAGTCTTGCAGGTGATTTGTAGGTGCCTTTGCCACAGCAACAAGATGGAAGGATTTACCCTTTTTACAAGAGCCACAATTCCCTCTCTCTGTCAATCCCATTGTCTTCTCTCTCAAACCTGAGATTTTATTTTGGTGAATGTTGGAATGGCATACTATTTTCATCTGTTTAATAGTTTGCTGTTGTGATTGTATTTTGATTGTGTTTGTATTTTTATTTCCCCAAGGATAGGGAAAGGGATTCTATAAATATTATTTGATATAATTAATGAATGTCAGCTTCTTTTGTAATGTAGTAGGGCAGCAAGGATGTGCACTGGGAGAGTGACCAGTAAAGACAGAAAGGCACTGCTGTTTTTATTCCAGTGCCACATTCACCATAGTCTCTGTGCCACTGTTGCCAGAAACTCTAATAGCACAACAAAGGACATTATCTATTGTAAACCCCTTGCTAAAGTCCCAAGGTATTTTTTTTATAACTCATAGTTTGCTGCCGTAAGCCAAAGAACCCCCATAATTCAGGTTCTACTGAAAAGATACACTTGGTCAACAAGTTTTGCTTGATTTGAGCATTCAAATTATTTTGATCCCTTGTAGGCTCTTCAGCAGATTATTTTGTGTCAGTATAATCTTTCAAGACATCTTCATTCTGAAAAGTCCTCTGTAGCCTGATGTAAGCCCTGGTTCAATGTGGCCAGGCATGTTAACCAGGCTTCTGCTGAGTCAGACCATTTGTAGGCAGTGGTCTAGGAGCTGTACTGTCAGCCAGGGAGCAGAGGTTTCATTCTGGTGATTATTTTGGTAACTCAGAAGACTTTAAATTTCTCATTAATAACATTTACAAATCTACAGGTAAAAATACCAATTAAAAGAAAATATTTGAGTCAGATACTGATATGTCTTGGGGCAAATCAGTGGTGATAGAGTGACATGTAGACTCATGGTAGTCTATTAAGGTTATTTCCACATTCTTAAACAGGTGGATCTATTCCTAGAGCTATCTTGTGTGAGTAAATAAAATATCTTAGGTATTTTTGCTATTCTGGGGATTTCTGTTAGACTGATAGTTGAGTGGAACATTCTGTGGGCCAAATGCTATTTGCTTAACTCATGGGAGTTAGTCTGCTTATTTCAATTAGTTAGCAAAGCAAACTGGATTTTGTTGTTTGGAAACTATTCAGAAAGCTGTGCTATATTTTTACTGAGGATCCTCCACTAATGTGGATGTCACTATATGCTTAAATCAATGGGGAACCTGTAGGGAACTCAGAAGGTATGCCACTGAGTTTGCACTGGTTTAGGGTTTACAAACAAATCCTTGAACGGGGGCATACCCGCAATAGATGGAACCAAATTCCTACACACTTGAAATGGTATTAAGTAGCATTCATGGCTATTTCTTATGCAGTGTTGTATATATGAAGGAGTCATGCATATACAGTGCTGGAATTACTATGTTCTAAACTAAGAATTTTAGAATAGTTTTAACTAATGTTCTATTCATCTGTAAAATCTGGAAATGTATTCTGTCAATGGAGGTTAGCACATAAAGACTGATGACTGTTGAAAAAAAAAGTGAACTTTTGTTTGAATATAACTATTTGATTTGATGGTAATTGAGGCAGTTCCTTCACTTTCCACAAACATTCATTAGAGTGATATTCTGTAGAAAAACCATCACATGCAATGATGCATTTCTGTATCCCTACGAATGCCTGAACTGGTAGTCTGCATGCAGCTCTTAGGGAAGCCTTTGATCGGTTGTAAGTTTACCAACCAAGGGTAAAATATAGATGTCAGGTGATTTGGGTGACCAGCAACTCTTTGTAAATACTAATCAATGAGTGGTGAATTCGTAAAATACACAAAGCAGTCATTTTAGTGAATAGCTTGTCAGCAATCTCATGGGCAGAAATCTGTTGGCAATTACTCATTCAATAATTTGTGAAAAATATGTCTGCTCATTGACATTTAAAAATTAAAAGAAGTTAAATCTCATAAATGCATTGCAAGAAATATCTTGCCAGTTAACAATGCAAAACACATGACTCCACCTACAAATATTTAACCTTCTGAACTTCTGATGTTTCTTATCGGAAGAGGTCTGTCCAAATGTACAGACCCCACCAGCTGCCCACACAGCAGAAATGTAACCTCAGAGTTGGGATACAATTTGAGAAAAACCAAACCTATATGAGTGGCTCAGTCCCAGTGTGAAATTGGCAGCTGGAAGAGTTTTTAAACAAAATTTCAAGTTTTTATACTTGGATATGTTAAGAAAATGGATTGCAATTTGAACTTTGAAACAAAATAAGCTTCTGAAGACTCTTATTCATGTGCATTGGGCATCCTAGTACACACTTGAAAATGCAGTTATTGGCAGTCATTAGTTTAAACTCCTCTGCTGACCACAGGTAGATCCAGAGGAGTTTATAGCTCATGATCTATGATCTCCTGCAACTATAAGATTTACGAAGGCCCATTCCTGCACCATTCCCTTCTCATTGCCCATTAGAATATCAGTTCTCCCATGCTGCTTCTCTGTGACCTGCATTAGAGCTTCAAAGGAAGTTGATTTTCTGTCTTTGCTAAAATTCCCAACAAGAGAGGTCACTTTTAAGGGTATATTTTTGTGATATGGACATGGGACATGAATTGAGACTGACAGATTCATTTCATGCAGCATATATGAACAGTGCTTGCAACTTGTGCTCCATATGTGCCTGCACTGATTTCAGATTGGTATCTTGGCTGGCATAGCTACATCCAACGTGTTACTTTCAAGGTAATTTGTACCATTTCAACTTCATTTCAATAGGAACTGCACAACAGATCCCATCATGTATAGACATAGAGCTCCTCATATATTCCTTTTCTGGGGTTTTGGTGGTGTTTTTTTGGTTTTGTTTTGTTGTTTGTTTTTTTTAATATAGTTTGCTCGCACAATTGTCTATTTTTATAATCTTCTAGTTAAAATTAAGTTTCTATAACACTCATACTACTAAAATAATTTCATACTTTACTAAAATTTCTTCCGGGTCTCAAGTATGCAATGACTACCCTAGCACAGGCAAACCAATATCCTCTTACATTATAATTTCATAGTACATCAGCATTAAAATGGCTTTGTCTTGTCTACCCACTGATCAATGTATTTCAATATACATACTTGTGATGCTAACAAATTTTGGTTTTGTATTGTATACACTTTAAATCTTTCACATTCTAGACCAGTTAAATGGAAACATTGCAAAAAACACATTCTGCAATACGTACCTCACAAATAGTTTGTTTGTCTGAGTTGCATCTGTCTTGCCATGGAAATAATAGTTAAAAGGGCAAATGAGTGAAATTGTTTCTAGTTTAAGATTTTGTTTAGAAATGAAACAACTGAAGATGAGTAGAGATATCTCACAGAACTTTTTCCAGAAATATACAATATTTTTGTTTATATTTTTGGATTTCAGCTTTCCTGTGAAAGATTTGCTATCCAGAACAAAATCAGGGCTTTTCTAGTACACAGTAATTAAAAAATGAAAACTAACAAGAACTAGAAAATGAGTCTTGTTTGTTGTAAATCAGTGATCTGTACTGCAATGCAGAATACAGATGATGACCCAAAAGTCAGAGAGACTTAAAAGCGTGACAAAACTTATTACAAAATGTTTACTGAAATTGTTGAGGAATCTGTGTTTTGAGGCAGTCATGTGTCTTTAAGCTTGTCACGATTCAATTCAACTTCATTTTATTTAGAGTGTTTAGTGATGAGCCTGAATTAGGCATTCCCAGCAACTCTGGTAATGTCGATGCTGCTGGCCTGAAATACTCCACCTTTTGTCATAGCCCTTCTCCCCACATGACATGCATTAGTACACCTTGCCCTGTTATGAAGTGTCCCTCTTGTTCTGGCCCTGTTCTCATTTCAGTCAATGGGAGTTACAGTATAGGTTTTTGTGTGAACAGGGGCAGACCCTCTTTCACATGATTTCTTTCCTCAGGTAGCAATAACTTTGCACAATGACTGATTTATTTGGGGGAGTTGTTTATGGTTACTACTTGAGTTCAACAGAGTTTTTGTATTTTCTTTTATTGTTGCTAATTTGAATTTATTTTTAAAAGGGGAATTAAATTACCAAGACAGGAAGATATTGATGAAAATTTCCTAACTGCTAAGTTAATAGGATTGAAATTAGGAACATGTATATGTCTTCAAGAAGAATCAAAAATACATAACTACAATTTAAGGACCTTAAAATATTTCAGTTTTAACAGAAATGTGGTTCCTGACTTGCTTAGCTCAAGTCTGTTTTTAAAATGCCATGACCAAGACTGAAAAACTTTCCTTCTTCAGTGATTCTGCAGGATTGTGTTGAACCCTTCCCAAGAACAACATTCTGCACAGATGTCTCCCCATTTTCTCCAGATGATCTCAAAGGCTTCCCAAGCCAAGCACTGTGAGAATTAAGCTTTACAGTCCATTCCATCCTATATCTTCTTTATAATTTTACCTGGAAATTTTGTGAGAGTTCAAACAGCAAAACTTATGCTATGGAAGAGTTGTAACATGTACTACCTCACATAGGTGTCTGTAATTATTTTACAGCTCAAGAAGCCTAAAGTCCATCTCTGAGATGAGACCTTTTTAGCCAATCAAATGTTACAAAAATATAACTCTTCTATTTTTTATTTATGTCTCCTTTTGTGTACAGCTATCAGTGCATATTCGGCTCTAAGAATCTTGTAGTGCTGAGCAAATGACGTATGTACAGGAATTCCTTCTACACTGAAATGACCAGGCTTAGAGGGTGGGCTGCAGCCAAGAAAATAATCAGCTTACAACACACTGCATAATGTATGTGAACTGTACAATGTGTGTAAGGATAATTCTGGCCAAGGGCATATCAGACAGTACATCTCACCAGTGCATCCTGCTGGAAAAGGCCAATATTTGAAAGATATATCAAAAATAAAAAAACACCATCAACATTCTTCATTGACACTCAATATGATCCACTAAGTTTTTCTTTACACATGTATGTATTTTTAATATACATACATATAATTAAATGTTGATTTATCATTGGCATCCCTAAACCTTGTCTGTTTTCACAAGTAATTTCCTTTAAGGACCAAGTTTTAATAACCGATGATAAAGGGAATTAGAAGAAACTTCACTTATACATCTGAGAGGACAGTATACATATATATTGACTAACAATACTGACTTACAGCCCAGAGTACCAGCCCATACACGTGTGTTTGCATTTATCTCTTTAAATACCACAGCACCGGTTGCCTGGTTCTTGTTACTTATATAATGCTGCCAGTTTGGAGTTCCCCAAACATTTTGCCAAGATTAACTGGGGAATAATCCTATTTAAATTTTTTTTAAAAACTCCCAAAACCCAACAAAACACACCCCAACCACCAAAACCAAAAAACAACTAAACAAAAAGAAAAAAGGAAAAAAAAGCTCCAACAAAAACCTAAAACTTTTTTCACCTTTTAATAAATGACAAGCCATCAAACAATTATATGATACGTCTTTGCCCATAATACATGGTGAACTGTGAGTTAATATTTACTGTCAAAATCGAGTGCCATAACTACACCTGTCAAGCTCTTTCTCTGAATGGGCTTATTCTTCAGTTTGTCTCAGGGGTAGAGGCACCCAGTTGTTGTGGGACTGTATAGTCCAACCACAGTGAGACTAACTGTGGTTGTCCCACAGCATCCATGACAGTTTTAGTGTTGCCTGGTAATTATAAGAGGCACAGCAATGCTCATAACCTCTCCAGTGGTACCAGAGTCTTCTATTACAAAATCTTTTCATGGGAGACCTTCAATAAATGCTCCAGTGTCTTGGGGAGAAAAATATGTTTGCTACTGCCCTGACCTATGTACCGGTATGGGGAGAAGGGGCACCTTTAAGCTCAACCTTCACCATAGTTCTTGCTTTCTAAAGAATTTAACTTAGCTCCTCTAAGGTGTTTCCCTTGCTTTCTCCTGTCCTTTCTTCCTCCTCGTCTCTGCTCTGACTTCCAGGATGCCTCTATTCTCAAAATTATTACACCAGCTCTCAGTTAATGTTGCTATTCAGGTACCATCTTTTTCTGCAGATTCCTCAGGAGAGATTTCTTCTGCAAGTCCTTTCAGAGAAGATCTACTAGTGAAATGTCCATGATAACAGGTTGAAAAGGATGATAAAATAAAATGGCAAGGACTATGTGGAACAAAATGGCAACCCCTGGCTGGCTTCTGCAGAAAACCCCTGCACTGCTCAAACATCCCCACTCTATTCCTCCCTTTTCCTTATGCCCCCTAAGGTATGTTTTGGATTAATTTAATTTAGAATATTAGCTTCACAACAACTGATTTTTCTTTTATATGTTTTTACCTGTATTGAGATATATGCATGTATGGCACTGTATTAGTAACAACAGGAAAGGCACTGGCACAGTTCCTTTAGCTCAAATTTATGTGTGCTAACGCAGGGATTCATTATTTCTGCTCTTCCATACTTTGATTTCCAAATCAGATCTTTCATGACAAGGCTGCAGGTGGAAAGGAATACTTTGAAATAAAACTTGAGGAAGTAAAATGGGGATAAATTATCTTTATAAAGGTAATCCAAGTAGTTATTATTTAATAGCTGATATTTTTGCTTCTCCCATCCCACTTATTGCTGAAAGACACAAGCAGCTCATAAAGAGAAAGAGCTTGATGGGGAAAAATAGCTGATTTTTTTCCCCTGGAAAATAGGGGCTTCTTTCTGGAACGTGTGTAAGTACTGGTATGCACACACTGAAGTGTGCCTGCATTTATCATAATCAGTATTTTTGTATCTTTGAAACATTATGCATACATGGTCTCCCTAAGGAAAAAAAAAGATTAAAAAAAAGAGGGTTCAAGCTCAAGGTTCAAGGTTGATTTGGGCAGAAAGACAGCAGTATGGGGATGTGTACACAGGATGCAAATGCCTTCATAATGTGTATGCTGTCTGAGTGTAACTCTGTGTGCGTTCCCTCCATGTGTGTCTGGGCATGTGCCCTTAGCTTTTTTAATATTTGTATGTGTTTATTTCACATAGTTGATTGAGGTTTCTGTATTTATTTGTTTCTGTGTCTGTCTGGACATATGTACAATCCATTTTAAAAGTTCTTCCAAGTCAGTATAAGGTATAAGTATACCCGTGTATATTGACAGCTGTGTCTGTCAGTGCTGGCTGAGAGGATGCTCATACTGGAATCCATTCTACATAGACTAGTCAGGACTTCTGCTTGTCCACAATATGCATATGTGTGCATTCATGAAGACATAGTTAACCCATTTTGGCCTGATCTGGAGAGTGAGAATCTCTGTGCAGAAAGCTGTACAAGGGAAGTTTGCTTTTACTAATTTGCAGACATTTACCATATTCTCAGTGTACAGAATGCTGACCACAGAGTGCTTATGACAATATCAGGGTCAGTAATAATGGCTAACAGTAAATATATTTTAATTTATCAAGTTAATAATGCCCATATTCTTGCACAAAAGGAGAGAGCTGGCCTTTGTTTTTTTCGGGGAATGCAGAATGGGGCCAAGACTGGTTTTGATAGGTTTTTTTTTTTTATTTTGCCACATGCTTAGAAATACAAATCTTTACATTTTTGATGCCAAGTTTGGATTGCACTCCGGGTAAATGTTTTACAGACTTTTTCAGCTGTCTGGTGAGCCAAAGCAAGAGACTATATCCATCAGTTTTTCCCTCTACATAATTTTTTAAATGAAGTGATCTTCCTGAAGTGGGAGCATTTCATATAGTTTGCTAAAGAACTAGGAACTTTCTTTAAATAGTAACAGAAATAAAAGTATTTCAGTCTCCAGCATCTCGAATAAAAATAAAGGCATGATTTTGCATTGCTTCATTTAATAATTTGCGCCCATGCAAAGTGGGGGCAAAACAGGTGTTGATGCTCTGTTTTGCACTTAGTTTTCTTGTCTTAGTCCTGAAACATGATTCCCCAATACAATACAATACACCAGCATGGTGAAACAGGCCCATTTTGCTTATACAGAGCTAGGTATAGGAGGGGCAAGACAGCGGAAAATTAGGGCATAGGGGCCTATCCCAATTCCCCTGAAGGAAATGGGAACTGGATTAAGCCTGAATCTCTAATTACGCAGGGGTAATAGTCTATCAGAACTCCCACTGAAGCAAAAGGGAGTTGGATCAAGCCCAAGACTCTAATTGCATTTTTCCTTGCCATTTTTGTTCATATATTTTGTTTATTCTGTCTCATCATTACATTATTTTGTAATTATTATGATAGGATTAGTGGCCATTAAATATCTTATTTCTGAATGGTATGACTTGTTCCTACTCACTGATGTCACTGATGTATGTCAGAAAGGTTTATATATTCTGGTGGGTATAGCAAGAAATAGATAAATTTATCCAATTGACTGAAATAGATCAAGGCTTATACATTTTCCTACCAGTACTTCAAAAAGCCATACTACTTTTCTGTGTGCAGAAAACAACACAGTGCAAGGCCACACCAGGACTTTTTTCTTCCCATTTTTTATCCTGGTATTCATACCAATACCTTTGAATTTCCACAGTGAGGACTGGATATAGCTAAGGAATTTTATAAGAACAGAGCGGTACTGGCTATGTGATAGATAGCTATTACTTGGAGAAAGTTCTCATGCTATTCATCATTGTGGAGCACCCCAATATATTTGTTCAGTTTGTTCAATACCAGACTTCCTTGTGCTCTTCTTAGATTAACTCTGCAGTGGTATCATGTCATCTACAGTACAGACTGTAGTTGGGGGTTTTTCCCATCTTTGAATCCCGTCCCCAAACATCACATCTCTAGACTAGGAAGAGAGTTACAACACATCCCAGACAATGACAAGCATATTCACACTTCCAGCGGTACACTGACTGTGCCGTACAGGCAGTATTAGAACTGAAGGACTGTATAGAACCCCTGGTACACAATGGGAATTCTCAGTGATGACAGTAGAAACTGCATGCATCAGTCTAGGCAGGACTCCAGGCAGATGACATCAGTGTGACTTAGAAAACATCAAAGTAGGAAATATATGCTGGAGCAAGGGGCATTTCTGCAGTCATCCTCATGACATAATTTTACTTAGTAGCCCATTAATAATGTCCCGAGACAGATGGGTACAGCTTTGTTTTGGAGATTTTATTGATTTTTCCTAATTTGTACTTCCAATTTGTGACCCTAATATATAAGCTCAAAATTAGAGAAGGGCTTTAGCCAAGGCAGGTGTAGAGTTCTGGAAAAGTTTTCTTACAGGAGCAGTGGAAACAGGCAAGCAAATTAGCTGTGGATTTTGATTAATTAATAAATGTGATTATAAACAAGGCTGTACAAAATAGGAAGGCTTTACTCATCAACATAGGACTGTAATCCATCCAGTGTAAGTTCCACTGTACCTATCTGGGGAGCTGCAAAGGACATAATTATCAATACACTGTGAAAGAACATGGTGAATCATTGATATAGCTTTACATTACTTTCTGGGACAGAAGGACTTTGACTAATTTGGAGGTGTTTTGTTCCAAATTAATATATTTTTGGCTACAGCAGAGGTACAGAAACTTTGAACTGAATAGTAGAAGACATGTCTGTCAATTAAACTATCCAGGAGATGTATTGGTAAGCGACCTTCCGTTACAGAGATATAAAGTCTAAGTAACCTCAGTCACTTCACTGGAATCATTCAAGACTTAAACTGACAGAAAAGAGGAAGGAATGTCTTTCTCATTGAAACCCTTCTATCCCATTTAGAATAACACAGCCTTAACATGTACCTCCTAACTGCAGCAGGAAATGTTTTTTTTTTCACACTGGATAGTATTTTGGTGTTCAGCTTACTTGACATAGCCTCTGCCAAAGAAGACCATTTTTTCCTCTTGAACTTACAAACCTGGTTTGCAGTGTTTCCAGTATGTGCATTAAAATCTATAGAGACACATCCCACAGTAGTCCTAGCATGCTATTGTTACTATTGGGAGGGACTTTTGCTTAAGAACAAACAGGGTGAATCAGTTTGTGATAAACAACAACAAAATGTTGAAAAACAGATCTGACTATCTTGATTAAAACTGTTCTTGTTTCTTACATTTGTAATAAAGATTAGTTAGAACCATTTCAATGATTTGTAAAAAATAGTTATCAGAAGGCCATTTTAGCAACTTGGAGCTTGCTGTCCTGGGCTGCATGGAGCCTGGGAACTCCAGGAGGCAGAGGAGTAAGCTGGCCAGTCCAGCTCTGCCATTCAACATGACCAAAGTACACCAACACACAGATACTCCAGGCTGTGAGATGCAGGTGAACTTCCAAAAATTACTGTCTTCAGCAGTTCAGTGTGTGCTGTTGGTAAGAAAAATGAGGAACCTATTCAAAACATATACCTTAACTAAAATATTTATCTTAGCATTGCTTTTGAAAGAAAGCAATATAAAAATACCTGTCAGATCCATTTTAAAAGATAGGTACTGTTTTACCAGGAAAGAGAAAATCAGGTACTGGGTGGGGAGACAGCTTCATCAGTTGGGATTGACATAAAGGTAAGCAGGTCTTCTCTGTATAACTCTAATTACAAAGTACTGTCATGCTTCCTCCCCACCCTCCTAAAAACAGATGTAAAGGGCAGTACACCTCCATCCACTGAAATGGTTCGAGTTTTGGGTGGCTTCAAAGGGGCTGGCTCTGGCAGAGTCCTGCAGGAAAGGGGAAAAGTGTGGGTTTTGAGAGACAGCTTTTGTAAAGTAACACCTAAATTACATGTAATTCGACAGCTAAACACTTCCTTAAACACTAGTATCAAGATGTTGGCTAAAAAGTAAATAATATGAAAAATTTCTGTTAGTAAAATCTTCTCTTTCCTAATATAAAAAAATGAGAAAATATATTGTACATGCAAAATGGAAATGGAAAAATGAGTGTGTATGAAGAAAACTATCTGAGTAAAGTTTAAGAAAAAGATGTCTGAATGCAGTAATGCTAAAAAAACCCCCGACTGTACAAGATATTGCATAGATCTGTAGTTCATTGTGACCAGGGAAAAACTGATTCTTCTGCAGAGTGCAGACAGACAGATGGCATCCTGCTAGTTTGGACTGGGGCTCTGTGTAGGTGACATGTTGGCCCTTGGCACAGTGATTTCACAGAGTTAGGTGCTTACTTTTCAAACAGGTTATTATCCACATTTCAGCCCCCAAGATTTGAAAATCAAGATACATCTTACTGCCTCTCATGATGTTTATTGCAGATCTCTGTGCTCCAGTTATAAGAGATCATGCATGATGCATTACCAGGCAGACTGAATTCCTACTCTTAGTATCTCATAGAGGTAGTCTGGCAGCATTTCAGTGATAAAAGTACGTGGTGGACCTGAATCCTTACTGACATACATGGGAGAAATTGCTAACATCATTGCAGCTGCAGGTGTTCACATCAGTAACTTTGGCTTTAGTTTGTCAGCAAAATGTTTGGAACTTTTCTGCCACAGGTCAGTGCTATGTACCACCTACCTCCAGTTTCACAGAGTGGATTTATACGTAGGGAACTGAATGCATATACTTGGAATGGGAAGTTTTTTGCAGTCACTCCTCTGGAAGATATGCCATAAACCTGCTGTAAAGAGTTAATAGCACTGGGGGCTAATCACAGAACAGTTGCTGACCTCAGTGGATTGCAGCAGACCATGTCCCAGGCAGCTTCTGTGATCAGACCCCATGAAGATGTTGCACAAGTTATGCATGCATTGAGGGTTCAGTGGTGGGTTTTTTAATGGCTGTTGACTTCAGTGGAAAAAATGTAATAAAACCTTTATTTTTTGCTTAGTGCAGAATGTTTTAACTTCTGAGAAAGTAGTTCTTACTACTCGCTTACCCATCTGATCCCTCAAGCTGGTCACTCATAATAGGCTTTTTGCAGCTGAGGACACAAGAGCATAGCAAAGATGACATACCTGAGACTGTGCAGTCAGTGGGAGAGATACACAAAAGAGTCCTGTCTCTGGCAACAGACCAAACAGTGACCATTAGATTCCAGATAAGTTATAGACCTTTTAAAAAGTAAAATCTGGGATTAATGTGTTAGGTTAACCCTTTGGAAGTGGGGACTTGTAAAAGAGAGGGCAGTTTTTCTAGGGAAGCACTAAAGGTCCATGATCTACTGTGAAAGGGCTAATAAAGGGTAAAATCAGCAACTCTATGGCTCCTAATACTTGTTGAGCAGGTACTTTTTTAAAGCACACTAACTGTTTTCATACCTTGTAATAGTTACCTTACATGTATAAAAGCACTATTACTAGTTTAAATAGTTGTCTTTATTAATGATTAATGGCCTCTGAACCTGAACTTGCTTTGTTTGCAATTACAGAAATATTCAAAATAGCACTAATTCCTATTTATCAGTAATGCATTTTAAAATTCTTTTTAGAAGTTAAAAACAGGACAACTTAAAAATTACTTTTTAAATAGTTTTATATCTCATTTAAATAGAAGTTCGTTACATATCTAGACTAAAATTTTAGATGTTCTATTTTAACTTAGTGAGACAGTTTGGGGCTCAAAAAAAGGTAATTCTGAATGGAATTGTTATTAAACCTTTATTTTTTGCAACAGCTTTACAAAACACACAAGGTGTGGACTGATATGCCTTGTGTAGTTTCAAGATCTTGCTCTGCTGAAAGTGCTCACGATTTCCTTGGATCAGCACCATAACTATCTTTGTCACCTCAAATGGAGCCATCAGTGTCCCTCCATAACAAAAAGCATGTTAACCCTTCCCTGCCCAGCATCTTCTCAAAGACTTGCTTCGACTCCAGCAATTCAAAGAACTAGCAGTGGAAAGCTTTGCTGGTTGGTTTGGTTCCTCTTTACCAGACAATCCTGATTTAACTCCTGCTTTTTGGATTAAAGTAAAGGAATTTTCACCAATTCTACCTCTCCTCTCCCAGTTCACACTTTCTGTATTTGCTGGGAAAACTTCTTGCCAGCTTGCTTGTTTGTGGGGGGAGAGGGGAAGCCTGTGACTTACCAGCATATAGACCAGAGGCATCAAGGTCACAGGTAAAATAGATGGAACTACTAATTTTTCCAACTGTATACTAGCAAGAGCACACATCACAAAGGCCTGATCCTGACAAGCCTCCCACCCCTTTACATTGACCTCTCTATTGGACACCTGCATGTTTGTGGATCGGAAGCCAACTTTCATCTCAGCTTTTACTAGTGCCCTGGGTCCTGAGCATGCAGAGGACCTGGTGCTTGGGACCACACTGACCTGGGGGCTTGAGTGTCCAGCTCTGCCCTGCACCATACTCTCCTTGAGTCCAGACTCAATTTTACATGAGGCTAAATTGCACTGCTTAATGAAGGAGTTTATAAATCCCAGGGGCTAAACCTAAACAATTCTTTCCAAAGTTTTGTCCTGTTAAAATAGCTTTGATCAACATCCTAACTAAAGATGCTTTCTGCTCTTTACTAAAAAAAAGTAAGAACTCTCTGCTGGCTATTTGATGGCTAAATCCTACAACCTCTAGTGAATATTCATGCATGTTCATGGAAATAATATCAAGAAACTCAATAGGAACATTTCTGTGGATCAGAATTATTTCTAGGAGTGGAGGTTAACATAATATGGTCCTGGCAAAATCTCCAGTTGATAAAGCTGCAGTGCTTCCTCTCATAGTACCTGACTTTTAGAGCTAAGTTTTGAAAGCACTAAATCAAAAGTAAAAGTTAAAACTTTTCACTACATTTTTCCAAATGCAGTATATATCAAACAACATTAAGTATTCCAAATGAATTAAAAAACAAGTAATAAAAAAGCCTTTTGCTGTAGTTTTATCTGAGTTTCTTTCCTTGGAGGTTTGGGATCTGCTATAATCAGTCCTACAAAAATTAAAATTTCCAGGACAAGCAGCTTGAATCTATAACCAAATAAGCAAAATTTTGCAAAAGTACTAGAGTTTTTAAAGTAAAGAAATTGGTGATTTGCTTTGTAAAAATAATTAGCAAATTTAACTTGGAAATCAGCTTTTTCTTCCGGATGAGGGAGGACCAGAAGCAGCCAGAACATTCAGAAAAGGTAACTATATAAGCTTTCAAAGCTGCTTTGATAACATACTGTCTACCACAAACATTATTTTTACAAAATCTTAAAACCATATTTTTATATTAACAGAAATTTCATGCAGGTCTTTTGACCTCCATAGTTAATTTAGGCAAAATGCCTACTGCCTTTAAAGGTACTGCCTGAAATTCCTTTTGTCAGGGGGAAAAAAGGGTTCAAGCTTCATAGAGCCTTTATTTGTATATATTACATATCATGAAATATTGACATCCAGAGACAGGTCCTCTTAGTTGTCTAAAATCAGACTTGAAGGAAATTAAAAATTAGAACAGACTAAAAGATAGGGAAAACACTTTAGGACTGCAGGTACCAGCCAGATAATTTCAGTGGGTAGCTTTTTTTAAAAGTGAATATTTATACTAAATTGCATCCAGTTGAGAAATAATTTTCAGGGAAGATATTTTCATATATTCTGGGAAGTTAGACTCATAATAGCCAAAGTACGACGTAGCATGCAGCTAAATATAAAACAATATAAGCTCAGTTATCTAATATAGATATAAATACAAGTATTTGTGAGATCTATTTAGAGCAATGTTTTCTACCTTGGTATACAGAAGAAAAAGCTGAAGTGGGAATATTGTATACTTTAGCCAAAATACCAGCTAAACATTTTTTCCTTATGCTGGATTTATTTTCTAACAGTAAAAAAAAAAAAGATTTAAAGTATCAAAAATGTCCAAAGAGTAAGCATATCTAATTGTTACCAAATTCATATGTTAAAAATTAGTAGACAATTGGATTTTAAACCCCTGTGAACTGATTCTGCTCTCCTGAAATGAGTAGTAAAACTTCCTTTGCCTTCAAAGGGAGCTGAATTTCATGTCAGCTTTTAAAATAGAATTTATTAACTCTTCAGTATTCTGCTAAATAATAAAACTTCACTGTTTCTGTAAAATCAAAGTAACAAAAATTTTAGATTAAAATCTAAGCAAACAGGACTAGCAAATGCTGTGAAAAAAAATTCTTTTGAATTGTAGCTATTATTAGCCTATCAGCTGATAATTTGATAAAATAATTTAGTCTTATTTATCTACTGGTTTTAAGTGGTTTATAGTACTTAGATATTTTAGATACACCATTAACATATACAGGATACAAAAGAAACAAAGCCCTGCCCTTGCAGAATAAAGGCAGAAATATGTTTTGGCAACTAGAACAATTAAATCTAGCTGTTGAATCAAAAACTTAGTTACCTAAGAATTGACATTTTAATGTTAACAGTAGAAAATAATGCAGAGATAACTTTGCATCAAGAAAGAACTTTGTTTAATAAAATATACAAATTTTGTCTTTCAGACATGAAAAAAATATTTGTATTTGTGAGTTTAAATTTGTAGTTTAATAAATACATTGTTTATATAGCAGGCAGAGACTACCCTAGAACAGGGGTAATTGGTAGGATTAAAACTTTCAGTTTGTACAAAGAGAAAATACTTAGATAAGGGCAAAGAGTAAACATAAGTCAGTTTGGGGTTCATCACTATCCTATGAATTCCTGTATTTCATACTAATTCATATGATTTAAAGACAAAATTGTTTGAATTGTAACTCATCCTTACTGAATATATTTCTATTAAAAAGTTATGTTTCCCCTCTTTTTCAAAAATTGCTGTTGATTGTTCTACAGAGAAGCAGAAAAAAAAGGAAATGCAATCATAATTCACAAATGTCCCTTCTCCTGAAGCAGATTTTTTACTTTGAAAATATCAATAGGAAATTATTTGAATGAATTTTTTGAAGTTTATTTATGTGAGAGGCTTTTTGAAAGTTTTATAATATTATCTTACTTAAACTGACTGCAGCTAGAACACAGCCCTTTTTAAAATTGAATACTGTACATAACAATTAACAAAATGTGGATGTAGATACAGTTACAATCATTAGGAACATTAATTTGCATTGTTGAATCTTATGGAGGGGTTTGTTCTTTCTTATGGCTTTTAAGTAGTTAGCAATGAAAACAAATTGAGATTAAAAGAATCTGTTTCAAATCTTCCTTAAAACCCTGAAAAATGTTTCTAAACTTTTAAATGTGGTTTGATATGTTTTTCCTATTATACATATGCTATTTATAAATCTTCTTAGTATAAAAGATTTTTATTTATAGGTAGTTCATATTTCATTAAACTGTCTCAGCAGACAGGGCTACATCATAAATATTTGTAAGTTTAACTGAGACTTATTTAATAGAACAATGAGCTAAATAAATGTCCTACCTGAAGTTTTATCCAAATAATAACACTTGTAATTATTAATGTATGTTAGCAGGTACATATTGATCATATATCTGGAAACTTTCTCTTCAGTTTCTACCTAATATTCTTGGAGGTTTTTTTCCATTTATGGCTTTCATAATAATAAACACAATACCCCTGTTGGTTTTGAAATTTATAATAAAGTGTAAATATTGATTTTGTTTTGACATCAAGAGCAATTACTGACAGAAGGACATAGGCAAGAATTCTGCACAAGTAACTTTACAAAGTTTTAAAGTTCTGTGAGGAAAAGAGTTCAAAAGAACAAACACAAACAAACATCCTCCCCCCCATATTTAAATAAAAATTTTTAAATGTCTGCTGCAATTTTTTTAAGAAGGGAAAACGGCTTTTTTGCTTTGGCAATGTATTAAAATTCAAAGAATGCCATTAAAATTCTCGATGGGAATTCTACCACAGAACTTAGCTTTTCAAAGCTCTGGACATTTCCTTAAATTTAATTGAAACTACATTAAAAAAATTATGTTTTCATGCACTAAGTAAACCTAAATGTTTACCTGGGAATAAAGTAACTGCATATAACTGACCAATGGAGACATGAACACCACAAAAGTGATTTTTTTCAAAGGAAAATAATTATTTCCTCATAACTTCTAAATCAATGGGCATCTGTTTATGGCCATATTGGTGCTACAATAAGTACAATAAGCTAGAGTTTACCAACTTAGTGGAAGATAGGTAAAGTATAGTATGAAGTAGCAGCAAGCTCAGTTGTCTCAATGTAGCAACAGCAGCACATAAATATAAATGTCAGGAACAAAGTCCAATTCTTTGACTACAATTTCCACAGAGATACTACCTTAAATTTGAATTTGCTACTTGTATGTGCTTCAAAGAAATCATGAGCTTTTAAAACATGTATTAATAACCTCAAAGATGATTATCTTATTAAATATTTCATTAATTAAAAAGAGAGATCTGTAAGTCACAGTGTAAGCCAAATATGGAAAACTGAATTGATGTCTTAGTAATATGCTTCATTCTTTATTTTTTAATTAACAGTTTTAGAGAAGAATAGTAAATTCTCTGGGAGAAATTCACAAATGTATACTTCTATTACTTTTTGAAAATATTTTATTCTCCTGTCACATAAATAACATCATCTTTTTGCTCTCTAGAAATTATGTCAAAGTTGCTGAAAGGGTCAAAATATTACCAGTTTAAGTCCCCTGAAAAGTTTTCAGGTATTTTTGTATTTCACATTACAGTAAGTCAGGTGTAGAAGATGATTCAATGTAACCTGTTAATTTAAAGATTCCCAATGAAGAAGATTCAGCCGTAAATTATTGTTACAATAAATGCTTATTACATAATTTGATACTATTTTTTTTCCTGTAGGACACCATAAATATAAGACAAAGTCCTGCATTCAAAACTCAGCTGATAATAGTTTAAGAATAGACAAGGCAGTATCCTCATTTGTGGCTATAATCTTATAATCAGAGGAATATATATATTAGAGGCTCGAACTTTAATACTTTTCATCTGCTACAGTTATCCAGATTTCTACTCTATTTAGTAATACTAGTATTTTCACCACATTTTTCATTATTAAGGTATTTCAAACAAGAAGACCCAATTGCTTGGTTTCTGGTCTCTAAAAATCCATCCTGTCAGGATGAGAATTAATTAATTAATACAGCTTTAATTAAGATTTCCATTTACCTTTTTCCCCCCAGTTAATTTGGTAGAAGGCAAAAATAGAACTCAGATTAGTATAATTTCACCTGCTGTGGGCAGGGGGGTTGGAACTAGATGATCTTCAGGGTCCCTTCCAACTTAAACAATTCTGTGATTTTGTGATTCTATGATTCCATAATTTTCTGATTCACATACAATCCTCTGTTTTAGTAAGGCAAATTCTTGGGATAATAATTACATGCTGTTACTACTATGCATTTTTTAACCTAAAATATAGCATTCATTAAATTTATTTCACTGAAAAAAATCCAATTAATTGACCTCAGTATTCATCAGAGATTGCAAACTGTGATTTTAGTTTTAATGGTCATTATACTTATCCTATAGAATGCTATTTAAACAATCAGGACTCATGCTTTCAAGATTTAAAGCAACCTTTCAAATCATCTTCACCACTGTTCTGCTATAATAAGGCAGCAAATCTGTGTTTCATGACATATGGATTTAAAGTGAGATGGTACAATGTGCACAAGGTATCTAATTGGAACTAAAAGGAAAGAAGTCAGAATACAAGGATATCTGGATTTAAGTGGGTTAACACCAAACTTCTTTGTAAATTTTTGAACTGAAGATAGCAAATTTCAATTCATATAGAATCATAAATGTGAAGATGTGAAATTATTCGAACATTCTGATCTGTATAAATCCAGCCAAAAGCTTGTCAGTGATCACGGGGCTCATGTGATAGCAGTGACTAGTTGTACTGCAGTCTAACTCCATACTGAAGTAGAGTCCGAAGTCGAGATGTGGATGAGGTAGAGGTGCAGGCTAAGCTTCACAGCTGGAACACAGTCCTGCCTACCCCCAGAGCTGCCCAGCTCTGGGGTGGGGACTGTACCAGGTGTGTCATACCCAAGCCCTCCAGAAACTTTGGATCAGGCCTCTTTTTATAAAAATGACTTGGCTACATTCTGGTGCACAGTGTAGTTGGTTTCAATTAGACTGTATTTATCAGAATATTTTCGTGCACTATATTTTATATTTAAGGCTTGGACTTTATGATTATTCTATCTGCTTTGTTAAATGAAACTGAAACTTTAGGAATAGAGATCTCTTTTTTTTCCTAAAGGAAAAATACTGTTATGTAGAACAGACGCCATATAAAGTAGATGACATGTCACCCAGCTGGTGGTGTATTTATTTTAACCCATATAAGATGGAAAGTAACCTGAAGCTGGAAAGTATTAATGGCTGCCTTAAACTAAGAACTGGTAAAAAGCATGTGGATGCTGACAGATTCACTTGCCATGCATGGGGGTTCCACATGTGCCTCATTTTCCAAATTTAATTAAAATTTTGATTTTTTCCTGTATGCAATTTCTGAAATGTGATAGTTCACTAGTCACCCACAGATGTGCAACAATAATGAAGTATGGGTCATATTCTTCAACTGTAAGGTATATAAGCTCTGAAGGTTCAAAAGGGAGAATAATTTTATCTAGGTTTTGTCAATTAACAGTGTTCTTCCCATGTTTAGTTTATTTGAGAATTGAAGTTTGAATTAATCTGCCCCAAACTTCTCTTTTGTTTGACTTTATACTCTGGCAGCTTGTTGCGTCCCTTTACAAAACGCAGTACGACCAGCTTCAACACTATTAATGTGAGACACCCAAAATCTGAGCAGATACACATGACCTTAACCTATATGAAGTGTCCACTTCATACTGCTTTGACCAGGAATAAGTACTTGGGCCTATAGCTACTGTTTACAGATAAGTCTAATCAACTGACAATGTGTGGATAAATATCAGGCCCAATTTTTCTTCTTCTGTCCCCTTGCCTAGTTTCTGACTATTTTTAACTATGTTTGGGCAGCTGGGGAAGAATATTTAGCTATTAGCTGTGACTGAAAGTTCTACAATATTTATACAAATAACATAAACTTTTTAATGAAATGTTAAACCATTAATATTGAGGTGCTGCAGAATCATATAGGACATTAAGAAGTATCCACAGGAAAGACTGACAGGGCTTCCTTTTTCATAAAAATCTGTAGGATCATTAGTGTAATTTTTTAAAAGCACTTAAAAAATTTTAATGGGAAAAGATCATAATCACACCTCTGATATTTCTGAAACTAGAATACTGCATTTTATTTTTATGGAAGTCTATCGGATTTTGATTAATTCTCTCTAGATTGTTACTTCACACTCATAACTGCACTATTGGAAAGCCACTTACTTGCTTAGTGTTAACAAGCATGTTTTTATATTTGGGAATGACTTGACTTGGTGTCCAGGAAGGGGATGAGTGTACTCTCTGTAGTTAGACACAGCTTGGTTTACAACTGTGAATGTACATCCTTGAGGACTAGGCATATTATGTTTTCAGATTGTCCTCCTGAGGATAAAAATGGATGTTCTGGTCATTCCCTGTTAGAGGATGGTTTCTGACCTTCATTATCCTACAAAGCAAAAATTTCTAGCTAAACTTTTTTTGACCAGAAGGTGTTATTTATTACACTAGCTTGTTTAAGAGGGTGGGAGAAGTAAGGGGTCTTTTATCTTTTGCAAGAAGTTTAATATTAACTGAGTTGAATGTATGAGATTTGCATAGGTGCCCTGGAATGTCATATAAAATGTAGAAATATATTTCTATGTAGAATATATGTATGAGTATGCAGAATATAAAGTAAAAGCTATTATTTAAGATTTGCTGTGGGAGAAATGAGACACCATTTTCTCCAAGCTACAGCTGGGGAAGGACCTTGGGAGTGTACAAAGCTGGTCTAAGAAAAAGAAAACAGAAGGGCTGTTTGGCAATAAAGTTCTTTTCCTAGTTGAAGCCCTTCAAGAAGGCAGAGGGAAATAGCACAAGCTCATCAGCTGTCTACATGTAAGCCAAAATAAATGACAGGTACCAAGGTCATGATACATCTTGAGACAATTGGAGTCCACAGAATATTTAGACATGCTGAGTACTTCTTCCAAGTGAGGTGAGTGTTGTGTAGGTCCTTCCCATTCATCCAGTAATACTCAGAAGAACTAGTGCTTTTGGACGATTAGGATCATGTTCTGCTTTTTAATTGTAGAAGAATACTGAATATATGGGGAAAAGGAAGTCACTATGATGTGCTGTTACTTGATCAAGTCTGATAAATCTTCCACCAGTCAACCCAGCACTAGGAAAAGCTTTATGTGTCTTTTTTTTAAAACTCATAAGCAGGTACCTGTGATGCAGTTCCTTTTCCTATTAACCGGCAATATATGCACCTCCTTTTCTGCAGTCTACTATATGTAATCTCATTATATCCTTTATGAAGAGGTCAATCAAAAGGAAGTCATAGATTCAGAAATTTTGATAAACACTGTATTAAAGAACACCTGCTCACCTTCACTTTTTCAGGGAGACTGGACTTGCTGCCAGGAAGCCAAGGTAGTTAGTGGCTACCCTAGATACTTGCAGGAACTTCTCAGTCTCCACCTGTCAGCACTGAGATAGTGCTGATGAACTTTGTTTTTTCTAACAGTGTGTGTATTGTTATGTCCTTTAGCAACCCACAGTTCAAGAAATGCTTGTTTAGCAGAGGCAAAGTTCCCATCAAGTGATGAATTCCCTAGCAGTACATTTTTAGAAAGCAACAGAAACCAGTTTATTGTACCTGGATGCTGTGACAGTCTGGTGATAGTGGCAGAGGACCCACATAATTCCATGACAAAGCAAAGTCTGTCTGATTCCCTGAGTTATGTCCATCTTTCTCTCATGTTTCTCTACAAACAAAATTATTCTTGGTAAGGGATACGAGCAATAGACAGAGGTCTGGATATTGGTATATTTGCTTTAAGGAAAAAATGAAAATATTTTTCCCTATGTATATCAATTTAGATCTCTTGATCAGCTGGTCTTTAGTTAGATGTTGCAAAATACTGTATTGGAAATCTCTGAGGTTGTTATATTGGTTGTTTAAAATAGGGCCAGATATCATTTATAATACATGTGTTATAATATTCACTGCATCTCTGATATAACCCTGTGTTGTGCAAACAGGAAGATGCTGTTGGCTTACAAGCAGAAGTAGGGGTCCCAACACTACTGGGATGCTCTCCATGGTTCCCCATTCCCAGGAGCTAGCCTCGTTATTGCTGTGCTCATTTTGGTCTCTCCTATGTGAATGCCCCATGGAGCTGGGATCAGGAAAAAGTAGACAGCTGAAGTTATGTATCTGAGACTGAACTAGAGAAAAAGAGAGGTGAAAAATCAGTGATCCTGGACTGTGCTCTCTTCCCCTATCACAGACTCTGTTTGACCTGTTCTCATCTCTGTTCCTCAGTTTAACCGGCCTGTCATTACAGTTACTCTCCACTACAGGGATTATGAATAATGTGACTATTACATAGCACCAGGTGTTATGCCTGGTGCCTTCCAACACAAATACATTAGCAAGTATTTGTTAATGGTTGCTCCCCTCCTTGTTTCCAAAAGGGAAAAGGAGAGAGGAGCAGACTGTCCTTGCGATAACCTCTTCTACTGCAGTGGGATCTGTCAGAAGAGGGCTTCAGACCATTAGGAAGTCCATGGAGAGACTGCAGATCCCTTCAGGATTGCTGGCACAGTGAGGAAAGGCATCTTCTGGGGAGTTCCCTTCTTTGCACTTAAGCATCTTTGAAAGAACACCAATCCTCTTTCCATCATCTTTCCCATGTAACTGTCTTCTGCCCCTCTACCACACAGAGTATTTTGAAGGGTTTATTGATATTACTTGCTGTGAGGCCTTAATATCCTTAATATTGGAAGACAAAGGACAAGTGGCAGTTACATATCTAAAATCATCTGGTTATTTTAAGAAGCACAAAAATTAATAACAAATATTTATATAAATTAATTTATATTTCTGCAGTGTTGAGGAAAGGGACCTGGGTGTCCTGGTTGATGGCAAGTTGAATATGAGTCAGCAGTGCCCTGGCAGCCAGGAGGGCCAACTGTGTCCTGGGGGGCATCA
>JAOXXN010000065.1:21881536-21893841 GCA_026770055.1 Myrmophylax atrothorax
GGTTCCCGCTCCCCCCCGGGGCCGGGGGTGCCCGGCCTGCCCCGGTGTCCGCGGGGTCGGGGCCTCCCGGTGCTGCCCGCGGCTCTGCGCCCGGGCCGGGCTGGCGGGCGGGGCCGCAGGGCCGGAGGGCACCTGCCCGGCCCTGCAGGGCTCGCCCGAAGCCGCTTCTCCCGAGAGGGATTTGCTGGGTTAAACGACACGAGCGGCTCCTCCGCGCTGGCCCCGGGGCTCCCGCGGCCTCGCCGCACCCGTGTCCGCCCGGGCCGAGGCGCCGCTCACGGGCCCGCGATGTGCCGACGTTGCCCGCCACGGCGTGCCGAGCTCCGGACTGAGAGCGGCTCTCCCGCGGCCTCCCCCGCCAGGCAGCGCAGGGGGAGCAAAGGCGTGCGCGGGGCAGCAGGGGAGCGCCCTTTGTATCTGCAAGTTTGGGTTTGCTGCCTTTTTTAAATGTGAAATGGAAGAATTTAGGATGCATAAACGTGCTGAAGTGAGTTGAAGTTATGGAGGGATTAACCCAGGACTTGGCAGTCTACTTGATACCAGGGTATTTCCTCTGTGGACAACGTGGGGAAGGAAGGAAAAGGACGAAATACACTACGTGTTAATTTAATTTATGTCGATAGTGAAACCAAAGTGCAAAATCGGCTTCTTGTTAAACATTGTGATGTTTTAAAGTAACTTGTTAATTAACTTGAAATGCTTTATGTATGAAAGGAACGACAAATAATAAATCAGTCTGAAGTGAATTTGGTAAATTTTGTTTGTGTTCTTCTGTTTTCCTCCTTACTTTTTGGAAGCAAATCTTGAAAGACAGTGGTGCCATACATCAGCAGTGAGCTGAACTTGGGTCTGAACATGCTTAAACTTCTTATGTGAGTGAAACAGGGAGAAATTCTTGTTAGGTTATTTTCCTTGGTAATAGTAATCCTCTTGAGACTCAGAAGAAAACACAATTTATTTATTAACTAATAAATGAAGAAGTGCAAAAAAAATAGCACTGTTGAGCTCAAACAAACAGAAATAACTATGCTGTAAATTTATTTTCTATAGCACATGTCACAGTACAGTTCTGAGAGGAGGTATATGAGGAGCTCTACAAACATTTTTGTGTCGGAAAGCACATCAGATTTTGCCAGTGATTGTCACCTGAAATAGAGTCCTTAACATATACATACAGGGGTATAATTCTTGGAAAAAAGAAAGCAAAGAAGTGATTTTTTTTTTTAAAGGGAAGGTATTCTTTTAGTAAATGAAAACATATATTTTGATTATAAAAAAAAAAAGTTGGGTAGATACAAAAAAGGGGTAAGTGCCTTAAGTGCCAGCTTTATAACCACTGGTGGTTTGGGCTTGCAGAGTTAAGCTATCGAAGATGACTTAAGATACAAAATCAGGAAGTCCAAAGGAAAATAAAAGGGTCAAGACAGGGAAAATGTGAATAAAGTATTGTAAAGTATTTTAAACTTTTTAGGCCTGCTCTGTTCCCATTCTGAAAAGAACCATTGTTTTTCCACTTTTACAAGAGGAAATTTTACTGGATTCTGTTTTATTTCAGTGGCACTGCATTAGTGCTGCAATTGTGCCTTAGCACAATAAATACAATATATTCCCTTTCCAAAAATGTATAATGTAACTGTAAATGCCTTACAAGCAGTGGAATCTACATGTAAAGGGGGTCAAATGGTAGAGGGTACCCAAAAGAAAGATTAGTGATACAGATGATCTAATCTGACAGCCGTTGTACACTTAGCTGTAGGACAATTTTTGAAGGGTGAAATAAAATCACAGAAATTAAAGGTGGCACAAAATGCAGCAGAGGTTTAGCAAAAGAAGACTCTGCTAGACTAATTTGTGAGGAAATTGGTACTGTACCATGTAGGGAAATGATGTAAAATGGAAAAAAATTTTATTAATTGCATTGTAAGGTGACTTTAGAATGCATTGACAGATAATAGATTGAAAGAGAATGTACTGATGGAAAGAACGCTGTAAACTCAAGTTTTCCAAGACTGTTGGAATTCTTTCCTTAGTGACACTAGTGAAAAAGTAGAACGGTGAGAAAAGGACAAAAAACTGGTGGACTGTATTGATGGAGAGGAGGATTGGAATACCCGTGTACCAACAAGATGAATCAAAACTGAGATTAATAGAATGAAATTTTGTGATGCAAATAGAAAGTAATCACAATTTATTCTGGAAGAGTTCATCGGTTCAGTGGTGAGTTGGTAGTCAGAGCCGTAGTCAGCAGCAGAATGATTGCATGGGATGTGGCTGAGAAAATAGAAAAAAGACAGTGTCCTAGAAAGTATTATGGGATGGGTTTCCTGTGTGTGTAGGAAATATTACTGTCTAAGTACATGGCCTTAGTAAGACCTTATCTGGAGCCCAACTATTACCCACATTCAGATTAAATGGATTCAAACAGATGGATGGAACAGATGCGGAAAAGGACCACATGGATGTTAAGAGGAATAGAGAGGCTTAACGGAAAGGCACAGAAGTGACAATTACACTGTTTTTGTGTAGGGAAGGAAAATAATTATGTGAGCTCAAGATTAAAGAAGCAAAACAAATGCATGTAAAGGGGATAATGCGTAGAGTTTGCCGGAAATTGCAGGAAGAGCTCTAACTATCAGACCAATGATATTCTGGAGCAGTTTCAAATGAGAAGGAAGTTTAAATTTATTTTTAAATTAAGTTGGATATAACCAGATAAGTGTTGAGTTCTGTGTAGTATTGGGCAATTTGACTCAGGAATCCTGGATATCCCCTCACCTAATTCTGCATTCTTGTGTATCAGTAAAATGGATTTTGAGATGGATATGTTCATTTACAGTGGGTCCGTTTCGAAAGTGCTGCTAGTTTTTGTCATCTTAATTTCCTTTTCCTTTAATTATCTTCTTTGAGCACCTTAATAGAAGCAGAGTAGTTTGGTTGTATTTGCTGTGAGCTGTGCACTTGGATACCATGGCTGAAGGTGTATTCACGCAGTGCTACCTGACTTCTTGCCCCTGGATGGGCTACTTGTGGAAGTCTTCATGGAACAATTCTTAGGAAGGTATTTAAATGAAAAACTCAAAATCATCTAGGGCAAGACAATATTACATTCTAAAAATGTATGTATAATCAACTTCCTTAGATGTTACCTGAGACCTTGTGTCTTTTTATTTTTTTCCCTTTTGGACTCTTTAAGTTTTTACATTACAGCACTTAGTGCAGCACTGAAGAATTGAGGGAAGAACCTAATGACAAAAGAACATTACTTTTCAGCAAGACTGCCATCCTCTAGGCAGACAATTTAGATTTTACTTTGCATTTTTGCTATTTGGGAAATCTCCACAAAGCAAGGAGTTAAGCAATCATTGCTCAGCCAGCCATTTTAATTTTATTTTTCAGTCCACAGCTGTAGCAGGTTATTCAAAGAGAAATAATATGTTTTAAGAAGGTAACTTCCCTTTCAGTGGTCAATAGAAAACTAAGTGATAGAATCAATCTAATCATCAATTTATGCATTAAGTGCTACCAGTGGCACTTTCAGTAGTTGCTGAAGCAAAGGAGTGAATGGTTTGTAAGTATTAAACTTCCTTCATATGCCTAGAGGTGAACAAGTTGTGAAAATGGAAGGCTTATTTGGTATGACACAGCATGAAAGATTTGGAAGGCAGAAAATAGATATGTATTATTTCTAAATGGTTTCTTGCACATCTTTTTGCTGTAACATGGGATTTTAGCTACAGATTGAATATCAAGGCTTACAGGGTGGAAGTGTGACCATAAAGTGATTGTGTGAGTATGGAATGAAACACATTTGGTTGTTTAACCCAGATTCCTGGAAAATATTTCTCTCTTCCATCATGAGACTGATTCTTTAAAGAAAATCATTCCTATTCATAGCAGATCTTTTGAAATTGGAAGGAAGTCATGGACTTTCCCATTGAAATGGTGGGAATACAGTAGCAAGTCTTCAGCAAAGTAAAATTTGCTGACCTGATTTGCCCATGTCATCCTACAAGGCTTTCTGCCACAAAAAAAGGCACTTCCACTGGTGTCACCAGTTTCTCGCTCTGTTGTGCTGCATTATGCCTCTTGAACTAGTACTGTTTGGAGGAGCAAATTCATGGAAGTAAGAAGCATTCATGGGACAAGGTTGATAATGACATTGGTGTGATTCAATAGCAAAAGCCAAACAGCTTATATTTTAATAATAAAAATTAGGTGTACTAAAAGTAGGATAACTCCATTCTCTGGCTGGTTTTATATAAACAAGTCTGGGAGGAATGTGTACACGTGTATACTCACATACGTATATATACACATAAATCTGCTTTCCTGTATATGCTGGCTAATGAGTAAAAGTAATAGACAATCAATATATAGAAGAACTGGGAATTTACACACTGAACAAAATCAAAGTATGCCAGAGCTTGGTTTTGGTAGCAGTAGACTGAAAAAGAAATGGTTCACTGCAGCCTTCAGCAGCATTTTTGGGTTGTTTTGTTGTTGTTGTTGTTTTTAATTATAATTTGTAGGAATGCTTTGGCATCAGGTCATTGCTGCTGTAAATCGTCAGAGTTCAATTGATATCGCCAGAGGGATAGTGTTTTATATCCCCTGAACAGATGACCTTCTGGGTGTAAACATCATTATGTTGTCTTTGGTCTTACATTGTTTTTAAAAAGGATGCTGTGAAAGAGAGTTGAGTGTATATAATACAGTGCAGTGGATGAATAGTGGTGGGTTATAGATGAGACAGAGGTTTACTAACAAACGTAGCCCATCATCTGCATCTGAAACTGAATATATCATGCAGTGTGAGAGTGAGTGTTGGCAGTGGTGTGAGGGACATGCATTCCTGAACTTTTTTCATTTCATGTGGACAATTATCTGTATCACTTACCTACAGTTATGAAACTAGGTAGAAGAAACAGCTAGGATTAAACAATGAGCACACAGTATTTCATTTCTACAGATGATATTTTCAGCTCAAAATCAATACATTTCAGTGGGCTGTAGGATTCAAGAAGGTTAATCTGTTGCCATGGCCATATTATTCGATTTGTAGCATGCACAACTAGTAGAAAATCTTTTTTAGTAGTACTTGGTTTCCAGTGTTACTGGTGATTCAAAAAAAACAAACCCCATTTTATATGCGTGTCCTACTCAAGCATTTCCTTGGTTTGCATGAGAGGATCTGGAGCTACCCATTGTAATCACTTCAGAAAATTCTAAATGGGGAATGGCAACAAAAAAAGGAATTTTGAGATTTTACAGGAGACCCACCTGTTAATCCATAGTAGGTAAAAGTGAAAAAAAGCAGTACAAAGTACTAGATATTTGTAGTGCCATGTGTGTGTTTTCCTGTTTGTAAGGGAAGCTGAACAGATCTTCCCATAAAGAACTGTGTACATCTTCATGGCACGTTAAATTTACAAGCTATAGACTCAACTAGTTAATATGCCAACTACCGTCTGGCTTTAGGTTCTGTTTATCTTCCATTGCAACATTTGCCTGGAGTGTTTTGTTGTTGAGAAATTTGGGACTTTATTCCCTGAAACAGAAGAACATGTTGCTGATGCCAAAGTTTATTTAAGAAACAAGGAAGGAGTGTATATCTGTTACACACTGTGGTAACCTAAAATGCCTGAATGACTCAATTTCAGAGCTAAGATGTGTTTCAAAGCTGCCTTGTGTTTGCAGGTCCCTGCCCTTCTCACAGAAACTGTAGTCAAAAGTGTGCAATTGCAGGATGAGCGACACACCAATCAAAATTTTTGCTTACTTGCTTATTCATTATGGCACTTAATGTTACAACTTCCATCCCTTTTTCTCAGCTTGCTGCTCTCTGGTTCATTTGCTCCTTTAAGCTCTGCAGAGCAGGGATAGTCAGCTCTTCTCTGTTTTTTCAGTACCTGGTGACATGGGTGCCCCTTTTCAAAAGTGCTGAAGTGCCTTGTATTAGACCCACAGGAATACTGTAGGGCTCACAGCAAGACCCAGCTGGCTGCTGCTGGCAAGGCCCAGGTCTGAAACATGGATCCCCAATCACCTGCTTAATGTGTAACTCGCCAGGAGGGAAGAGAGTTACATAAATACCAGAGTTGCCCAAATACACTGCTTTAACATATGCTTAAAATTTATGCACAGGATGAGGCTGAGAATGTCTGCCGCAGCCCCTCCAGTATCACTACCTTTCCCTCATATCATTGCAGCTGATGGAAAACCAGTTACTAGGAAGAAATTTGCTGAGGGTGGTGAGACAGTGGAGCAGGTTGCCAAGAGAAGTTGTGCATGCTGCATCTCTATGAGTCTTCAAGGCCAGGTTGGATGGGGCTCTGAGCAACCTGGTCTGGTGAAAGGTGTCCATGCCCACAGCAGAGGGTTTGGATGTTGATCATTTTTAAGGGCGCTTCCAGCCCAAACCATTCTGTGGTTCTGTGATGAGATGATTGATTCTATGATTCTGTGTGCTGTGCAACAGCTTCAACCAAGATCACCTCACCCAGCATACACTGGTGCCATGGTGTTAAAACACTTTGCTGCCTTTTCAGGCAGAGGAGGGAAAACAGTTTTCCTGGGTGAGTGCTAAATAGTATATGGACTCAGAGGGATACCATGGCCCCTGCAAAGAATTGGAGTAGGTGCCTTAGGAAAGGCTGAGGAGCAAGAATTTCACACAAGGTATCTTGTCTCACCCCAGTGTTAGGATCAACTCAGCAGTGGGTGAGGTACCGTGAGAGATTTATTGGTATGTCTAACTGGTTCTTGTAGTCATCTTTATTTAACAGGACAGATAATGAAGATTATGCTCTTAAGTATTCTAATTTTGGCTTTCAGCGTGTTCTGGGGCAGGGTGTTGTAATTTGGGGGTGTGGATGTAGGCAAAGGCACACTGCAGTGCTCAGCACCACAACAGCCAGGCCCTTTACTGAATCTGGCCTCACATCAGTAACTGTGAGTAATGATAAGAGAGGCATGAGAGCAGAATGACTGCACAGAAGGGAGAGCTGCTCTTGACTTGCTAGAGTGAAAAACATATTTGTAAAGGGATAAAATTAGTGCTGAGTAAAAGAATGCCATTTAATGAAACAAATGACTATGCTTCTTAGTAGCAGGAAAAACACGTGACACATCACAGATAACCAGCAGTCCCCCATCCTGCTCTCAGGATCGCTGCAGAGCAGATGGCACTGCTGGCTGAGCTAGGCAGACTGGGGGGAGGAGTGGATCCCAGGCGCTGAGGCCTCCCAGGTGCTGAGCCCCCCTGGCCACATGCCTTGCTGTCCACAGGACAGTGAGTGGCTGTCTTTGGTTGTCATCTGTGGGCTTGTAGTAAGAGGTGTCTTCCTGAGTTACTGAGAGAGCAGGGCAGGAGGGAGCATGTATGTGTGAGACATGGAAATGTGATCTTACTGAGATGTATGATTGCTTGTGAGGTATTTGTGGCAGCGCTGTCAAAGAAAAACTTCATAATAAAAATCAAACATTTCTTCTTATTGGATGCTCTTTTATCCCCTGTTCATGGTGTTTTATTGCTCCTGTGCTATATTTTTGTTTTCTTTGTCTCCTTTTGATGTATTCCTCTCTGTAGTACTACATCCTTGTTTTTTGTTAATTGTTGCATTTTTACTCACACATCTTTACTCCTTTAGCTTCTCTGAATACTTTCCTTTTGTCTCTCTTGTGATCTACCATACAGCTTGGCCACCTTCCATGTGATGGAGCAATGTAGCTGAGTTGTGGGTTGACTTAGGCTTGCATCACTGCCCTGACCCAGATTGCATCTGCAGTCATCTGGAAACGACTACATGCCTGAACTGATAAAAGATGCTGTGGAAATACAGATCTCTGGGGCCTTGGCAAGGTATCTTCACATACGTGTGTATGTGTGTTGATGTGTGAGTACATTCAAAATGCCTGTCTGTTCCTTCAGCTCAGCTGTCTGGGTGCTGCTTTGGGATTTCCAGCAGCTTATGGCAATTGGGAACAGACCTGCAAAGCTCAAGGGAATACTGGAATTAACCCTGAAAAGGGGACTATGCCTGTTGTTCATAAATGTCTGACGCCCATAAGCAAGAGATCGAAAACCCCTCACTTGACCTTTGTATAATTCTTTCCCTTACAGTGAGTCCATTTCTCTGCTTGTGACTCATCTTCTTCTAAATGTAGACTGTAAGCTTCTCAGAGGACTGCCTTTCCCTCTGAACAGAGTAGCATAAAAAATAGGAACACTGTTGAATAACCAGTATTATTTTTTAACACACAAAAAAGACTAGAGAACTACCTTGCTATATCTGTGCTTCTCTGTCGATGGATTTATCATTTCCCCTGAAAGAACAGCAGGGCAGGTTCTGTCCTGACCCACAAGAAGGTTGTTCAGACAAGACGCCTCAGGAGCAGCACAACAGCAGTGCAGTGGGGAGTAGATGTTATAATAAAAGCTGGATAGGCTCTGAAAACAAATCTTTCATAGCACCCATGTCCTTCCTTCCCTACTTCTGACCCATTTGTAATTGGTTACTACAGTGTGGCTTACATGAATGTCCAGTAGGAAGCTGCCTGCTCCCTTCAGCAGGTGACCCAACACCCATCTCCTTTCATCCAGCCTCTACATACACTGTCCAGCTACCCAGTCCACTTCTGTTCTCAAAACTTGGTGACTCTGGTGATCATACTGACACCTTCCATCCTTCACTTCAGCTCTTGTGTTGTCTTTGACTTGTAGTAGATCTCTTACTAGGGCCAAACTGGTACTTTTTCTCTTTTCAGATGCTTTTGCCATATCCTATCTCTTCATCGCCTGGCCCTCTGGAAGACAAAAGAGTGAGAATCAGTGGTGTGTCATTTATCCCGCAAACAGATTGAGCGCTACTTTGACAGCCATCAGAAGAAAACAGTGTGATGTGGTCACAGCTCTTTCTAACTATTTACTATGATCCCAACGAGGAGTGATACTTGAGCCTCCCTCTGGTTACCTCTGTTCTTTTCTCTTACTGTAACAACATTGTTTCTTTCCAACACGCCAGTGTTTATGCAAACATGCAAAGATTGTTCTTGCAGATTAAAGTAAATTAGGAAATTAAGGAAAAGCTGGTATGAAACAAGAGGAAAATAGTCCCAGCATTTTGCACTTGTAATCAAAGGCCTATCTTTGGAGGGAGTTATGTTGAATACACACTTGGTGAGGTCTATGAAGATTTTCCTTGTGTAATGGCAGGACTTAGCCCTAGCATATCACACTATTCTAAGATTGGTGTCTGGGAAAAATGCAGGAAAAACCTTGAGGAGAGCTGGATTCTCTGCAGTGTCACAATTGCCCAATTGAGTGACTGAGAAACAAAAGCAAAAAAACCACAAAACAAACCAGGGAGCTCAATCACCATGAGGATGGATTCCTCCTGTTGTGAAATTGAACAAAACCTAGTGATTTTCCTTCCTGTTAGATCTGGTATCATGGTATAACTGCTGTATGATAAAGATTAATTTCTAAAAATCAACTGTAAACCTATAGGTCAGGCAATAAGACAGGGACCTGACACGTTTTTCATTGCAAAGTGTATGATTGTTTAATGCCTTTAATTTACATCACTGCAGAATGTGTGTTGTTGCATCCAATGAAATTGGAATCCCACTATGAATTTGTTTTCCATGAATAGATTATGAACAGAAGCTTTGATTTCTATTAATTGTGTATCTTTGCGTGAAAAGCTGTTTTGTGTGTATATATATTTAATAACAGGAAATGTAACAAACATTTATTTTGTTAAATTAATAAAAGAGATAAAACTATCTAAGTATGTTTTCATTTCACTGCTTTGTTCTTGTTTCCTGTAGCATAGATGAAAGGTCGTTAAGTTCAATCTCATGTATCTCAGGACACTCGGTTCTTTGTATCAGGCAGTTGATGTAATACAAAAGCGTCTTGTTTCTAAATCAGATCTTGAGGTTGCAAGTCCTTGTAACTGCAATCCCAAGGCACCATGGTCAGGTTGGGGCCTCAAAGTGCAAGACTCAGAGTACTACTCACCTGTTGCACTTAGGGTGGCACCTTACATAAGATCTTTCCAAACTCTGTCAAGTATAATCCCTGCATTGAGGAGCTTGTGCTCTGTGGACACTGAGCAGACAAAGGTTAGGAAACGTGGAACGGGACATGGAGGGAGAAATTGCAGAGCACTTGTAAATCCATTCAGTTCACAGTAAGCAGTCTGTAGGAATGGGATCTCTAATGGGAAGCCAGATCTGCAGGCTGCTGGGGTTTGGCAAGTGACCTCCTGGAGGAGAACATGGTGTGTGGAAAGTAATGCAAAGGAGTGGATGAAGGGAACTGGCACATGGGTGCAGCCTGGCAGCAGTGCTTTAGCAGAGGCAAGGGTGGTGTGGGAAGATGGAAGTTCCTGAAAACTGGCTGATGGCAAAGCTACAAGTAGAGTCATGGACTTGGATGCCACCAGCTTGAGCAGCAGCTGAGAAACAGCAAGAGAGAGCAATGTAATAAAATCTGTAGATTAGGAACTGGTTTGGATTCAGATGGGATTTTTGGTGGGTATCTGGGAAGGCTGAAGCAGGCTCTCCCAGGTATCAGGGCAGGATGGAGAGAGGGTGAAGTCTGAAGCAGAGTGGTGCTTTGGTACAGCTTGGAGACCTTCAGCAGTAATGGCTGGATTTGGGTGTGACTTGTTTGCCAGTGCAGGAAAGAAAGGAAAGGCAACATCAAATCTACCCCCTATGCTACCTGTCAGTGTCTCAGGTGTATGCTCCAATAAACCTCATCGAGAGAAGGTTTCTTACTGCTTGAAATGAGGTCATTGTCAAAGAAATGGTATAAAAGGTTTGTTTTCTAGAGAATGATTTTGACACTGAGAGTTGCAAGAGGCCCTCTTTAAACAGTGGTCCCCTTCACCTCCACTGGACTTCTCTGGCGTTTTGGTTTACTTGCACCAAGACACCACCTGCCCTTTCAGGCAGTACATCTCAACCATGAGCTATTTCAGGCCTTCAGCCTCCTACAGCCTCCCCTGTCCCACCTCCCTCCTGCTCCAGGCTCCCTCCTGGGAGGGCAGAAGCCCAGGGTCCACGCGGTACCAGGGTACGGGTGGCACAGCCCTGGCAGATGGCTGGAGGTGGGTCAGAAGGCAACGTAGCTCTTCGCCGCCGCCATTGAAAGTACCACCGAGAGTGTGTGTGTGTACAGCCCTCCCGAGTCCAGGTGTTCCCGACCCATCGCGTGTGGGGCTGTGGGAGCAAGGTCGTGTCAAACGGGCAGGTGAAGGACAGCGGGGAAGAGCAAGTCCAGGCATGGAGCAGCAAATGGTCAGCTCAGGGGAAATGTCTCAGGAGGCCTCCGCTGCCCTTGGAACTTGCCGTGGGAGGCAGACCGAGGCCGATTAGACGGGGGAGCTCTGCCAGCGCCGCGGTGCGTGGGGTGCAGTGGCGGCCGGGCTGTGGTGCCCGGGCCCGCCCTCCCCGGTGCCGAGTTGCCTGTATCCCCCCATGCCATGCCATGGCATGCCGAGCCGAGCCGAGCCGAGCCGATCCCAGTGCGGGGCCGCCCCGGGGGCGACAGCAGTGCAGGGCTGGGGGGGAAGGGAACCCACGCACATAGTCGGGTGGAGTCAGGCGGAGCCTGAGCATTTTATGAATGGGCTCATATGACGTCACTGGGGCGGGAAGAGAGGGCCCGTCCCACCAATCCTGCGAGGTCTTCGTGCAGCGGGGCCAATCGGAGCGCGGTTGCGGGTGACGGCCATCCTCGCCGGCCAATGGCGGCAGGAGAGCGGTGCCGACCACGTGGGCCTCAGGCCGCAAGTAGTACGGGGGCGTGTGGCCGCGCGCTGCCGCCCCCCCTCCGCGGCGCGGCGGGTCGGGCGGCCCCGGGGCGGGCGGGCCCGGCCGCGTTGCCGGGTTACCCGGGGGCTGAGCGGCCCCTCCGCCAATCGCGGCGGGGCGGGGGCGGGCGCCGTGACGGCTGCGGGGCGGCGGTGGCCGGGAGGGCTCAGTCCGGCCGCGGCAGCCTCCGCAGCATGGTGGCTCCCGCCGCGCTCCCGGCCGCCGGCCTGCTCTACTGGGTGGGCGCCCTGGGCGCTCTCTACGCGGCGGCGCTGGCCTCGTACCGCCTGCTAGCCGGGCTCCGCGTCTGGGTGCTGGGCAGCGGCGCCGCCGCCGTGGGGCCGGCGCTGGGCGCCTGGGCAGGTGAGTGCGCGTCCCGGCCGTCCCCGCTGCGGCTCCTTCCCCTCCGCGTCCCCGGGCCGGGGCCGGGCCCCCGCGGGGCAGCGCGGCGGAGGCCTCGGCCCGGCGGGGAGGGGGCG
>JAOXXN010000065.1:21894808-21908184 GCA_026770055.1 Myrmophylax atrothorax
CCGGGAGCGGCGGAGCGCGGGGAACAGCCGTGCCCAGAGCGGCGGGCGAACAGCGGAGCGGCGCGAAACTTGGGGCAGCCCCGCGTGCGCCGGCAGCCCGTCCCCTCCGCATCCCGCGCCGCGTTCCGGGAGAGGCTGAAGCACGAGTGGCCGCCCCTGTAGCGGTGGCCGGGAGGGTGCGCCGACAGCGTTGAACTGGCATCCCAGAAATACAGGGGCGCAGTGGAAGTACCGGAGGCAGTTCCCAGGGTATTATCAGTGCTACGCTGCACTAACTTTTGTCAGTTCTTCGATTCCTGGTCAGAGGAGCCACGGTGGGGAAAGACAGTTTCTTCTGTCCGAGTCTGACATTGCCACTGCGGCTTTTAAGTTAAGCTGAGGCATTAGATAGGGCTTCTCTGCCAGTGTAACAGATGAGGCTGAGAGAATTTTTAATTCCACTCCTGTCAAAGGCAGTGCAAAGGGCGAGTCCTATGCCTGATTGGGAATTGATAAGGTGGACTGCAAAAATAGTTTCAACCTGTAAGAGCTGTGAGTTTAAGGTGAGGTGATGGCTTAAAAAGCTGCAAAAGGTACTTCTTTTCCTCAAGGGGAGTAGGAGGACATCAAGTGCTCAGATGCTGCAGCTGCTTCCAGGTGGCAGACCTGTAGGTTGAGCCGCCCCGCAACAAGCTGGTAGGTTGCTGGGCTAATGATAGTGCTTCCCCCAGTCTCTGCTGCAGCCAACACAGAACACATGGTTGAGTAGCTGGATGTCAGTTTGTGTGAGATGCCTGTAAACCAGCAATGCTACTGGCAGCACACAGAATGCCAGAACATGTCATGAGTCCTGCACAGACTTGAAACGCAGCAGCGGTGCCTTGTCCAAGTTACAGCTTTACATACGCATGACTAAGGCCCATGTCTTCGTCCCAGCTAGAGAAATGGAATGCCTGTTAAAGAGGCACAGGAGACCCAAACCCCCTTTGACTTTTTCATGTTGGTTTTGAATATATTACTGCGTTATGTCTGCTGACTTGTGGTGCATCACAGAAGTCTTGGTGGCCACTTCAGCTTGTTTTGCTTTGTTTCAAACATAGAAGTTCCAAATGTCAACTTATCAGCTGGGACCACAAACTGTAGACAACAGATCTTCCCACAGTCACATCCTCAGACATTCAGGGAACTGCAATGCAAATGTCCTCTGTCACTGTTTTGTGCCAGTGAAGGCAGCAGCAGGCCATTGTATGTGTGCAATGGCTGCTCACAGAAATTAATCTTTCTCTTTTCCATGATCATGATCTTCAGGGCATTTAGGAAGAGGAGTGTTGGCACAACAGCTAAATTCCCTGTGTTTATTGCTCTGCTCTGAAGTGGAAGCACTGCTGGGGTGTCAAGGAGGATGGAGAAGGAGTGTGATGGTGCCTGCTAGTTTGGATCTGAGCTGTCACTGTAGAAAGTCACGTGGCCATTGTGAGCTGGCACTTGTATGTCCTCTGTGTGCAGCTTATGCAGGTGAGATGCTGCTTTATTGGGACAGCTGCTGTAGACTCCAGCTGAAATGAGGAGAGGTTGTCTGGACAGCTGCTGTAGACTCCAGCTGAAATGAGGAGAGGTTGTCTTAGTCTGAATAAGCACTGGGGTGGTTTGCCCTGAAGTGCATTGTGGCACCAGCAGTAGGCTGGGCAGGCTCTCTGTTTTCTCTCCTGGAAAGGAGGATAGAGGAACAGCTGCAGATATGTTGGGTCACCATGAGCATCAGTGAGTTACTAAATCATACTGTAGGAAGAAGTGCATTTCTCGTTTTTCTGGTCTTACAAAAACTAGTGGGTTTGATGGGAATTGACTGCTGTAGTTATTGTGGCAATGTGTACTTCTCTACTGCACGACTAGAAGGCAACTTTACAAAAAATCTAAAACACTTGCTAACCCTTTTGTAAGGACTTCTTATCACCCTCTAACTCTTCTGAATGTCTGAAATTGAGTTGGAAGTTCTTTCCCTGTTTTCCTGTAGTTTTTTTGGATGCCTATGTGCCATTGCTTCTGTCTAATTTTCTGGTATTCAGAAGGAGTGGATTTGAGGAGTAGGAACAAATATATGAATCAGTAATGTCCTCTGAGAAAATTAGGTTTGTACTACTTGAAATAGCACCTCTTTTGACAAAAAGTTATTTTTTTCTAAAGTTGCCTTTATGTGTGAAGGTCTTTATGCAGCTTTTCTGGTTTACCCTCTGCATAACTTGCATCTGGCTTGGTTTTTGGCTACTATACAGTGATGGAAGTTGGGTGGATATTATTTCAATGTGAGATTGCTGGGTGCATCTTGAGCAAGTAAGCAGTGAAAACTCCTGGGTTGAATGCTCTACCTTTAATGTGCCTCATAAATTGTTGACGGAAGATAACAGCTCCCTTGGTTGAAAAACAATTTAGCTAAATAAACCACAGACTTGACAGGAACAGAGTGCCAAGGAGTCATTCTGAAATCAGAATACAGCAAAGATATGGCTGCTCCCCTGCCTTCCACTAGACAGGCAGATCTGTTGGAAGCGCAGCTAGTTGTGATCCACAGTAGTATTCCTTAGGTTGGATGAGTGTCCTATTCTTCTCCCACTGACGGTAGTGGCAGACAGCCACCCTGCTCCTCTGCCGTTGACAATTGGGTGTATTCTGGAGTACGGAGTGTCTGGTGCAGGAAAATGCTGCTGTCATAGCTCCCGTTTGGAGAGTTGCCGTGTCTCCTATTTTAGGAAGCTGCTTCTTTTTCTGGAAAACATGAAATCATTTTTGTGTTCCTTCCCTTCAGTAACTTGGAGAAATTTATTCAAAAATCCAATGGTACTTCAGACCATTGGGAGATCAGATCCAGGGAGGGACCTCAGGAGGCCTCTGGTTCAAACTCCTGTTTGGAGAAGGGTCAGCTGTGAGATCAGACCAGTTTGCTATATGCAAATAATGAACTTTGTGTATTCAAAATACACTGTCACTGCAAGTTTCATTGATCTGATGCTCTAAAGCACCTAACATCTTGGTTGTGTCTGGTTGTGTGTATACTTAAACTTTTTATTTCTTTTTTCCTGCCTCAAAATTGCAAATCTTTTGATGAGAAATATATTTGTTCTCTGATTTGCCATAACTGGTGATGTGTTAAGTGGAAACAAAGTTTATTTTGATTGTGTAATTGGCCATATGATACTCAAAGAAAAGTCCTGTTTTCCTCCAAGTCTCACAGTGGCTTAGAGAAGCATCCACATCTTCCCCCGTTTCCTTTCATAGAGACATGGATGAATAATCGTACATTTAGTGGTTACAAAATAGCTGATAGTGGTGGTGCTTTCTCATGTGGTGAATACAGCTGTACAGTTGTATTGGGGCCAACAAACGTCTGCGAAGATGAGCCTGCCTTAATTAAGCTTCTTGGAGTTTATTCACTCACATGCAAAATTAACTAAATGTGGGCAATTTGCTCTAGTTTTCCTAAAAAAGGATTTGTAAGAGGTCATTAATCAGGATGGTGCTCTCAATTGCCTCTAAGTTTCTGTAATTTGATTTTAGAGAAAACCCCCTTATTCAGTCTTAAACCATTCTTTTCCTATATAAGTGTTTAACAGTAACTTCTTTGAGCAGCGGCAAAGCTGGGTAACCCTCGCTGCCTTCTTGTCAGCTTCTTTTACTTAACATGTGCTATGCATAGTCCAGCATCTAAAAATAGCAACTTGTGTACCAGGGCCACTAAGGGAGGCATGAAAAATGTATGTAGTTGGGTACATGAACACTGGAGTAGATACTTATTTGTGCCTGTATGATCAGGTCTTTTAAAAACTTAAGAATATGGAGGGTGATTCCCAAATTCTGGATAGGAAGTTGGGGTAGTAACAAGCTCTATAAATCAGACCTTTACAATAATATTGTTAAATTAATAAATGTGATGCTTATGTGAAGAGGAAAAAGTGACTAGCTGGATTTTGTGCTTGGAAATGTTTTGAGTTAGATTCTTCTGTAAGTTTATGCTTCCTGTGATCCCTGAAAATGGTGTCTTATGAAACAGAGCCTGATCCTTCCGAAGTTCTTTGGATCTCCTTAATGAAGTAAGTCAGATGATAAATTATGTTAATATATTAACGACAATGTAAGAACTCCATACAAAGGACATTCACTTAGTGCTGATGAGGTGCTAACTTGCTGATGGATGAGCAGCTTTCACAATGTTGTTTTCCAAACTCCTGAGCATCAGGTGAAATAGTTGTTACCTAAAGGCTTCTTTGTTTTCGGCAAGTAGGTTTCAATCCCTGTTGCACAAATGAGTGCAGTCTTGGTTTGCAGGTGTTTCACAATATGCAGTGATAGATAGTTTACAGATCACGTCGCAAATCACTTTTGCACAAGTTACTGCCAAAGTTACTGCCTCTCTTAGCGTTGCTGTCCCTGCAGGATGTGAGAGGAGAGGCTCTGCCCAGCTCCCTGTTTTCCCTGCACGCAGGTGCTTGGCTGATGTGTGCGGAGCTTTGGGGAGAGTTTTTGGTTCTCTCGTTCTTTAGCAGAATCACTTTTTCAGGGATTTATCATCTTCAGCACTTCAGATTCATGGAAAAGGTTTTCTGGCCTTGTTCTTAATTCTGGATGCAAACACAAACACGTCTACCCTTGTATGAAATAAAGCATGGCACTCCTCAGCCTAAAAAGCAATGTTAAGAACATGTGAAAATATGCCACAGTTTGCTTGTAACCGACTTGTGATCGTGACAGCTCAAGTGAAATGTGCAGCCTGAACTTGCATCATGTGTTGTTTTCTTGTATGACTATTTGCAAAGTGCTTCTGAAGGGTTATGCACTGAAGAGTGGCTCTGAGAACAATCTGGTGCAAGTGTCCTAATCCTGTTTGAATTCCCATGAGTGCTTTTCCAGTGTGTATGGCTTTTTCTTTTCCTATTTGCCATGTAACATTTCCAAGTATCTGTCCTAAATTTTCTGTAGTGAGAGAGTTAGCTGTTTGCCCTTAGTCATCAATCCTACTCATAGTTGGTGGTTTAGAAGACTTCGGTCAGTGTCTCTCCCTCCAGCCTGCTCTTTGTAGGACTAAGCAAGCAATGCTCTTCCAGAGCAACCCAGGAGAAGTGGGATCTCTGACCTTGTTTCTCTAGACTGAGCATCTCAATTGCATGGTGTTTGAGTGCAGCTCTTGGTGAGTCAGGGAGGTTCTCTAGTATTTTTTACGTAGGCCACTGCTATTAACATATCCTAAAATCAGTTTTGCTTCCTGGACAGTGTAAAGGAATGAGCCATACTGCTGTTTTCTACAATTCTGCTGTCTTTCTGCTGCTTGACTGCTTCTTTCAGGTGTTCTCCTTTGCATATGATGTTACTGTCTAAAATCTCTGCTTAGTAGGATTGCTCAACACTAGTTGCGTTAAGTGCTCCTTCTTGCACTCTGTGGTCAGAACAGGAGTGGGAGAGCAAATGCTCCGCCCAGAAGTCCCGAGTCCCATCTCCAGGTCTGATGTGTCCCTTCTCATGAACTTCAGCCCTCCACCTCTGGCTTGTGCCAGCACAGTGATTGTGTGTGTGTGTGTGTGTGGGCACCACCAGCCTCAGCATCAATCAGGTTCATCATCTCCAGCTCTGGAGTTTGATTCAGAATATGAACAGGCTTTGCCATGTGTAACTGCAGGAACAGACACGTTTGTGCAGCAGCGTTAAATGCTGTAGTATGGTTTCTCCACCTCCAAATAAACCCCTGACAACTTAATGGTGTGTGGAGGATAGATGTTTGCATTGAGGTGAAAAGAATACCCATTTCTGATAAACAGCCTGAGAGGGAAATGCTGGAAAATTTATTAGCCTGGGAGATGAATTGCTGTATTATTTTAAGCTAGATGATTCTCTCAACTTTCTGTGTGTTTTAAAGTAGGAATACTTGTATTGGAAACTGGTTACTTGAAACTAGAGAATTCAAACAAGAGTGTAATCTAAAGTAGTATCTTTCTTCAGTTTCTTTGTTTTGTTTTGTAGCCCTGTGTACTTCCCTACCTTTGGGAAGATGACCTGTGAAGCACCCAGGTGACAGCAAGGAAAGACCTTGTGTAGAAGTGAGGAGTACAGAAGTGTCTCCAGCAAAGAAGTCCGACTGGAATTGTGCTGGTTGTTAGTGCCAGCTGGGTAAATGCATCCCTGTGTAAGGAACAAGTAGGATAGCAGGAAGCCTTGAGAGTGTGAGGGCAGAGCTGACAGTGTAGTTTAGAGGAAACTGCAGTAGTTCTCCACCTGGGAATTGCTTTTTGGTGAGTGAACGCATTGTTCTTGGTATTGTGAATCAGAGAAACAGAATATGCTGAGTTGAAAGGGACCCACACAGAACCTTGAGTCCACCTCTTATCCCTGCACAGGACCAACCCCAAGAGTCACACCATGTGTCTGAGAGTATTGTCCGAATGCTTAGTGAACTCAGGCTTGGTGCTGTGACCACTTCCCTGGGGAGCCCGTTCCAGCACCCAACCACCCTCTTGAGTAAAGGACCTTTTTCTAATATCTGACCTAAACTTCCCCTGACACAACTTTGGGCCATTCCCTCAAGTTCTGTCACTGGTCACCACAGAGAAGAGATCAGTGCCCACCCTTCTTCCCCTCGCAAGGAAGTTGTAGACTGTGATGAGATCTCCCCTCAGTCTTCTCTTCTCCAGGCTGAATATATTCATCCCTAATACGTACGATTGCGATGACCATCTGTGCTATGAAAGGGATGATAGTAAGACAGTATCTTTCCTAATTATTCTAACAGAAATGCCAAATGTGATTCTTTAGGCTTGTATATGAACACAAACGTGGGATAAACCCTGTAACTGGTAGGTAAAGCGTCTCATGTTATGTTGGGCTTGCACCGTTGAATCACTTGCCTAATTAGATTTAGGGTTGCTGCTTCTAGTTTCAGATGACTTCTGTTACTGACTTACTGATAGGCTTTAGAAAACATGGGTTCCTAGAGAAAAGCAAAAGATTTTTCAGACTGAGTACATAATATCTGAAAATACTAGAATTAGGGCAATTTGGGTTCCTTCCCTTGTAGTACATTTAATTGCACAAAAGAATTCTGCCTTAAATCTGCTATTTTTGACTCTGATTATTTAACCTTAATGTAATATATTGTTTTTCAAATCTGTGTAACTTCACAGATTCCTGGAGTTGAAGTGTAGAGCAGTACACCATCACCCACTGGATGAGTCATTAGCAGAGCTGAAATCCACAATATAAGCTCCAACTAACATGGAGATGCCGTGAATGCCCCCTCTTCGGCATCAATGGCAAAAGAGCTATATGCAAAATTTCCTACTGAGCTTCTAATTTACTCCCTTGCCCTCAGCAACAGATGGTGACACCTGAAATCCTGGGGTTTGGTTTTAGGTATTAAAAGGAACCTCTTGTGTTGCAGTTCTTAAAATCAGAGTTGAGATGTCCCAAAGCTGAGCCTCAGGGAAAACAGTGCCTGTCCCATTGTTTCTTGTACTTCTTTTCCCATTTTTATCAGTCTCCCTGCTTCTTTCTCTCCTGAGGGTGCTCTTGTTTCTCTCTCATGACTCAGTTGCTTGTCAGTTGCGGGAGACAGCTGGGTGGCTCGGGTTCAGGCATGGTTTGTGTATGTTACAGAACTTCCTGCCTAGTTGACTGTACAGATTTGGGTTGCACGTTTTTGTTTCTGTTTTTTATGCCTCACTTCTGTTTTCTTCTTTTAAGTAATTGTGAGCTGTGTCTCCTAGGAGGGTGTATTCCATCAGTCATGCCAGTACCGGAGGGACAGCTGTGCTTCCACCTCTTGAGGAGCTTTATACTTACTGGACAAGGAAGAGCAGAGTTGGGAAGCTCTGCTCTAGAGATGTTAATATAAGATTTCTTTTAGAGGAATTTCTTAGAAGACTACCACTGGAGCAGAGAGGGAGAAAAGCTGTAATGAGAGAAGGGGAATGGGATGTGAGGAATAAGGTTAATGGGACAAAGGTTTTTATTGCTGAGGGGAGAAAACTGTTGTACAGAGACTAAAGAATCTGGTCTCCTTCCAAAGTATCTAGTCCCTGCATTTAGCTGCAGAAGTCTGCAGAGGTGTGGAAGGATGTGTGTAGGTATGAAAAACAGAAGGCAGAGAACTCTGAATAGTTCTGCAGCTGCTGCTACCCAATCAGCACTTATGCTTGCACATTGTTCTTCTCCATACTCTACTTCATCTGAAAGACCTGGTTTCACATTCCTCATCTGTGACTCACTGATCTGTTTCTCCAAAACTCCTCCCATGTATCTGTTCTTTTCTCTGGAAGACTTGTTTCCTATAGGCTTTGGCCCCTCTGTTGCCTTCTCCAGGATTCTTGTCCTACCAGCAAAGGCATTTGATCTATAAATTTTGTTATCCACTATTAGTTTTTACAAATTTTTTTTTTCAAAGAGGTGTATATGCCTAGTATTCCTGGTGTCTGAGTTGCATTTGCCACAAGAGCTCTCCATCTCCACATGGCTTACAAGTGAGATCTCAAAACTGAACTATTCTGTGACTCTGACAGAAGGGAGAAGCAGCAACCAGGAGGAGGACAGGGCAGTAAAGGATTACTGCACTGCTGGAAGAAGATGCTACCCTGTCAGCAGTTGAACAAAGGATTAGAATGTCTTGCAGTTTGTTCCTGCCCTCGGATGTCCTGTGTATGCAAGCTAGTGTTTGTCTGGCATGGCAGAAAAGGATGTGTATTCTTATCAACTTACACATGTGCTTGCTCCAAAGGGCCACGGCAGACCTCGATGAAGAAAACGGCATCTACGTCCGATATCGTACCAATGGAGGCCTATTCGACCTAAGGTGACTGAAGGCCCACACTAAGACCCTCAATCACCTTGTCTGAGAGCTGCATTTTGCTGACAATGCCGCCCTCGTTGCTCACACAGAAGCAGCTCTGCAGCACTCAACATCCTGCTTTGCAAAGGCTGCTGACCTTTTTGGGCTGGAAATCAGCTTGAAGAAGACAGAAGTTCTCTACCAATCTGCACTTCAGGAAGTCTTCCATCATCCCCATATCACCATAGGTGAATAAGAGCTTAAATCAGTCCAGCAGTTCACCTGTCTGGGAAGCATCATTTCCTCAGATGGTAAGACTGACAAAGAGATAGACAACAGCCTAGCAAAGGCATACAGAACTTTTGGAAAACTCCATAAAAGTCTAGTGCAATAAACACCTGAAGAAAAGTACAAAGATCAGTGTCTACAGAGCCATTTTACTGTCTAGTCTCTTATATGGGTCTGAATCATGGGTCATCTATTGCCACCACCTGCAACTCCTCGAATGCTTCCATCAGTGCTGGCTCTGTACAATCCTAAATATCCACTGGACTGATTACGTGACCAATATGTCTGTTCTTGAACAGGCAGGAGCAGCAGTACTGGGGCCATGCTGATGAGAATGCAGCTGTGCTGGGCAAGGCACGTCACCAGGATGGAGGATCACCTCCCCCCGAAGATTGTGCTCTATGGTGAACTCACCACCGGCTGCCGCAAGAGAGGAGCCCCGAAGAGGAGATACAAGGGCTCCCTGAAACAATACCTCAGCCTTGGCCATATTGACTGCCATCAATGGTCCACTCTGGCCTCCAGTGGGGATTCATGGAGACACACCATTCAGGACACTGCTGCTTCCTTTGAGAACACACACAAGAGTCAGTCTCGAGGAGAAAAGACAACGCAGAAAGAACCGTTCCTTGCCAATATTGCCTAAGGAGACTTTCCGCTGTGCCTTTTGCAATCGTCCTTGCCTATCCCGCATCAGCCTTTTTAGCCACCAGCACGCTTGCAGGAAGTGTGGGGAGTGCCCTTCCCTAATCTTCATTTGCAAAGCCTGATGATGATGACAGGTGTGGTTAAAGGCAAGTTAGCTGTCCTACCTCAGTCTTTTTGTTTTGGTAGACCTAGATCTATATCAAAACTTTTGGGACTCCACAACTTTGTGATGGTTCCTAGATTTCGATATAGGATACTCCATTTAGTGGACTGGTTCTTCACCTTTGCTATTTATTGCCAGTTCTTGGGTGTTCGCTCCAACCTCCAGAGCCTTGGTCACATTTCTTTACACTGGAATCAGTTTGCTGCCTCTCTCATGTGGCGTAATTTTATAAATGAGGTGTCTTCAGTTGCAGGATTATGTGGTTTTATATCATGGCTTTCTAATGTAGAAGTTTGATGTGGAGAGAGAAGGTAGATGGAGACTTTTTTTCCTCCTCCTTGATGGTACTGATGTTGGTCTGTTTGTGTAATCATCTGGTTAAGGAGCCTACCCTGCAGAAAGTTAGTCATTTAGGACGATTTATGCTCCATAGACTGCTTTGCTCGTATGAATTCCAGTGTTGGTGCAACTGAAGGGAAACTTGGCAGTATTATGAAACTATATATTGAGGATACAGTTGAGCCCAGTGGTCAGCTTGAGTTGCTCTAAGACCAGGCTGTTGCCAAAAGAATTGCTGCTGCTGCTCTAGTTGCTGTTTGTGAGCTCTTGCTGCTTCCCTTGTGTTTCCACCAGTCAGTGTGTGGCAGTGGTGGTGTGAGCAAGGTCTGCTTGTGTGGCTGGCAACTGACTCTGCAAGGAAGACCAGCTGCAGTTAGCTGGATCAGCTTACTGAGCTGCCTGGAAAGCAACTGGCAAACAGATGCTGAGGAAGCAGGTAGGAGTGAATGGTTGGGTGACATCCTGCAACTATGCTGGCTGAAACTGAGCCTAAAATGGCAGAAGGAGGCTGTTGTCAATTCTGTTGCTTGGCCCCATCTTGGGCTATTCCAAAGTCTTGTTTCACTTGGTTCCCTGTGGGTCAAGATGGGTGGCACATACCTCTTGTTGGTTTGAGAGGATTGTTTGTGAGTTGCAGAGTGTGCTTTTGGAAGTCCTTGCTAACAGGTTTTAACTAGCTCCTTTCCTTTTAAAAAACTAGGATAATGGTCTTGTATTGATTTGATAGGCAGGGAATAAATTTTAAGACATAAAACTTTCTGTCATTCATTCTTACAGTTGTTTAGTATTCTGTTCTTTCTGTGATCTTGTCCTTGGGACAGACTGGTTGTATTTGGCTGTATTTCAGAATCTTATTCTGGTAACCAAAATCTTGATGTTTTACAGTGTTTGAAAATGGGAGGTGGGGTGGGTGCAGGGTAGGGAATCTGTTAATCTGAAAGTCTTTCTAAGTCAAGAAATTTTAGTAACATGAAAGAGGTGGATTTTCAAGCTACCAGCTGTGTAGAATTGTGGTAGCATCTCATCCCAGCTGGATTTGTCACTTCTATGTTGTTGCTGGTTTTGGTTAAATCCAAGTGTAGAATTTCTGATATAAAACACTGCCTTGGCAACATCTGAAAATAATGCATTTTTTCAGTGAAGTGTTAGTGTGATGTATCACTATAGACTAGCTTGTTTCAGTCACTGTTAGTAAGCTTTGGATTGAAACCATGTTTCTTCTACACTAACCTAGAATTTGTATACTCAAAGTTAGTTTCAGCACGAATTCTGTACAAAGTGAGCAAGCAGATTTGAGTAAGAATGTATCTTATCTCATAAATGCGTATTGTTTTAAAATAGCCTTTACTGTAGAAGTTGGTTTATATTTTCGTTTTAAACTATAGAAGTTGGTTTATATTTTCGTTTTAAACTATTACTTTGGGGGGAATTGGTAGTATGGCATGCTAATCAAAACTATTCCTAAATCTCGGAGCTCTGATCATATTCTTAAAAAAGCCTTTGTTGGTGGTGGTTTTTTGTTAGTTTTTTTGTTTTCCTTCTCTTCCTTAAGATATCTTAGTTCTTTTGATTCAGGCTGCTTCCTCTAGCCACAATGGCCATTTTCAGCATGAGTGATGTACCTGAGTTCAGTGCTGTGTTAATTTGATTGTGGAATGGGCTGTTTGGCCTCTATCAGCGACCTGACCAGACTGTGCTGTGTCCCAACTGGCCGATGTTCATTCTGTGCACATGGCCTGGTGCTTGTGGGGCAGCAGTATTTTGGTGAGGTGGCGCTGGCTGTCTGAACACCTTGTAAGAAAGGTTTATAGGACCTGAAGAAAAGCAGGAGAGATGCTGGAGCAGTTCCCATTGCAGGGGGGGAGGGGAACTTTGTGCAGTTTTGATGGTCTTTTGAGAGAGAGGCTAGAAGGACCTGTGGGTAATGAGCTGTTTTGTCAGTCTGGTTCTGATCAGTGGACTAAAGGTACCAGGATGAGTATGTAGAAGGGGTAAGAACAACCTCCATTGCTCTTTCTAGTGTCTGACTTCTAAAGGAGGGTTTTCTCTTGGACCAGAGAGGGAAGTCAATAGCTGGCCTGCAGTCCCACTCACAGAGGAGTTGAGGGAGCACTACAGAAAACCTTTTCTGTTGTGGAACCTTTAAGTTTTTCTAAATCAAAAGTTGTTAGAAGTTGGGATAGGAGAGCTACAAGGATGGGATGTCAAAAAAGGAAGTAAAGGAGCAAATAGAAGAGAGATGGGTCAGGAGGTGCCAGAAGTCACACAAGGAGTCAGAGGGGTGCCACCTATTGTGGCTGCTGCTTTCCTGAGAATCCAGGCAGTGGTGGAGGCTATTCTCCCTTTTAGCATTGTGTCTGTGGACAAAGGGTGTTGCTAGAAGTCCCTCTGGGCTACCTTTTTTTTGAGCCATGACTGCTGATCTGCTAGTTTGGGTCAAGCTGAGGAGTTTTGTCGCCACTTGCTTGGGTGGACTCTGTAAATGAAAAGGGAGGTTGGGGAGACCTTGGAAGGAGGTTGTTGTGGACCTTGGCAGGGAGGGTGCTGCGTTGTTTTAATTATCCACAGAAGATCCACCATGCCAGGAGCAAGGTATGTCTTAAGGACACGGTCAACCCCGCTGTGCTTGTGCCAGTGTTCCCTGATGGAGCCAGGCCTCAGTGGGACCTAAAATCCATGTGGAGTGCAGGCTGGCCAGAAGGTCCTTGCCTCTGCCGGGTGCGTGTGCCCTGCTGCATTGTTTGGGAGAGGAACACGCAGAGCTGTTGGTCACGAGCTAGGGGTGGATCCTCTGGGAAAGGAGACCCGTGGGGCAGGCGGCAGCGAGAGTTATGGGGAATGCTGTCGGCTGGGCCCCACCTGAGCGTGGCATGGACCGGGCTGCTTAAGGGCGTGCTGGTGGCGCTGCGCTCGACCTGTTGGAAGCCGGGCACTCGGGAAGCGGCCGGGAATGGGGATACCCAGGGCCCCGGTAGCGTGCATTCTTGGTGTCAGAGGGCTGATGGCACTGCGCGCCGTGATGCGGCGGGCGTGCTGGGATGAGCGTGTGGGCACAGGACGTGTTCCTCGCACGCCGGGCCGGGGCATCACGCGTGGGCGCCGTCGGGGCCGCGCCCGTCCGCCCGTCCGCTCCCTGTACCGCCCGTCCGCCCGCCC
>JAOXXN010000065.1:21915830-21926730 GCA_026770055.1 Myrmophylax atrothorax
GGCTGAACCAGAGTGAAAAGGCTTGTGCAAATGTGAGGCTGCTCTTGTGCTGCTTTGTATGTGCCTTCATCAGGAAGGTGCAGTGGTAGCCAAATTCATCCATACAGACCTAGGTTAGCTAGCAAGCCTTGTTCTGTCTAAGCAAATTTGAGGAGCACAGCTCAGGTCTATGGTTCCAACGCAGCCATCCTGCACTTGGCTGGGGTATTGGTACTGGTTTGGTGACAGGTGAGGTGAGTCCAGCCTGGCTCCCACTTGGGACTGTCTTGGCTCTCTGCTTTCCTTCTCAGGGGCTTTGCTGCAAAGAGTTTGTTGGTTGGGTGCAGGACTGTGTGCATATATGACTCCAAAGCATTCCTCAGCTTTTCAGGAGGCTGAAAGGTTCCATATGGAGGCACCCGGTGGTTCTGTGGAGCTCCTTAGGTCTGGATGGGCTCATCAGCTGAAATATTATGTGAATATGTTCCTGAGAGTCTCCATAGCTCTCATTCTTCTCAGAGACCACCTACCTGTCTTTTCCAAAGAGTAGTTTATCTTGGGCACTGTGATCCCTGTTGCAGACTTAGATGCTGCAAATGTTTATCTTTGGCACAAGGCAGAGTGCTAATGATGGTGGTAAAGGAATGTCCAAGCAGTTCTGTGGATTGGGATTCACTGGAGCTGGAAATTAGGAAAAAAAGTCAGTTTCTACAGTGTCCGTTTTCTTAGTCTTTCTGTACTTCCCAATTTGTCTATTTTTGGCATGTTGTTGATGCAGTGAAATTCTACTCTGTAACTCGCATTTGAGAGGAAGATTTTAATTCTGGAAGTAGGAAAGGAGTTTGGTTTTCTAATAGATGGAATATATTTAGATAATTTTGATATTTTAAATCTACCTAATGTTTTAATTATTTGCCATCTGCAAACCTGTAGTCCAAAGAGATTCTGATAGAGGCTTCCATCAAAGGGTTTCCTAAATAGCTGGTATTATCGATTTTGTTAGATCTGTTGGATTTGCCCATTTAATTAATAAATAAAATAACTTGAGAATCCAAAACTTCAGTTTGAAGGACAGAGAAAAAGTTAAGCAGTGAGCAGTGTCATTGCTTGCCATGATCAAGAGGTGGTGGAGAGAGCACCAAATCCCAAACTAGAAGGTGAGTTTCAAAAAGAACAGGAGATGATACTGTCCTATGCAGGATGTAGTTCAGTTGGGTAGCTTCTTGTTACAGTCCATATTAGGTGCTAAATGTTTACATGGATTAAAAAAAATTAAAAGATCTTAATAGATTTGTCCAAAATCACCAGCTGTAGCACACCAAACTGCAGAGCTGTAAGCTGGAAATAGGAAGGTCATCCTGGAGAGATACCACAATGTGATTGATTTCTTAAAATCTCCCCTCAGTACCTGTTGCTGACCACTACCAGAGAGAAGTCTGGGGTTAGTGGCATGTCTGTTCTGAGCTGGAAGATCTATTCCTGTGATAAAATGGCTACACTACAAGAGACCTTGCTTTTTTCCTCCCCCTCATCTTCCATTATAAATAGTTGGATGTGTGCAAAAGGAAGGAATGGGTGAATGAACGTGGGGCTACGTGGGGATTTTTTCTAATGACCTGATGCACTGGATGTGCCATGCTCCTACTTGAATGGTGCATTATGCTTGAAATATACCCAAGCCTTTGTTAGAAAATTTCTTCAAGACTTCGTGTTTTGTATAACTCTAGATAGTGCAAGTCCTAGTCATGAAACTGTGAAAGGTAAGCCAGTGCTTCAAAAGTGTAGAGAAAAGGTTGTATTTTGCACTGCAAGAATTTCATGCCCGCAGTCTGATCTTAAAAAGCCATTACAAGGTGTTGTTGCTTATTCTCGTGCCCCAAATGTTTCTGAAGATGGATGTCCTCACTGTGAATAGAGAGGTGATTAAGATGATTTGAGTTATTGCCAGAAGGATAAGGGGGCCCAGAAGGAACTTCAGATCCTTTCCATGGAACCAGTCCCTACTCTGTTAGGACCACTGTGCATTTGTCTCATGCAATTTGGGTTTTGTATCTGTAGCTTCAGTTGCCCTCTCTTTCATGAAGAAGTGAGCGGAGACACTCTGGAGGTCAAATTGTCTCTTGAGATGATGGGGGAGGGAGTTTCTCTGATGCCCTCTGTCAACCTGAGGAAGCCTAGAAGCCTTCAGTTAACACAATGTATCAAAAACAATGAAAAAATTACAGTCAAGCTTATTTTGTTTGCTATTTTCCTTCAGATCCATTAAATGGATAGCAATGAACAGATTCTTGTTGCAAGTTTGTAGCTCTGTTTCCAAAGTTAGCTCTGGCTCTTTGTGGATCTCAAAGCTCTTCTGGCAGTCAGGTTCCTTACCCTTACTGTGCTGTTCAGAGTCAGAAACAGGTGGGTTTTTTTTCACCCCCATTAAGATATATTAATTTCCAGTCTTATTTGTGACCAACTTTTAGTTTCTTCCCAGTGTTAGCCTAAACTTTTCCTTTTCCGGTGATTATACTATGTGAACTTATAAAGAGCAAACAAACCCCTTTTAAATTCATCTTCCAGAACACATAACTCTTAATCATCTTACCAGCTTTTTTTTTACAGCTGTTCCTATTTAAATTACTTGATACATTATTGTTTTCTATTACTATGGGAAACACCTGAGTGGTTATATAAATTGTCTTTATGGCTGCATCAGAATGGCAGTTTACAGACCATTTTATATGCAGCCACTGCACCCCAGGTACCTTTTGTTCATTGCTTATGATGGTCACCTCAACTCTAAACAAAGTTAATCTCAAATGCATATCTTGACATCTGGCACCACTATGTCACTGTGTAATATCTGGCAATATTATGTTTTCATTCCTGTGGTCTGTAGACCCGTCTAATTATTTGTAATATGGCACTGTGATCCTTCTCAGTAGCCAGGTTATCTGTGAAGTTCATAAAGCACTTCCTTCTTTGTGTGGTGGTCACTAACAGAAATGCTGAACAGGATTTGTGCTGAGATCAGTCCTTGAGGAGTGTAACTAATAATTTGTTTATATCCTGATAAAATTCCCTTTTTTTTTGGTCTGAACCGTTGTAGATGCCTCCCCAGGTAGCTCCTGACGGTATTCTAAGATTCTTGTGATTGGTACCAGTCATCTTCACAGTTGTAGTTCCTTATGGCCATCATGTAAAATTATTTTCTTTTGTTTCATAGGTCTGGAGCATTATTCATGTCTAAACTGATCACACCTTTTAGAAGTTTGACACAGTTTGCCTTTTAATGAGAGGTGGATCTAGTGCTGTATTTTATGAGTCTCCACTTTTCCTGTGCTCATGATTATTCTGACACCTTGCATAGCTTTGTCTTGAAGTGAGTATGCCCATAGCTTGCCGAGATCCCTTGTTATCCTCTTCGGTTTGCAAGTGTTGGTTCTTTTGTTGTCTCATCACTGACTTGAATTTGTTTTTCTGCCTGCTACAGATACATAGTGAAAGAGGAAAAAAAAGTCTCAAATTTCTTCTAGTGACTTCTTATGTAGAATCTTCTTTCAGCTTTGCAGGCTCCAAACCCAGAGGCCCTTCCACTGGCTGCTTAGTTCCCTCGCAGAAAAGTATCTTATCTTGACGTGTTTTCAGTGGCAAACACACTGAAAGCCTTCAGATGGTGGCAGTCCTCAGCTATCTGATCTTCAAAATGTTTGTGTTGTAGTCACCCTGTCCTGGAGACAGGAAGAACCAGAAAAGGTAGTTTGAATGACCTCTGTGTGTGGGGGGTTTTGGCCTGATCATGCTTGCCATGATGATCAACATCTATCACTTGTTGCACAGTGATGAATGAATGACAGATTGGTTTTGCCAAACATTAATACTATGCAGTAACTCTTGCTGTGGTGTCTTACAGAGCACAAGGCAGCTGTAGCCTTTGCAAATGCTTAACTCACCTTGAACTGACTTGAGCAGATGATCTGAGCAACTTCCTTGCTATTGCAGAAATTAAGTTCAGGGCACTCTTGGTTTCACCTGACATTTTCTGGATCAAAAACCTTGTAAGGAGCAAAGGATGGGATGGGAGCTTCTGAACAGAATTACGGAATTCTCCCTCCCCTCCCAGACTCCCATGTCTATAGCACAGCAGCCCCTGACTAACAGGAGAAAAGGATCTCATGGCAAAGACTTGAATGTAAGCACAAAAGGACAACCAGCCTGGAACTGGGAGAGCTCCCACAGAGGCAACTGGAACTGGTTTTGCTTAAGCATTGCGTGTGACTTTCATGAACTCTTCAGTATGCTTTTCTTGTTGGAATTTCTAGATTGCTTCTAGTTCACAAATCTAAAGAATCGTGAGAGTGCACTGCCCAAAACCCTTTCTTGCTGTAGTTGTGGATGAAATGGGAACTTGTCAGTGCTGCGATATTTATAGAATATCTTTCTACCCACAATTCTAGCTTCTAGACACAAGCTGTTACCAAGTGTTTGGTTCTGGGAATTGAACCTTTTTCTGTAGCCTGCCTTTTCAAAGCCCTGACCATTAGGTGTTAGCATCTTTGTGCAGAAAAAACCCCTTTATATGGAAAAAAAACCCAACCCCCCAAAAACCAAAACAGAATTTCTAGGATTCCGGCTCAGGGTAAAGACCTTTCTTAGGAGGCTTCCTATTTCAGCAGTTAAATTGAGAATAGATGTGAAGTTTGTCTTATTTTTTGCACTGAGTTTTCTGTTTTTATTTAATAAAAATGCAGGCAGTTGCTGCTGTCTTATTAACTTGCAGCTGGCATGCTTATCTTCTTTGTTCTTTGTTAAATATCAGCTGGCATGTGTTAGACTGCGTTAGCGTTCACTCTCTGGGACTTCAGTGGGTTTCTAAATTTGGCATTGCTAAGCCGGTGCCCTGTTTGCTTGAATCAATTGGGGCTGCTATTTTTAGCAACAAAAGGGAATTGAAATAGCAATATTCTTTCCATGTAATAGATCCCCAAGAGGAATACTGATGCAAGCTCTCTGTCATCCTGTATTCTCCCCCTCCCCAAAAGCACTCAGACGAAAGGCAGCTGTCATGGTTTGCGGCTGTATTAATCTTTAATCAATCGAGTGTTTTCTGCATTCAGGTGTTCAGGGAAAAAAAGGGTCACGACTAAGATCTGCCTAGAATAACTAAGCACTCATGCATGGTCTGTGCAGTGAGAATTTGTGGGTAACAACAGGGATAGACGAAGCAGCTAAAAATAGCATATGCTTCCAGTGTTTCTCCAGTCTATTTTTGATGCTTGATTTTGATAAGGTTGATTGGACTCTTACTAAAAATAGCCATTCCTAGCAAGCTGAGGACAAAAAGTAGAATATTTTTAACCAGCACAGACTAAAGTACTTTTGTTGGCTGGAGATAATCTAGAAGCTTGGTATTGGTCAAATGCCAGTGATTTATATAAATCTGTAATAAATGAAGCACTGCTTGATGCCAAGCAGGGATAGTCTTTTCTCCCTTTGCCAGCTTTTGTTTTCCCCAGGAGCTGTCATAATCTTAATATAGCCTCCGTGTTTCGTAGCAGAAGAATCTCGAGTCTTCAGTTATTTATGTGTTGTACTTTTAAACCTATGCTAAGGTTAGCTGTGCTGTGAAGTTTCTCTCAGCTGTATTGCTTTAACAAGATATATAGGGTCTTAGTTTATTCTTTATATTGGTGTGTGCTAGAGCTGGATACTGTGCTGTGACAGACCCTTGCTCTTATCTGGATTCAGTCGTGTAGGACACAGATGGCTCTTCTGTGTGAGTAGAGGATGTAGCAGAGAGACCAGCTCTGCAGTGGCCATTTTGACAACAAATCTGAACACCTCTCAGGGCATCAGAATTGTAGCTGAGCTACTCTCCTTGAGATCTGTAAGTTAGCTTAATTTTTTGACAGGAAAAGGGTATTCCCAAATTGCTGGACCCATATCTGTCTAGGGAGAATAACATTGATCGCGGCCTGAGTTCTCCTTCCTAGGTATGATGTGCATGAGCACATCTGCAGTACTCAAAGATTGTCTAAAACCCCGGGCTATTCTGAATGAAAACAGGAAGATGGTTAAATCAAAATGAATTTACAGTTTGAAGAGACCAGTAGAGAACATGCATAATAGTTGTTAACTTCATTGTGCAGGTAGTCAAAGCAGTGCAAGGAGCATACCTGGTGCTGTTTGCTAGAGCCAATATGGATAAAAGTAGGTTGTGCTTGATCTGCATTAGGCATCTCGAAAGTTTATTTTGCTGTGGAAAACGTGTGTTTGTATCTGAAGGCAGGCTTGATCTCCTTAAGCATTTTTTTCCACTGTAGTCTAACCTTGAGTTGGAGAGTCACGAATCTATAATCTTGTTTCAGTGTGATTGCTCTGCAGAACTGCAGTAGAATTTTCTATGCTTGCTGTTGCTCCTTCTCCCTGTGTCAGTGTTGGTCCTTGCTCCTATCATGAGAGGAGATGATTTCTACATGTCTGCCTCATACTTTACTGCACCATTCTTTGCTTTTGTTTTAAGATGTCCTGGCTGCATAAAAAACAGGTAAAAATGTTCTTCCTGGGCTTTGAATATTCACTTGTCAGAAAACAGATCACCATGAGCTGCTGGGTGCAGCTTTTGCCTGGCTCTGGAATGGGAGTCCTTTTTTTAACAGCAGGAAGTGTTTATCCAGTACCTCGTAGGAGGTGGCAGATGTTTTCTAGGTGACCTCTTACTTGGTAGGACAGTGGCTGTTACTTATTACAACAGAAAGAACATGTGAGCTCCCCACACCACTGGTGGTATTTTATCCCTCATGTTTAGCCAAGAGCTGTGGGATTTCTGGAGGATGCAGATACTGTTAGAAACATTTATGTATTTACCCCTCTATAACCCTTCTCCAGAAGAGTCTACACGTATATTCCCTAAAGTCACAAACCACTGACCATGTTAATCTTCTAGATTAAAGTCACTAGGTGGTTACTTGTGTTCCATAGGCTTGGTCTGTGGCTTTTTTAATAACAGGAAAGCTGTTTCCCCTTTTTAGTGCAAGATGACACATCTCACTGACTGGTGACTTTTAGTGACTTTGCGCTGTTTGTCAAGGGTTGCCCCAAGTTTGGTACTGGACAGGAAATGTTGCCAATGCTTAGGAACAGCATTGTGTCGATGTATGTGTCACAAAAGCTGTGAAATACTGGGAGGTGTGGTGGCTGAGTGGTATTAAAGGTGTAGAGAATTAGTGAGTTGTGTCTGTAGATAGCTATTCTGGTAGTAGAGGCTGTGGTGGATGCCTGTCTATCTTAAATTGAAGAGATCACTGTAAGAGGTCTAAGATGTGTTAGTAAACTCAAAGTGGGAGTGGAAAAGTGTGGGGGCTTTCTGTGGATTTTTTCCTTTCTTTCCCCACACCATATAGGAAGCAAATTCTGGCACAGTCTTTGGGGCAAAGGAGCTATACTGTCCCTAAGGTGAAGATTTTTGTGATTTATGGAAGTGATTACATGATACATTTTTTAATTACAGTATCATTCTGAATACAACTGCTGATCTGAATTCTTGTGCTGATGACTTGGTTTAAGTAATTTTTTATTATTTTTATTTATTTATTTTTTGTTTATTACAACAGTAGTTGAAATACCTACAGCCTACAGCTTATACTACTGTTGTGTACACTAGTGGCTAGCATGAGTGATTTTTAGGTGTTTTAGCAGCTTTCCAACTTCTTATCTAGCATTTTGAACAGTGTAGGGTCAGTTGGAATATAAGACTATTCATGCAAAACTGAAACGAAAGCTGGGACTAGAGGGTGAAACCTGTCACCCATTATAACAATGATCATGCCAGTTTTACCCAAAATGTCATTACCTAGAAGAACAAGAGTTGTTCCTTTCAGTGCACTGGACTCTCCGGGGCCAAGCTGTGGGGACTGTGTGGCCTCCTGCTCACAGCCGGAGCTTTTAGGCAGTTTTTTTTTCCAAACTGCGAAAAGATGATGTAGTTTTGTGTATGTCAGCTCTCTGCTTGTATATACTAGTTTCAAAAAAGCACATAGTGAGAGGGTGACCTCTTCCAGGTGCTGCCTAATTATTTTGCGAAGTACCTTGTCTCTAGAGTCTCTAGAGCTGCTGACGTCTGGCTAGTGGTGACTTCCCAGGGTAGAACATCTCCAGCCCAATGCAAGTACAGGTATTTATTAAGAGTGAGCTGTTTTCAGAGAATGTCACGTTGCTGGATACCTTTCTTCATTTTTCGTCCCCTGTCTGTAGAGGAAAAGATGAAGATGGGTGTTGACTTACTTGTCAAAAATCAGACGATATTTCAATACAAGCTTCCATTCAGACAAGCATTTACTTGGTGGGCTCACACACGAGCTGCCTGGGCACTCTTGCTTCTTTTCTGGAGACAGCAGATGGCTGAAGTGGGAAGCTACTACAGTTAGTCTGACTACTGAGTAAATGTGTATAATCACACTTAGGAGCTGGTGCAGTTTTCTTGTACAGACAATAACTTATTCCTATCCTACTTGCTTTGCTGTCTTTAAGCTCTGCCAACTGCAGTCAGTTTGTAACTTTTGTTGGAAGACAGTTGTAGAAGAAACAGAAATTCAAAAGCTTAACCCACACTTGGAGTTAAATTAGCTTCGGCACATCAAACTGATAGTAGAAATTTAGTTTAAATTGACACAGCTTTGGAGTGGTTAAAACTGCAACATTTGGCTCCAGTATGGAAACTAGAGATGAATGTAATCAACATGAAAATTATAACTGACTTGCTAATGTACAAGCTTTAGGTAATCCAAAATGTGGAGGAAGCTAAGGTGGCTGAATCTTGACTTCAGTGAAGTTGGTCTAATCAATTGCCTTTATCCCCTTGCCTGTTTTCCACGCTGTTACAGTATTAAGGTCTAAGTTTTGCTTTCTGCTCTGGCAGATGTCTGTCAGGGCAGCCTTTCTGACCCACCAAACTGCTCAGTAGGATCCCATAGATGGTCAGCAGTCAGAGCTGCCTGGCTGAACTGGGTGCTACTGGGCAGCAGCAGGACAGGTCTGTGTGTGTTTCCCATTGCAGTCCAGTGGTGTTGACCTCGATGGCCTCTGCACCAGTGCAACTGCTGATGGGAAACCCCTTAGCTTGGAATAGGAGAGAGCTGAGCCAGGTGGCTTCTCTTGAAGTGCCTTAGGAAGAGAAGTGTGGCCTGAAAAAGAGTGGTTTTCAGGTTATACATTGGAGAGCAGTCCTTGTACTGTGTTTGTTCTTCAAGATGGTGTGGGAGCAGAAAACAGTTATCCTTCTCCACCTGGAACCACTAATAAAATGATGGTATTAATATTGTCTTGTGAGGAGTTCCCTTATTGCTAAGAAAAAATACCTGCATACTTTATTATGATGCCTGTGCCTTTATGTGCAGCAGAGGCAAAACCGTAATGTGTATCCTCTAGGAGTCGGTTTGGTAGGTGGTCGCTCACACACTGTTTTTTCCTGGTGGAATTTTGTAATTTTTTTATCTACATCACATTTTAAAAAATTTCTTATGTTCTGTTCTGGAGGGTACTTTAACCTCTGGACTACTGGTTCTTTTAGTCTGAAGTAGGTCCTGTAAAGGGGAAAACCTCCATCCTGTTATTTAATCTGAAGATCAAGGATTCCTAACTGAAGAATATTGTCTTGTGCTCCAGCTGATTCTATTACCATTTACCTAAGCAATGGATTCAATAAATGAGTAAATATCCTTGACTGAAACTACTTGTACTTTACTAAGCCGTTCAAGTGTCACAGGTACTTTTTGGAGTCCCTACTTCATGGAGCGTGTATTGCATTCTTGGCTGCAGTTGCTAAAAGTGGAACAACTTGCAGTGTCAGAAAACTGTATTTTAAAATGCTGAGCTTGTTATCAGGGAATAAAACCATTAAGTCCATAAATTCTGAATGGGAAGGAGGAGAAATGATTTGTAAGTTTTATAGGGAATGGCTCTTCAGGTGCCTCACTCACTATAGTGAAGAAAACAACCCCTTTTACCAAGTCACTGAAGTTGAATGTTTTCCAGGTTGGGTCAACTTAGAACTTGCTCAGCTACTGTTGTGAGCCTAATGGGGAGTGGTCCTGGTACATGTTTTCACTGTGCTCCTCTTTGTTTCATTGTTTTGCTGAAGCAATAAATGACTTGTGTGATACTGCATAATGAGAAATCCAAGGTCAGAAAGGCTGAAACTGAAGCTTGTTAGTCCTTGAACTAAAGGGATGGTGCTGTCCTGCAGGACTCTGGTGCTGTCTAGCTGAATGGATGATGATATTGGTACAAGTTCAGTGGCAGGAAATGGATTCCTGGGAATGTATTCTTGATTTCTTCCCTAAGGTCTGCTTTTTATCCATCATTTGGACCCTTGCTTCAACTTTCCATACATGGATTTGTTTCTGTTAGTCACACTTCCTTAGTGGTGGCTGTATAGGAGGTGGCAAAACAGTGACACAGACACTGGTTTCCTCAGTAAAGTTCCCTGGCACTGACATTACAGCAGCCAGAGATCTGTTTACAAGCTGGAGCATCCTGTGTGTTCAGTGTGCATATTCTTATCACACTGGAGCTATGGCATCTTGCAAATAAACTTTGAAACCAGGGAAGGGATAAACATGTGTGTACGTACCTTCATCTATGGTCATCTGTAAATCTCAATAAATCAGGAACATGACTTGATCTTTCCTTCTCAGCCTGTCACTGAACTGTTGCCTGGCCATTCAAGCTCAAATCGGATCTTCACTGGCAGTTTAGTCACGTGTTATTACATCCACTTATTTGTAGCAAGCAGGCACAGAAAGTGAAATGGTTACAGCATTTCCTAGCTGTTATTTCTCAAACAGAAGTGTTCTGGCTGCTGTTTGCATGCCAGCTGTTATAGGTGATCTGCAAGTAGTAACTAATCAAATCATCTGCAAACACATCTCCTTCCGGT
>JAOXXN010000065.1:21935807-21948541 GCA_026770055.1 Myrmophylax atrothorax
CTGGAAGGGCACACCCACGTGGGGAGAGCCCTTCCCAAATCTTCATTCACGAAGCTGAGCCATGATGATGATGTTAAATGCCAGCTGACCTGGATCTGATTTTTTTTTCTTTTTTATGTGCATATGCACCTTAAAGTGACTGAACTGATGTTACAGGAATGCCAGATGTTCTGAGCTTGCAGCTCAGTTTGAGCAACAAAAATTAGTGGGTTAATTACAGGTAGTTAAAGACTTTAGAAGACTTTTCAAGCATGTTTTAAAGGTAAATTTTTTGCAGAAGACTTAGGTGTTGTAGGATTTGCTATGAAATAGAAATTTGGCTTTCTCTTCCCTAAGAAAGAGAGTACAGGCCACAGACTGAACAAAAAAATTTGAATTTCCTCTTCAGTCATCATGGACCACCATTGCATGGAATTACCCAAGTTTTATGGAAACATATTTATCTTTTAATCAAACTGTCATGCAGAAGCACAGACTATTAAAGTCACTGTACAGAATGCTTGGCCTAGTTTGGTTCATGCTGCTTCACTGTTTCAGCACCTTTCTGAAGTGTCTGTTGTCATTGTTAAACATTTCCAAACTTGAGGGAGGATCAGAAAGAAAACATCTCTGGCATTGGAGACAGTTGTTTGAGTCCCGCATAATGAGGCTGTTCCTTGATTTGCTGTATTTATAATATGGTCCAAGGCATCTCAGGTACTCTGTGCCAGCAGTTGGTTCCAGAGCCATGAATGTGCAGGTGGAAAAGCTTCAGTTACTGCACTGCTGCTGCTGGGTTTGTTCTGAGCAGACCTGAGACCTGCTTTGCTGTAGAAACTCATTTACATAGGAGCTGCAGTACGAAGAATGTAGTGCTAATCAGAAAAGCCGGGAAAACGCTTTAAAGAGAGCTTATCTATAGGGAAATTGTCAGAAGAATTTGGTATTTCTGTACATTGTTAGCTGGTGCCTTCACAGGGCAGGTCATGGAGTTGTGGATGAGCTGAGAGCCAGGAGAAAAAAGTTGTAGCTTAGTAGTGTTCCTGCTCGCAAGTCTAAATATCTACTTGTAGGTGAGTGCATGTAAAAACAATGTGGGAGATTTTGAATTTGTCATCAGTTACTATACAATTGAAAACTTTTTTAAAAATGGATTTCCCATTTTCTGCTTTAAAGTTGGTGGTTTAGTATTACGTACACCCAGGTAATAAAATCAGCTCCAAATAAATTCTTTGAATTGAGAAAAATTCTCTCAAATGACCATTTAATTGGAACACATTGCCTTTTAAGTATTTCATACTGTTTGAGAACTAGTGTCCAAAACTTTAAATCTGCTACATGTCTTTCTATAAAAAAATATAGGTTTTTGCTATTTAAATCTGTGTAGCTGACTTTTTCCTGACCTCAGTGTGTCATGTACCTGAAGTTGCTTGGTCCTGGTAGTTTCAGCTTTAACTACTCTCTAACCCGAAGATATGGGGTGGATTGTAAACTGATAGCTGTCATGCTCATACTTGTGATCTGTTGTCTTCTTACTAATCTGGCATGATTTTTGAGTACAAGAATGGGATGTGATGCCAAAACCAGAAATGTTCTTTCTGCATTTCAGAGGCAAGTGGGTTTTAGAGGTTTCTTCTGCTTTCTTGGTATCAAGGTAGTGGGCAGCATTCTGAAACAGACCTGATGCTGACTGTGTCCTTGTGCCTCAGCCCTTACTGTGACATACTACTACAAATGGGCAATGCCCCCCATGGCAAATCTGACCCCTGCAGTTGCTCAGCTGCACCTGTCTTGGAGCACTTTGCTCCTGAATCTCTGCCTGTCACTTGTGTTTCTTTCGTGCTGCATCTCAGTAAACCCTTCTCACATTTTGGAGTTGGCAGATAAGAATACTTGCATTTAACAGAGGAAGTTGAAATGCGGACAAACTCTGAGGAAGGGGACATCATCTTCTTACTTTTCCTGCACAGAAATGACAAGGTTCACTTGCCTGAGCTTAACTTGAAGACTAAGGAAATCTGGCAGTTATTTTGACCTTTTGTGATCTATTTCAAGGTAAATTAATGTGTTTGCAGCCTCCTATCATCTGAGTCAGGTTCAGGTTGACATACTTGAAATCCCCATATATTTCTTGAACTTGACCAAATGGCTTCACATATTTTGGACTTGTTTTAATGCACTGAAGTCACCTTTCACATTAAAGTTGTAGTATAAGGATCTTTCATTCAAAGTGATCTCTTGGATTTCATCTCTGAAGAAAGTTTCCCTGGAATTAAGTGAAGAAAGTTATCCTGTTTTCACCTTGTTTGGGCAGGTGCTACTAAAGGAGCACTTGACTGACACTGCAGAGAGCTGACAGAGGATCCAAGACTGATAATTTCTATTAATTTGTCAATAATTTAAATAGATGTACCCTGATAGAGGAATTGAAAAGGGAACTTATTTTTCTTTTTTTTTCTTTGGTAAGAATTCTGCTTCTTGGGTTTTGGTTGGGTGTTTTCCTCTTTAGTCCCTCTTTTTTTATAATCTTTTTCTTGAATTGTCTCAGTGAAATTTTGCCTGGGTTAATTTAAAGAAATTGAGCAGAATGCTTAGAGAAACACACTTGATAGATGTCTTGCAAGCTACAGGATGTGGTTCTAGAACTGCTTCACCTCTCAGGAGAATTTTGAGGCAGCAGCATGGTAGGACAAGCCACAAGTAAAATGTTCTGCAGATGCCTAGTGGCATCCTTGCAAAAGGACTTCATTTAAATATCTACTGTCAGCATATGGAATAACAGACCACTTACCGTAGTTGGTTTTAAGGTTGAAAACCAGTTTAAGAAAGTTCAACAGTTGGCATCATGGGTCCCATGTAGCATTAAGTGAGCTGGCAAGTTCTAGCAGATGATGCTTTTTCACACCTGGCAAGACTGTTAGTCTCTTCCAGAAAAAAGGTACTTGTTGTGAACCTCACTGCCAAAGTGTTCGTATGCTGTACTTATTGATAGCTTGTCAACCTGTAAGGTCCAGGAAAAGAAATGTGTAAAGGTTATTTTAAATGCTAGTTAGGTGCCTTGGGTTTCCTTTTCTGGATGTAAACTACAGCAGAAGTAGCTTCTTCCACACCTCATAGTTTGTATTTTGTGTCTATAGGTTCAGGACTAAATCTCGGACCCAATGGTATCTTGAGTCTTAGTGTTGTACATGTAAGGTAATTGGATCAATGGGAAGATGACTTACTTGGTACCTTTGAAACCCAGACTTGAACAACCAGGAATTGTCATCCCTGCAAATGTTCAGGGTCGTTGCTGCCTCTGCCTGGCAGTAGTTGGGTGGGAGAATAGGTTGTAGTTTCTGTAATATACAGAAATTTAATGCCTGCCTCTGCTAACAACCTATTTGTAGCATCAGCTTTTATGGATGCCAAAAACAAGAGCCCTTGTGCTGGTCTCTGGGCCATTAAACACCTTCTGTTAACACAATAGTGCCAATATATTGCTTATCACTTTCAGTGTAAAATAAGCAGAGTATTACATGGAAAAATAAGTATTAGACTGTTTTCACATTGGATTGGGTTAAAGTCTGTTTTGCTGTGTTTCAGGGCAAGGGGTGGAAGCTGTATAGCCAAGAGACTTAAAATTACGTCTTTTAAGTGGCTCTGCAGGAAATAGACTCTCTCGGCACAGGAAAGGACTGGATGATGCAAACAGTGCTGTCCTCCTGCAACTTCCTTCTATAAATGTATATTTTAGTCTCATGTCACTTTTGTAGCAGGTTAGGTTCAATTACATCAAGTTCTTTTTATCTGTCAAAGCTGTAAATATCCCTGATAGACTTCTCTGCTGAGGAAATGGTGATAATCGCTTTTGTTTCTTCAGGAGTATGTGTTGGTGAGGGGAATAGTGCTAGTTGGTAGCTCTTTATAGAGAAAGGAAACTCATGTAATTTGTTTTGCACAACAAATTCTTAAAAAAAAAATCCTTGAATGTGAGAAAGAAATTTTCAAAATGGTATTAACTAATGGATAAAAGTAGGCCTGCTGCGTAACTCCTTAAGCATGTGCCACACTTCAATGCTGAGCTGGGCACTACACTGCTTTGGGCATTAGATGTGGAATAATTAACAATGTATTTTCCCTTACAAGTAGCACTTCAGAGATCCCTGAAAACTGTGCCTTTAGATGTCTGTCTTAGGTCTGCAATAAACATTTTACTGTGGATACTGATTTGGAGGCACAAAAAATAATGCTGAATTAGCCTAGAAACTTATTTAACTTTCAAAATTTGTTTTAATTCAAGTAATTCATGACTTAAATGTCTTGAAATTGACTTGAGAGTAAGGGCACAATTTTTTTTGTGTGACACCTTTCAATCTCTCTGAGTGACCCATGAATTCCTCTTGCAAAGTATTTTTCCTGGTCATTCTGAAATTTCATTCTGTTGAGTCTGTATCTGAAAAATGTGTTGTGGGGGTTTTTTTGTTCTTTTTTCTTAATTACTGTTCTAATAATTAGATGGCTGGAGAATTTAGACTTGATTTTTTCATAACTTTTTGCAAATTAATGTTTACATGTATATACATAACAAGTGTACACAGTGTCACAGTTGGGCAATAATGACATCAAGGAAAAGGAAATGTTACAGGAAGTATGGGAAATAGTCCATATGCCCTTACTAAAACGAGTTAGTAAATTAAAAATAGCTCTCTTCATGCTGTGTAAAAACCAGTACCCCAATGACTATCCAAAGAAAGTCTTGGAAGGGGTTGAAAACAACTTGGGGAAAAGAGGAGAGAAGGCATGGGAGTTTGGGGTACTGCCTGCCACACAGTAACAACCTTCCCACACTTCACGTTGTGCTTGTCTCTGAAACAGCTTGGGATTGTGCCCTAACAAACCCTTTGTGCAGCTCCAGCCATAGTGGATATTTTGAGGTTGTGGTGAGGAAAACCACACAAGGGCGAAGCGGTGCTGCTCTGGGGCAGCACGACTCTGGTGCACGAGGACGGCCACGCGTGCAGTGTCTGTTGGTGCCTCTCGTGCCCGGCCCCGCTGGGCGTGCTGGGACCACGGGGTGAGTGTGGGGAGCATCAGGGCTGTGCTCGCCTTGCTGCCTGAAATAACGCCGACATTTGGAAACATTGCAATGACTTGACTGTGCAGCCCCCCTGGCTGTCAGCCGCTGCAGCTGTTTTTCTCAGGCTGCTTGATTTTGTGTTTTTAGTGAGCTTTGTAATTAGAACAAGCTTGATTTAGGAAAGCTTACAATTTTGAGCATAATATTTGGGTGAATAGGCTTATTGATTGATCCTGTGTGTTGCTCAAAATGTTTTTCTGACTTGGTTAGTGTGTCTTAGAAATTTTAATGCATTTTGATGTAGTGGGAGTCAGAGGGGAGCAAATGGAGGCAAGTATTAATAAAGTGTGTTTTCTTTCTGTGTTCTATAGTAACAGTACTGCATAAACACATTGAAAACTTACATGCCTCTGTGGCTCAAGGATTTGTGGACTTTGGCTTGGAGAGCCATCTTCTGCTGTGTGGACTTTGAAAGCTGAGAAGTGAGGAGCTGACTTGTGTATGTCTGTGTATATTGAAACTTAAAGTTGTTTAACAGAATTGTAACATTTTGAATAATGTATGCAATTTTTTTACCCATTTTATACTTCAATGCGATTGGATTTTCAAAAATATTCACTATTTTTAAGGAAGCCATTTCTGTGAGATTACATGTGCAACTAGTGCAGCATAACAGGAATTCCCTGAAAGTCTTGCATGTGTACTTGAATGAAAGGAATCTGAACCATTCCTTAGTGTTTCACCAAAAATGCACACACACATGTATTAAAACATAGCAAGTACTGTTAAATTGTAGGTAGGGATCGTAGGTTGTGTGGTAACATCATGGTGTTCCTTTGCGAGAGGTGCAACAGAGCTTCCTTTTAACTATTCCTTAGGTTACCAATAATCAGCTTCAGAGTTTTACACTTTTAAAAAGAGTAAGAAAAAGCTAGCTCTTGTTGTCTGGGGCTGATTTTACCATACTTCTATATGGTGAGTATATCACTGCGTAATAATAGTCTGCTATCAACAGTCTGGAAGTACTTGGTCCTTCTGGTAAACAGATTCCATTCATCCGTGACACAGTGAGTTACTTCTGTAAACTCTGAATGTCATAAATTGGATACATTGCCAGTATGAGTAGCTCTCCCTTAAAACCAACCAAAGTCTTTCTAGAGCTATCAGCAGATGCTCTATAGTCTTAAATTCCTCTTCATCTCTGTCCTGCATAGATACAGTACTAAAAAGCAGGAGATTTTCATATTTTCTTACCCTATATTTAAAGGTTACAAACTGATTTCTGGAGACTGGGTGCTGGATTGGGATGAGTTTTGCCACTGCAGTGATACTGGAAAGATGGCATCTCTATGGGTTCTCTTTAACAAATTTTTGTCTTTCCTGTGAAGAATGGAGCTATTTTCTACTGCTTTGCTTGCATCTGGCCATCCTGAAGCTAAAGACCAAGTGAGACTTCCTTTCTGTTTTTGCAAGGAGTTGTATTGTTGCAGCACATCACTGTGATGGCAATATTTGTATGAGGTCTTGAACGTAAAGTGATGAGATGCTTCAGTTCTAGAAAGAGTTTTTAATGTACTTTTCCTGATCTTGCCAGAAGTGTTCCCAGCACCTGCTGACAATGTGGGTCTTACATCCTGAACCTCTCTGTTGCAAAGTTGACTGGATTTGTCTTGATGTTCTTGGTGCAAATTCAAGCTGCTGTAGCAAACTGCTTTGAAACAGGTGGTTCAAGAACTAGTGCTGTTTTTTTAGGGATGATGATCTTCTAGATTTCCTGTTTCCCAGGAAGACTTTGTATGACAGACCCCATGAACACTGACTCTTGTTTCTTTCAGGTAAACTGAGCTGCTTCTCCTGACCACCAAACTACGGTGTGTTTGCTGTCGCATCAAAGTACACAAGCTTGCTTCTTTAGGGGAACCTTCTTTCAAGCCCAGTTTGTCTGTATTTGAAAACGTCTTTAGTATTTTCTTAGCCTGTCAACCAAGATTTCAGTTCAGGAGGTATGCTTCTTTGAATTAATTGCAAGTGTCCAAAAAAAAAAAAATGTTGAAAATTACTACCTCCTAATCATTGTAGTTTCTACCTTTCCACCTTTTTTTTTTTTTTAATTCCAGCATGATCCTTTTTTCCTGGTGTTCTAGGTAATGTGGTGCTATTTTGCATGTGACTCTTTTTAGTAGCAAAGGTGTGTCCTACTTTGCGTGAATAGTTTAGATTAGCATTTTCCTTGCATAGCAGGACACTGGATATGTTTCCTGTAAATCAGACAGATCTGGCCTTTGGAATTAAGATTTTGTTTTACCTAGTGAGGTTGTAATTAACCATCTTAGATAAGAAATCAGGTAAGCGCTGTGTCATCCTGGTTGTTCCTCAGGATGGTACCGATGTGCTTGTGCTTTCTGGCACTGAGTTGTCCTCTCTCTGCCTTTGTGTCTTCAGTTTTCTGCTTCCTCAGTTGTGTCTCCTTGCTGAAGTGTGTGATTACCGGCTCGGTCAGTCTGTGTGCCTTGCGTATTACTCCTTGCCTTCCCCACCCACCCCAGCAGTGCTGCAGCATTTGTCACTTAGGATCCTGCTGGCTACAAACTAACTTCATTAGGCATCTGGAGGTACTGCTTCCAACCTACGGTAGAAATGGAGGTCTCCTCTGGGCCTCCTTAAAGAGCAGATTAAGCCTTTGTTCTTGCTTTAGTAAGTAAGCATCTATGTCATATCTGTATAAGAATAGATGTTCTTTTCCTGTGAACTATTGATGAATTAAATATTGTACAAATGCATGAATATTTTTTTAATAAATATCCTGAAATTGGCAATTTAGTTTCTGATTTTAAAATATCAAACTGAATCTTTAATAAAGTTTGTTTGCACAAGATTCCATGAATGCTTGACAGTGTTTGTATAAAACCTGGAATGACTATTTTAGGAAATTATGCTTATTTTGAATTAGTAGTACCTTAACAAATGTTTAAGACACTATTCAGAGTCCTCTTCTGAGGATGCTGAAGGTAGTGTGTCCTTCAAGGGATTATATGTGAAAGTGTTTGTGCTTCTGATGGTGTGAAGAACATAGTTAAATAGTGTATTTGTTTCCAGGCTGTCTCATCCTGTATTGTGTAGGAATGCATAGAATGGGAACATGCCTTGGGAAGTCAGTTTACCACTGGTGCGAAAATGGGCTCTTTTTTCAGTGATTTTATGTTCCCCTTCCATGGTATATTTTGTGTAAGGCCTTTGTGTGCATGAAGACTGTATTGGACTGTGACTGCAGTGTGACTCTGTTCTTGGATTGCTGTCTGGATCTTAGAAAGAATCTGAAGAATCTAGTCCAGTATATTCTGCAAAAATTTGTCTTTTTATCGTGTACAATGTTTATACCACCCTGCTCTATCACTGTTGTGACTGTTGGTTCATTCAGCCTTCCTACAGCTGTGAAAAAGTTTTTTCAAGGCTTTGTTGATGGTCAACAACTTATTTCTCAAGTGATGGTGTGATTGCAGATCATATCTGCTTTTACTGGTTTACCAGGATACTGTTGTGCCACAGTTGGTGTCTTGCTAAATTAACAGAGGTCTTAGCTAAGGTCATACAGACCCTGTAAATTAACTGGACCTGTGCATGTTTAGGTTAAAATTTATTTGTAGGGTCAGTACTGATCTTACCTGAGTTTTTTAGTAAATGAGATGATTAAAACAGTGGTGTGTCAGAGTTAAGAATTGTGAAGATCTGCTGAAGTTCCTTTCCCATCTTACCGGTGGGTGATTACTGGCTGCTGCATGACTGTTGACAGCATGATGTTGTAATATTCAGTCTCTCACTAAGCATTTAAACTACCAGTTCCAAAGACAAAACATGAGATCTTTTCAAAATATCATCAGGAATGCTGGACATGCTGGCAGGTAATATCAGCTCTTTCAGATCCTCTAGCTATGACTGCAAAAACTGGGTTTCACTCTCTGTGGCTCTTGAGTACCTCTTGGTCCTCAAGCTGAAAGCTCCATTAAGGAGTTTCGGGTTTTCTCTTGGGCAGCGAGAGCCCAGACACTGCTAGATATCCTGGATTAGGACGTAGCCTGCTTGCTTCTTTCTCTATTACTCTACTCTCTCTTCTAGCCTATCTGTCTGAGAGCATCTTAATCCTTAAGATCAATGACATTCCCACTTGCATTTTTTTCATACAGAGCAGAGCCACACCTGTTCTCTGCACCTTGTGCTCTGACTAGTAGGCCAAGTTTACATAGAAGTGACTTCATGTTATTTGCACTGTCATGTGACATGGAACCGTTGTAGTCTCTTCTCTGAGGTAGTGGATCATTCCACCTGTTGCAGGTTCTGGGACAGGGCACAGGGTATGCAGAAGTTACAGGATACCTGAAAGCTGACCTGAGGTGGGGAGGAAGGGTTTGGTCAGCAGGTGGCATCTGCCGAGGCAAGACAGCCCTTACATATTTGTGGTAAGCAACCAAAAAAAAGACCTTGTCCTCTGGCCCTAGCGATAGGCAGTCTTCTGCTTTTCACACGTTTTATGTACTGTACTATGCACCCTCTGCCCACAAAGGATGCTGCAGCTTTTTATAGGTGTCTTGCTTACATATGAGATGTAGTGGCTCTTTGCTAATTTTCTAAAGGCTTGAATAAGGGTCTTATATGAACAGTTGTGTGAGTGCTTTTTATTCTTTTATTTATAGTATTAGGTCTTCAGATTTTTTTTTCCTTACGTTGTCCTCTCAGTATCCCTGTAGTGATTTGAAAAGGCTCTGAAGATAGATTGGTAACAATCCTAATGAAGACTGTTTAGCATAAAAAGGACAGTACCAGTTGAACAAATTTGTGAGAGTGGTGTTTGGGTCCTTTAAGCAGCTTACATTTCATGAAGCATCTGAGTGGCAGTGAAGACAGCTGGAGATGCCACAAACCAGTTAAAAATGACATGTGTAAAGTGTGTGACTTGGGCTTTGCCCACCCAGTACATTTTCATGTATTAGGTGTGCCTCTAGTGTTGCCTTTAAGTCTCTGTCCTGTAAAAAACCAAATGTGTGTGCTAAACAGTGTAACAGCTGTGTTCAAAAAGAAACCATTTCTATCCTTCCCCCCTTGCCCCCCCAAATGTTGAACTTGATTTTCTTCTGACGCGATCACAAGACTGCTGCTGCAGTAGGGGCTTAATGCTGTTTACGTCGTCATTTGACATAGCAACATCTCTCAGGGGATTTTTAAACAATGCATCTGCTCAGGAGAGATGAAGAGGTTGAGGATGGTGAGAGGGAAAAGGAGCAGAAATAATTTTATCTGCCATTAGGGATATTGTAGGGGGGAGGGGAGGCAGCCAGCAAACCAGAGAGTTCAGTAGATTCATGATTCTGCATGAATGGAGGGCAGGATCATGGGAATCGCAGCTTTCCCTTGAATGGGAAGGAGCATCATGGGAATCTGGCTGCTTCTAATCTTTTTTGTGAATGATTCTTTTCCTTTAACATGGCATTGTATTTATGAATGGCTCTGGGGGGCAAAGTGCTGTAAAATGCTTCTTGAGCTGTGTGTACAGGTCCCTTAAGGAACACTAGGGTGGGAGTCGGGTGCAGCAAAATAGAGATGCTGTGATGTTTAGCTACTGTTCTGCTCTTTTGAAGTCTGAAAGACATTATACTGGTTTAATTCAATGTAATTTAGCTTGGTTTAAGCAGAGTTGCTTTTTATATGAAGCATTTTTACTACTTGCTTTCTTCTATTTCAAAATGTAGTTGGCTATGTGTATTTCCTCTGTTCTGTTAAGAATGGAGATGACAGCATATCAGAAGCATTTTTGAATGATAAGATTTGAAGGTCTGCTCTTGTTCACCCACATGTTCCCTCTTTGATATATGTTAAAAAAAGCTAAATATCAAAAAAGTTTTATGGGACCAGACGTGAGAATGGAAACAGAGGGCAATAAAGAATTGTTTTGCTTGGTCTGCAACTCATTGGCCATTCAGCTTAGGTTGAAAAAAAGTGTTTTTGTCAGGCTGTACTTAAACACCATTGTGTACATCCGTTTTTGGATTTCTCCATTTTTGTTTTTCTGCACAAAGCTGTATAATTTGCTTTCTTGCCACCTTTGCTGTCCATTACAAACAAAATGTGCTGAATCATGTGAGAATTTATGTTCTCACCAAAAGTAGCTTAATGTCACAAACTTCTTGCACAGGTTATGTTAAAGTTGAAGGATTCCTGTTGTAGAGGTGAAAATGTTCATGTGTAATATAAGATACTTAATGTTTTGTAAAACCTAATAACTGATACAGTCTTAAAATCTGAATGGGAATTCAACTATTTCAAACTTAAACTTTTACAAACTGTTTTTGTTTCTAGAGGAGAAGTACAAAGTGGAAACAAAAGTCATTGTGGCAGACTTTGGGGAGAGAGAAGATATTTACAGTAGAATCAAAGCAGGATTGGAAGGCCTGGAGATTGGTGTTTTAGGTTTGTATCTGATCATTCTGAATCTTGCATATTGTTCTGTCTTGGCATGCCTACTAACTTTTTCCCATATTGAGGTTTGTTGAAACTAATTCCCAAAAGCTGTTATTTGTCTGACTAAAGCTATATTGCTGCATGCTGTATGTTTCCTAGCTTGCTATTGATACACTGCCTGATACGGTGCTTGCATGAGTGCCTACTTTCTAGGAATTGTGACGCTTATTGAGTGTTTTCAATGTGTTATTCTGTAATTGTTAAAGGCCCTTTAGCTTATGACTGCATGCACTGTGACTTGAACGCTTGAGGTTGTTGAGCCTGGAGAGGAGAAGGCTCCAAGGAGACCTCATTGCAGCCCTTCAGTACTTAAAGGAGGCTTATAAGAAAGATGGGGACACTTTTTAACGGGGCCTGTTGCAATAGGACAAGGAATAATGGCTTTAAACTAAAAGAGGGTACATTTAGATTAGGTATGAGGAAGAAAAGGTGGTGAAACATTGAATCAGGTTACCCAGAGGTGTGGTGGATGCCCCTTCCCTGGAGCATCCAAGGCCAGGCTGGACAAGGCTGTGAGCAACTTGATGTGGCTGAAGACGGCAGAAGGATTTGACTGGATGATCTTCAAGGGCCCTTCCAACCCAAACTATTCTAGGATTCTATGACCTAATGCCATCTTGGAACTTAGGCAAGCTTCAGATACTTAGTTTAGGAGGTTTTCAACTTAGGAGTAAAGCCCTGTGGAAGAACTGTTAACTTTTAATTTTGACAACTGTTGAAATTTAATCATTACAATATGACATCAAGTAACTGTCTCCTGCTTCAAAAGTTCCAAGCTTGTTCTGGTCATGCTCTTAAGCTGTGGTTCTTTTGCTGGTGGCAAGGCAATATGCGTCAGTATGGTTTGTTACATTGCAGGGGTGTAGGTGGTGCGGGAGTCCTTGAAAAGAAGGCATGATCCCTCCAGTTGTTTAGTCAAATATAGAACTGAGGTGATGTCAAAAAGGTGTTTTATCACAAGCTAAGAAGAGTTTAAACATAACAGCACAGTTGACCTGAATCTTTTTTGAACAGTAGGATTAAGGCAGTTGCTTATCAGTTCCCTGGTTTTTCCCTTGGAAGTACATATAGCTGTGTGTATCCTCTATTTCTGTGGTTACTTGGTATACGGGGCGGTCCTGTGGTGTAATGGAGAGCACTCCGGACTCCGAATCCCAAGGTCGTGAGTTCGAGTCTCAGTGGAACC
>JAOXXN010000065.1:21952268-21964167 GCA_026770055.1 Myrmophylax atrothorax
TCGCATTTAAAATGGCCTGCCAGTGCGCTCCCGCATTCCACTGGTGTGTGTGCAAGTATAATTACAGTTAAGGAAACTTGGCTACAAGCAGTTAGAATGTCTTAAATGCAACATTTTAAGAGTATTGTTTGAAAATTGTCATTAATCAGGTGGCATCCAAGTGATCTAATTCATGCTTTTGTTTCAGTCAACAATGTGGGAATGTCGTATTCTTATCCTGAATATTTTATTGATGTTCCAGAGCTGGATAAGGTAAGTGCTTCTGTGGTACCTTCTACTCTTTTATCGTAAGCAGATATGACAAAAGTATATAGATTTGATAAAGAATTAAGTGTTGAAAAATCTTTGAGATTTGCATAAGGTGGATAATACAAATCAAATGATGGCAGTCTCATTTTTTGTGTGATGTTCTTTACATAACCCTCCCTGTTGCTTCATTTCTATTTTAGACGGATGCTCTGGGGTCACTATTTGAATTCTGCTCCTGTCCATGGTCTCATCTGGCTGTTGAGCAGCTTTAGCTTGTGGTGGGGGCTCCTTAGGTGACTGAAGGGAAGGGAAGAAAGCAGCTTCATGGATGGAAGATGTGTTTTCCATTACACTTAGGAAAATTAAATATGACCATTTTAAGACAGTTCATTAATGTAGGGACAGTCTTGTTTATATTGGATACATTGAAAACTCCGATTATGAACAATTTCACTGGTGCATTGTTTTGTTTCCAAAACCCCTGTAGAGCACTGTGTCCACTGCAGTTTTGTGTTTTCTCCTTAACCACCTTCAAATAAGCTTCATAATGTTTAGCAAAAAAAATCCCCAAATCCTAGTTTTTAACCTGATGAATAAACTTTAAGTCACCAAAACATTTTTATGAAATGAAGAGCAAAATGTAGTAGTTAATTTCTGAACATATCTAACTAGAAGAGTTTATTAAAGTTCATAAGTTTTGTAAATACAGGTTTTGGAAATAATGTGATACATCTGTGTTGTTCTTTGAGTCCCTAATCAGGGATGAAGCTTGACCAAGGGCAATTCACAGACTTTTGCTTTGAAAGCCCCTTACTGTTCCTGACACTTAAGCAAGAAGGCAAGGAGTAAAGGTGGAAAATTTATCCCAGCACTTAAACCAAGAGGGTGTGTAAATATTGGTCAAATAAAATGAACAAACCCCAAAACTTTTTCTTGCAGGCAATCGACAAAATGGTCAACATTAACATCATGTCTGTTTGTAAGGTAAGTGCCCTATTACCAACACTTGTTCCTGGTATCTTAATTCAAAACCAGAAAACAGACTGAGTTATCTGAGGGAATTACTCTCACCTATTAGAGCAAACGTTTACTTTTAATCTTGGAGAAACCCAAGGATTGTGATTGTTGTATCAGACTGTTTTGATTGTTGTGTGAAATATAATTTGTTACAAAGATGCCTATAAGCTATTTGGAAGAGCAAAGTGGCTACACAAAAACAGCACTTAATGCTTCTTCACGGTTGTTCTTCTAGTCCTTCTTGTAAATCATCCATTCTTCTCCCCCCGCATCTCTCTTGGCGTGAGCAGCCCTTATCTCTGCACACCTAGGGGTTTTGTACACTGCAGTAAGAAAGCACTTACATATTTTCTGTGAAATATCTGAGCAAGAAGGAAATCCAAAGTCACAGAAGCATACATTAACTTTACTTCAGAAGTTACCTTCCTTTTTGATATTTAAACTGAAGGTTTTGTTGAGAAAAAATAATTTTGACTTCAGGCTAAAACATATGGCTATTCTTTTGTTTATTAACATGTGGCCCATTCAAAAATGAGAATTTCATTCTAGTATGTCAAGGTTTAAAAGGGACAGAGGGAATAGCAGCTGCTCTCATGACACAGGGAATTGGTTACTGTATTACCAGTGAGTGCTGATGAAACTGCTTGTGACTATTCACAATTCTAAACCTTCTTATGCATAACAAAACTTGTACCTCCATTAGCTGAGGGTTAACCTTTTGCCTCAAAGCTAAAATATTAGATGTTTCAAAGTTGGCTTGACAGATTTTACTTTCTTGCAGCTCTTCTGATTAGGTCAAGTACTAAATTCATCTAGTACAGTGCTTTTGGGGAGTCTAAACTAAGTCATTTGTTCCCATGTGAGGAGGCACAGCAGCTTTTTAAACAATGCTTTAATAAGATGTTCACACTTCATTAAAACATAGGCAAACAGTGGCAATGAAGCTGTTGCATGACTGAATGGGAATTTGTATTGTCTGCTTACTACTGTGAGCTCTTACTTTGTATGTGTTTTATTTTACACCTTAGAACTTGTTGACAAGTTAGAAATGCTGCAACAGTGAGTCTTCAGAAACCTTTCACTTTGAAAATTACTGCTAGCCTGTCAAGTACAGATTTTTTAGTTGACTCAGGATTGTGGCCCATGGTGTCTTGTTGCACACCCTGCAAGATTTCTTCAGAGAAGTCAGTTATTAATGGGCACCTTCGAAAGTTTTTTCTTATGGAAGCCATTTAGCAGACCTTTTTTTATGTTAACAGAGCTGCATCGGGTGTGTACATCTGAACAAGTGTTGTCATACATAGACCTCTTGGAAATTAGTGTAATCAGAATGCCTCTGCTAAGGTGTGAGATCTGTGCTGTGCCAGCAGAGGGAGTGCACTAATCAGTGATAAAAGAGTTTGGGGTGTCAGTCTTCATGGGAGAATTTTGTTAGAGTAGAAAAGTTACAAATTAACTACTTTAATATCTATTTCTGAAGATGGTGGAGTAGAATAGTAGTTTAACTCAGTATATGCCTAAAGTTCCAGAGATGCAGCCAGACTGTATTGTTTTCCAGAGTAAACTAATGCTGGTTTATGGCTTCAGTTATCATGTTTATGATCAGTGTTGGTCAACAATTTAACAAAATTGTCATACAGGTTCTTGTAAAATTCGCATCCTGTCAGCCTCTTTATGTTCTAATGTGGCTGTCTTTGCTTATATAAAAACTTATTAAAGTCCTACTTGCTGTGTGCTAATAGTGTTTTCCCTTCTGTTTAAAAACTTTTTTTTGACCATGAACAACAACTGCTACTGGGTATAATCAGAGTTTGAGCATAAGATTCCAGGCTTGAAAATGTTTCCTCCTGCATGAGCCTGTTGTGTAATTAAACAGTAGGCATGCCAGATGCTTACTGTTTGGGGAAGAAGAGCACATTAGAGATATGTACCATCTGTAAGACTTTTTTTTTTTGATAGGAGAACCCATAGAATGAGAGAATCATGGTATGAAAAAAAGAATTTAAGAAAATCCTATGTCTTTTCACTCATTTTTAGGATGTAATCCTGTAAATATTTAGTTCAGTCTTTTAGGTTGATAACATCTCTTATCCAGGGGTGTGAATGTTTTTTAAAAACAATTATCATTATCGCTTCTTGCATGATTACAAACATGAAGCTTGTGATGGAAGAGAGCACCGAGTTCTTAAGCAAGGAGATGAAGGTCTGCTAAAATGTGAAGGTACAGGAGAGCCACATGAGGTTTTGCTAGTACCCATTCAGGCTCTGCTCACAGTATCTCCAGATCCTTGTCAGAGGTGTCATATAATCTGTACTGTTATGTTCTGGAGCATCCACTTGCTGCCTTTGTTCCAAAACTTTCTTAGTGCCTAAAAGGTAATGATAGCCCTGGCCTCAGTAACCTGCACCATGTGCCATCAGCAACACTTGTTAGACAGCATAACTCTTCTGGCATGCATGTCAAGTAACTCCAGTTTTGGCTGAAATACTCCTTAGGCTTGAAGTGGGAAAGTCAAGATATTCAGCACAATTTTGATTCTGCAGAAATGAAGCCATAAGTACAGGCAATTTTGAAATGTAATTATCATCCCTTAACTTAATGATCTTTTTCTTCATCGGTCAGCTCATTGGATTTCCTAGGGGGTATGCAGTGTATAAGAAGGGGAATGCTGAGAGATAAGACCCCATCTTCACCTCAGAGGAAAAATTATCAGCCTAATCAGTCCTGCTGTTTAATACTTTCCCAACTGTAAAGTATCCACTATAGAATTTTGCCAGGTGTTTGAGAACTTGCTTCCTGTCAGAGCTTTTAAAAACATACCTTTCCCAATGCCTATTTCAATGCCCCCATCGTGGCACTGTTGGGTTATGTCACCCATGAATCCCACAGTTGTGCAATTTTGGGCCTCAGTCTGGCATGAAGTGTTGATTACTGTGGTCTGCCTTCAAAGCACCCTGTACTGAAGATAGAAGCTATGTAAAACTGCTTAAAACATGTTGGAAATCTCGTCTTTTAACATACTGGTTAAAAAAGCCTGACCAAACACAACCCTATCCCCTAACCACAGTAGGTTCTTTTTAAGCTATCTGGGGTAATACCACCTTTTTATGGTGATGTGCAGTGCAGGAGTTACTCTGGTCTTCATACGGCATACATAACAAGAAGTGTTCTTGTTCAGGCTCTTCATGATGCCATAAATAGAATAAGAATTTCCATTTGTAGTATTTTCTCAGAAGAGCTTGAGACTTAATACAGTCATATACAAGGATTGAGTTGACAGATAAATGGGGAAGAAGATGAGGTAGTATGTGTAGTTTCATGGTTCCTGTCATAATCTCATCTCAAGCTTCTGGAGGGATTTAAATAGCGAAACTTTTCTTTAATGATTGTTGGTGGCAGTCTACGTAATGTGGATTTGTTTTATAACTTTTGGGTGTCTCGTTGCATTTTGAGACTCAAACTTAACATTTCTGACATGGAGTAAAATATAAGGTCAAAATCCTTGAGGTTTTTTTCACTAAACAACAAGTGTTGAAAACCCAAAATTGGAATTGTTCTATATTGTTCTAGGTGTAGTTCTTTGTATCAACTGTATCTTCTTGTGTTAGTTCGTCTTTGTATGCTACAGCCTTTAGTTTCACTTGGGAAAACAATTGAAGTTGATTTGGTTATTGGATTAATGTCCTGAAAGCCAAGTGTGCTAGACTTGCTGTCTGCGGGGAAAAAAAGGATAGGTTATGAGCATAGAGAATCGTTTCACACACTTCAGGGAGCTCCTGTTTCTCCATTGGAAGCTGCAAGAGATACTTGGTATGTAAGGAAGTGCAAGTTTGTTGTTTGCAACATTGCAATATCCTAATTGCTTTGGGAATGAAGCATAAACTTGTGTTCTCTTGAAAAATGAGCAGGACTAAATAGTTGAGGGAGTGCTTGTTTAGCAGTTGATTAAGCAAGAGCTGAATTGGTTTGCAAGCTGTTATATTGTGGGAGAATGTAAAATTTAGGCTTGCAGGCCAGGCTTCAGTTTGAAATTAGCATTGACAGAGGAAGGGGAAGAGTAAAATATGTATGTACATCTCTTGGTGTAATCTTCGTGTTGATCACCTTACTCATATTTTATACTGAGTGTCAGTACAAAAGGCTAATAGGCCTACAACATCAAGGATTTTTATCGTCTATTTGAGATGCTTATAATTTTCTTTAGAATTCAAAATATATAATAAATGTTTCATGTTGAATGAGACAACTGGTGTCAGCTGCCCTCCTAATGGAGGAGGAGCAAGAGGTGAATTATACTAGGTTGTGAATCCCAGGCAGGACATGGGTGTAACTACTACAAAGTTTGCAACTGAGTTTAGGAAAAAAAAGCAATAACAAACCCCACAACCAATATAAAATTGAAAGGAGGAGAAGCTAATGTATTTGAGAAAGAGGGCAAATATTCTTTTGCAGACCTGTGTGTAGAAAGAGGAAAACTCTGGGGAGCAATAGTCCTTAAAGACAGTAGGAAATGACATCTCTCTCTCCAGTGAGTGTTCACATGGGATAGTGAAGCCGAATACCACCCCTGTAATGGTCCCTCACCAGAAATCAGAATGGCTTGTCCCCTGCTAGAACCCTACGTGAATTCTTACGTTTGCTCTGTATTGGAGAGGTTCACAGTAAGTGCAGCATAATTCTGAGGGCAGTGCCAACACTGACTTGTGAGAAGAGATCACTATGCGTGTGTATTCCAGTCTAGTCAAGAGGTTTCTTGACATTTATATTCAAAGTCATAATCAAAGTTGGGAAGGTTGATTTAGCCAAGTACATAGCAGAAGTTTATAACAGAGAGGGACAGTTGCCAATACTTGGAAAAAGAGTAAGTGTTCTGTGAAGGTGGCCATGAATATGATTCAGATGGTCCAGAGGGAGAAATTCAATGCTGTGGTTTCCCACCTTGATGACTTTGAACCTCTGAGTGTGATATGCAGAAAGCCAGATCAAGGGAAATGTAGCTGTCATAAATATCTTTCAGCAATAGTCAGAGAAACACTAGGAATTTTTCTTCACAGTACAGGTAACTTGGGGAAATTCAGGAAATCCTAGAGTTCTGTAGCTTTCTGTAGATTTGGGGTTGACACAAATATGTATTTCACTACTGGAAAGAGATGGGTCAGCCTCATTATTTGAGGAGTCATTTTCCTGTGTAAAGGGCAAGGGGCAAAGGGTGCCTATTTTTAGAGCTTTCCCTTTTAAACTGGACTCCAAAGGTTTACGGATCTAAATAGGGAAAATTTTATCTTCTAAAACTATTGCTTGAAGGAAGGTCACTGATAATGAACAGGTCTTGAAGCATGTTATGTTCATAGTTCCCTGTGTATGTCCAGTGCTGCTGACACATCCACATGGGTTACTCTGTTAATTTCTGTTAACATCGTGTTTACTTGCTAGTTTTCACAAATATGAACCATTCTTGTTTGGCTTGGGATATGAACTTGTTTCAAGAGAGAGAGATTAAAAAAACTTAGTAGATGGTGAGAATAGGTCTCATGATCAATTTAACTACCAGTGCATGAGTATAGTTCCTTAGTCTTCAGTGTAAGGTCTGTAGGCAAGTGTTGTAGCATAGGCATGGTGCCAGTTAACTCTTTGTTAAACAGCCAGTGCATTTGTGAACTAGTGGGAATCCTCTGCCCAGGCACTCTGAATTATCTTACGGTAGCAATGATGTTTTTGTACATGGGTGGAGGCACTACAGGGAATTTCTGGTCTTTAAAAAGTTATGTTTCTTTGAGTTGTTAAAATTTCACCCAAACTTTTGGGTGAGGGCAGCTTCTTGGCTGCGTAACAAAGTAGAAAACTTGTCCCGAGTTCTCTGGCTTCATGCTTTGTTGTATTTGCATAGCCTTAATTACAGATCATTATATCCTTTCCAAGTGGAAAGAATGACTTGCAGTCATAACACAGAGTGATTTGTCTCTAAATTTGCAACTGTGGTATTAGATTTCTGGCTTTGTGTAACAGTTGTGTGGCCCCATAAGGTATGATGGATGACTTTAAGTATTTACCTCAACTTTTCCTACTGTATTTTAGTAGTCTGAGTGAATATCTCTTGAAAGATATTCAAAATCTTTCCCTAATCTCTGCTTCTAAGCTCTTGCTTGGATTGGAGTGAGAAAAGACCATGAGATCACTAAGAATGGGAAGTTTTCTTTGCAAGAAGAAACTTTGGAAATACATGGTTATAACTTTTAACTATTTGTTAGTCCTGTAATAGCAGCTTTTGAGTATAGTACCTGCTTTAGAACGTAAATTTAGCTATAAAAATCTATGCATTTTTGTGTTTGCAAGAAGGAAGCTTTCCTTTGGACTAAACATGGTGTTACTTTTTCCAAAATTATAAGGTACGAGACAGTTTTGGTGAGGAAGAGTGGACAATACAACTAGCGCTTACCAGGAATGTAATAAATGCATTTGCAGATAAAAGGACATCAAGAAATGAAAGCTACCTGTAAAATATTATTGAAATGGTCTGTAATCAATTTCTACCTTAAGTTAGCCATTAGCTTTGAGCATCCTGGAACTTGAGATCTAGGTGGTTAGGTGTGAAAGAAGTTAAGTTAAAAATAAAAACCAAAGGAACTATACCCCAACTCTATGTGTATGTGCAAAATAATTGAAAACCAAACAAACTGCAACAACTACTGCTTCATAGTTATGTGCTAAACATTTTTACCAGACTGTATAAATATTAGAGATCAATTTCTGATGATGAGGACGCTGTCCTGAACAAATTTCTCCGATGCACATACATGCACATGCCCACTCTGCTCTAATGCAAATTTTCAGCAAGAAAAAAGTTTGTTGTGGATATTCTGGCAGTTTTCACATAGCCTAGTGTCTAGAGATACCTGGGCCTTCAGAGTCTTGGGAACATTTCACATTTTCAACTGTAGCACTCATGTTTCTGTGGATAGTATTCCTTCAGAAAAATGGTTATGTGAAGGAAGCCTACTAATATTCAGTAACCACCAAGTGAAGGCACTCTGTTTAGGATAGTTCCCAGCCTCTCCCTTAGGTTTCCTGACCCTTCCTTCCTCCTTTATTGGATTGTCTTCAGAGAAACAAGCACTGCCATAGAGTTCTCTGACATCCTACATGCTAATTCCTATAGATTCAGACCTGCAATGCTTTGCAATTTATGAAATACATGCCATTACAGAACCGGCTGTCTCTAAGCAAGACCTAGTTTGAATTTGGATTCTTTATCTGGGAGGTATTTATTCAGTTCTAGATGTTTGGTTTTGAACTGCCCATTTCATAATGGCATGTCTGAGGTTATCACTGTTGAAGACACGAATGTTAACCACTTTGGCTGTTTTGGATAAGGATCATGCAATGCAAGCGCATACGGGCACCATTGTTAGTGGTAAAACTACATTTCTGCTATTTATTGTTTTGTGTTAATTAACGCCAGAAATATTTTACATGTATGTCCAATGTATAAAATTGCCAGACTTGAATATAGCTGCAGAATACCCTGCCAGCATTTTTCCAATAGTGCTTTTTGAGTGTGGACTTGGCTGGGTCAGGTGAGACTGACTCAGAGAGCTGCCTTCTGTTATCCTACTCTTTTAAAAAAATGGTGGTTTTGTCAGTACATGAAGTTACTGAATATTCAGATATATGTCTCTTCACACCTCACAAGATGTAAAAATACTGACAGGAAAAACAGTTTTTGCCCTATTTCATGGATTTTTGAAATTACCTCAAAGTATTTGGCAGAGGCTGAACTTTTACATTATTTCTTAAGGTAGAAATTTTGGATTTAAAATGTATTTTAGTATGGTAGTAACTAACAGTAGGAAAATTAACTATTTTGCACAAATAAAAATTTTGTCTAAGTTTAGATTGATACTTGGTTTGCTTCCCTTGTCAGAGATTCTCTGTTTGCAACTAGGAAGCTTGTTTTAGGATTAATGTTCTGGAGAATCCTTCAACTGTCTTGTGAATTGATTGCTCAGAGTCATAACGGATGCAGGAACTTCCAGAGCAGTGAGGAGGTTTGCCAGACTACTTTCCTCATAGGGGTGTAGGTTTTACTGTGTGAAAACATGGGAGTAATCAGCAAAAAATGTTTTGGGGTCTTAAGTATTTTTTGTGGGTGATGTAGTAAATTTATATTCAGGAGTTCTGTCCAGCACTCTCGATGCTCCATAATTTATTCTAAACTCAGCAGTTCAGTAAGCCTAGTGAAAATGCACTGGGTATTGTTTTGAGTCTTGGCATTGGTGGTAAATTTAGTTAGTCCTGAGAAAGACAGGTGCTTTTTGTGAGGAGAGAAAGAAGGTACATGTACTGTAGTACTCTAGCATTTTAATGTTCTTTAGAGGCCATGAATACAGAGCGATGAAGACATTTGTTTTATTTACTCTTCTGCCACGAGCTGGATGGTTTCACCAGATTCAGTGCACACACTACTTGACAGAGCCAAGTTATCCAGGTAGAATAAAAATAAACTGCCTACGCAAAGTATGGTCTCTGCTTCCCTGAGCTGAGGTTGGGATGGAGGGGGTGGCAGCTGCTTCTGGGAGGAAGGGAGGCTTCCCTCGGTCTCTGGCTGTCTGGTGTCTGCATTCTCAGCCATCACGAATGTTTTCCTTTTGCAGATGACACAATTGGTGCTGCCCGGCATGCTGGAAAGGTGAGTCACACCAACACTATCCAGACAAAGTCATCATTATTTATAGGGGAGAATCCTTTCTTGAAAAATTCATTACTGTGACTAATCAGCCTAGTCTCCATGTTTTAATGGCAGAGTAATGCTGGGTGAGTCACGCTGATGGTGCATGAATCATCAGACGGTGGAAGCCTTTTCCATTCGATTCCCTTTTTATTTTTCCTCTCCCTTCTCCAGTGTTGTGGTGATTCCTTTTAGAACAGAATTAAAAAGCCCATCTGACTCATCAGCACTAACTCAACAACCTGCTATTCTGAGGGGGTGGTTACAGTTCCTGGGAATAACCTTCTTAAGGCTATTTCTCTAAGTCATTTTCAGTAAAATGGATGCAAAGAATATGTTCTCATTATACAGTAGGAGGTATATTGAGGAAAATCTGTGATCATTTGGAAAAGTAGAATTGGAGACCAGCTCTTTAAAATAATACACCACTCTCTCCACAGAAAAGGTGTACTGACTTCCTAGCTAGGTCCCAGGTGAAACTAAAAGGTTCATAGTTTCCATTTAGTCTCTCCAGGCTGTTTTCTAACTGATGTTGGCTGTCCTGGCTGTTGGCCCTCTCTGTTGCAGTGATGACCCCGGCTTGCTGGGGATTGAGGTCAGGTTTGAGCTATGCTTGCAATAATGGGGAAAACTCTGTAGAACCATGCAAATACAGCAGAAGGAGCATATATATGGGACAAACCTCCAAATCTGGGAAAGGTGGAGAAAAAAAAAATGGGTGCATTTTGTATCATCCCACTATCTGTGAGTCTTCAGTGCAGACCAGGATTCAGTTATTCAAGTGTTGCACAGATGCATAGCGTGTGTTTCACATTTAAAACAAAGCTTTTTCCTGGGTACAAATTGTAAGAACAAGAGGTCAGGATGGGAGTCAGTGCCTAGCACATCAGGGTGATGGTAAGCTTACATTTTTAGTTAAACGATAAAGAGATATGAATAAGTTTCTTTCATCTAAAGAGACTTGAATTAGAAATGCAGACCCAAAACTGAGCTCTGGGTCAGGAAGGTAATGTTTCCCAATGAACCTGCAGTAGAGGATGAGGATTATAGTACAGCAGTGATAGCTACTCCGGGTTTGTAAGTCAGAAGCTAGTCCTTGTCCTTGTACTATTATTGATAGATAAAGGACTTGCCTTTTGTGAAACCACCACCCTCTGAAGGTGCCAGCATGACCAAAACCATTGTTTTTGAGGGATTTAATGTTGTTATTTTATTAGATTATGGAACTTAGAAGATCTAGGAGTTTCTTGCCTCAGTTTCTGCATTGGTTAAGAAATGTTGTAGGTATCCATTTGGCAGAGTTGATCTCTTCAGCTTCTCAGGACAGAATTATGTATGCTCTACTTATAGAATATTCTGTGTATGTTTTTCTGTTAGGTATGAACCTAGGTAAGATGATTTGAATGAAAGGCAGCAAACCAAGATCCTGCTAACTTCTGGTTCTGACTGTCGTTGAGCACACCATATCATCTTTATTCTCACTTCTCCTAATTGCATGATACCTCAGGGATCCCAAGGATAGATGTCCAAGAATCCTGGGAAAAAAAGGTTAATAGTGGTTAAAAAAAATAAAGTACACATCTTTACTTTTCCTGTGTATAAGGAGCCACTTTAAACTACTGCTCCATTTGGATGAAGGCCTTGGTTTCTGTCTCAGGGAAAAATATTTGAAAAAGCTTCTGGTTTCTGTTTGATTTCTGTGAAGTTGGTTGGGTGTGCAGTGCACAGATGCAATGTCTGCAGCTGTCAGCTCCTGCACAGTCACAGCTCACAGGCCATTAATACAGCTAAGAGTCTGTAACCACAGAAGGGCATGGATGTCCAACAAATCCAAGGACATGAATGAGTTGTAGCTGTACTCAGCTGTTCTTTTAGGTCAGCCATACATTTCTCACATGAGACCATGG
>JAOXXN010000065.1:21977649-22006545 GCA_026770055.1 Myrmophylax atrothorax
GGCTGCGGGGAGGCGGGAGCCGGGCCGGGCGCTGGGATGGCGGAGAGGCGGCAGCGGGCCCGTGTGCAGGGCGGCTGGGCCGGCGCCCCGGCGGGCCGGCCTGCAGGTGAGGAGCCCGGACAGAGGGTGCGGCGCCCCGGGGCGGGCCCTGCGGCAGCGCTGGGGCCGCTGTCCTGTTCCCTGCGCAGGGCGGGGAGGAAACTGCTGTCCTTGGAGCGACGGCACCGTGTCCCGCTGCGCCGCCCCCAGCGGAGGCCCCGAGCCCCTCGGGACTGAACTGCGGGTGTTCAGCGCCCTCTCTGGGTAAAGTCGGCGCGTGTGTGTTGGGATGCGGAGCGCGGGGTTGGGATGCGGAGCGCGGGGTTGGGATGCGCTGCTGAGCGTGCATTGAGGTGAGCTCACTGTTCTCGTCTCCGGGCGAGATGAAAGAGACCAGTAGAACTTGGTGGAGCTGACCTGTGTGAGAATCATTAGCCACTTTTTATTCGTAGAACACAGTATGTGCCTTCGTTTAGCTGAAAACATTGCAAAATGGAGCTACTTGAAAGGGCTGGAGTGAACATCACAGTTTATTTAACAAACTTTGAAACCAAAGAGTTCAGAGGCAGGAGTGCACTTTGTAGGTTTCCAGTCTTGCAGGAGGGACAAGTTTGTTTCTGCGTATGTGCTCAAACCACTATACTCCACTCACCTGATTACAGTTCCCGTAAAGCTCCCATAATATCTCTGCCGACTGAGCATCCCAGGCCAGCCGATTTTTTTTTTAATCATGAAAATGCATAGCCAACTATTTTCACTTGTTTGTGTGGCCTGTAAATTTTCTGTCACGGGTGTATTTCATTCCACCTATTCCTATGGGATTTAAATATATATTTTTCCCATTTTATGAATTATGCAGAGTGAAGGGCCACTTTCAAACCCTATTTGCATATGCAAATAAAGTGCATGAAGTGGTATGCCTGAGTTGCTCTTCCATACTTTCTCCCAAGTTTAAAAATCCTGTTTTAATAAAAATATTTTTCTCTTTAAAAAAAAGAGGGAGGCAGATTAGCTGCATGGGACAATTTCTGCTGGCATGTCATAAGTGTTTGTTGTAGAACCAAAAGGTTCTAGATATCATCCTTTCTGATAAAAGTATGCTTTGATCTTTGTCTATGAGTAACAAATAGATATAAAAAAATTTCAGTTCCTATGCAGTTTTAACTCTTTAAGTAGTGTAAGTTTGGCGGTTTCCTGAAGTCTCTGCAAAGCAGAGGAGACTACTCATACATACTTCCTAATTGTATTTTTTCTGTGGTGATATTCTGTTTCATGTCATCCTTTTTTTTCCTCTCTTTGCTTCAGTACCTAAGGCACCTGTGGTGAACAGCCTTGCCCCCCCTCCAGGTGCCAGACCAGTGTGGATGAGGAGAGATCAGCCTCACACTCAAAAGCAATTTGTCTTCGAGAAGCCAGCAGAGGTAAAAATTCCATGGTAACTAGGAGAATCTCATCTATTATTAAACTCAAATGATAAAAAGTATTTGAGAATATAGTCTGTTGGTTTAAAACAATTAAAAACTCAACTAAGCTGAACTTTGGGCTTTTACAAAGCAGCATTTACAACTGCCTTGCATATATGACAAACATAAAGTTACTGTTCCTCTATTTAGCCTGTTCGTAACTAGTATTTTTTTTTTCAAGGAGCCAGAAGAATATGTTCTCCTAAGTACTCAGAATGGTGCAATGTCCTAAGCATTGAATTCTTTTTGTTTTTCTCAGTTGGGATATCTGTGCTGTTATAGGGGAAGAGCACAAGATTTTTTTATAGACTATGTCCCATCAGCAGATGAAGAATATTGTACTCTTTGCAGAAAGAGGGCAGTTCCTTGCTTGAGGAAAAAAAATCATGAACACTCCTTTCTGAGCTAGACTTATTTCAAAGACTTCGAAGAATTGAAGATGGTCTGGGAAGATTCTTCTTTCTCTGTAGCAAAGCCTTGGTACCTGTATAGTACTATATTTTGATCCTCTTGCTGGCTCAATGCAGTACCTCGTTACGTCCCAGTATTCCACTGAGCTCAGAGAAGAGCCAGAGACAACCAAAATGATAACCAAGGCTGGATTAAACTACTCTCTTTCTCTTCTGTTTTAACAAAACCCAGCTATCTCAGCTGTGCAGACAATTTTAGAGTGTCAGCTGCTTCTTGTGTCTGGTTTCTCTTGTTTTGGTCACTGACTGAGGCCTGGGGCTTATTCATCCCTCCTAGGGTTGCTCTAGATTTTTACTTATGTAAGGTTATTTTAATAAATGTAAGGATAAGAATTTTCTTGGTTGCAGTTAGATAAGATAAACAGCAAGTGTTATAATAATCCGAATGATTTGTAAATCAGTGTCCTTTAGGGGGCAGTTGATTGTTAAAAATCAGCCTGCAATGGTAGCGGCATTTGAGAGTTTCTGTGGTGTGGAGGGAGTGGGTGGGTTGTTACTGCCTGAGGATTGTCCAGAGCAATCACTCTCACTGGCATATTAATGTGTGGCTGTAAAGAGTCACTAGAGATGACCTTTGGTTCTGTTCAACTAGAGTGGGCCAGGTACTTACATAATATTCACCGTGCACTATCTTGTTCCCTTTCAGGTGGAGCGCAGAGTTCCTGAGGCAGGTGTGATAGAGTGAGTACACTGACTTAACTGCCCCTCCTGCGGTTTTACTGTTGTCATGGTTTGGTGGGAATCTGCTGGAAATGAGTTGAGTTCCTTCTCCACACATAACTGCCATGCCTTTGGAAGAAATTTCAGTAGAAAATGTGGACTTTCAACCCCTTTATCCTGAACTGAATATATTATCGTGAGAGTTGAAGCCTGTTAACTGTTCTTTATACCTTTGGTGTAGCTGTATAAGCCAGGAATTATGATTAATTGGCCATTCTGGTTCGACAGAACTGCTGATATGCCTCTTTTGGTTAGCAGTGTACATTTTCCTGGAAGAGTCCCTGTGTAAACTGTGCTAGAAATTACTTACTCTGGAATATACCAGGAATACAGCTGGTATGACAACTTCTAAGGCTTCAAAAAGTAGCTGCTAGTAAGTGTCATAGTGAAGCTGGACATTTGCCGACCACTTAACCATTATGTTGAAATGGGGATCTTCTAAGGATAATTTCATCATGAAGTGTGACAAAGTGTGGTGGTGTATGGTGGAGTTAGAAAATGTTGAAAATTAAATTTGCTTCGATTTGATTATCTTGGTGAAATTTTCTTACTCAGTTTGCCTATAAATGCAAACAGTGATCTGAGGGCAGTCTTGTATGGTTGTCTCCTTTAGGTTCCCCGTGACATCCTGGTTTTATTTTTCTCCAGAGACCTAAAACTGTGTATTAAGCCTTTGGTGAAAGGAGGGATAGGAAGTACACACAAACTCATTGGCTTCTGCAGCACGACTTGCTGTGTTACTCTGACCTCTATCTCCAGGACATTATTGCTTCCCTTCTTAAATTTTATTTTCATTTTTTAAAGGAAACTTTCCCAAGTCCAGGCCTACAGCAGTTCTAGTCTCTGCTGCTCAGTCTAATGTCTTGTTTTTTGTCTTTCTGATGGCTCTTTTCCCTTCTACATCCTCAGCAAGCCTGGTGTGTATGAGCTCAGCAAAGGACCAACTGGCATTTCTAGGTAAGTGGCTGAAAGTTGTTGTTTGCTTCTGCAGCATGATGTGGTGATACTCAGCTTTTTGAAGTCCAGTCTCTGCAGAGTATTCTGACTCCAGCAGCTGTAAACTGCCCTTCCTGTGAATCACCTGTTTGGAGTACTTCTGGAAATACTTTGAGTATCAGGTAGCAGAGACACAGTTCTGAGCAGCACTGAAGAGAAGAAAAGTAAAACTCTTGACATCTAGTGGGTATTGCATCTGGTGTTGTTGTCTGGAATAAGGAAAAGGGGCTGTGTCCATTTGTTTCATGATTCATAATGAGTTGCTGCTGGAAATTTGGGTTGGTATTCCTGTGTTAGCAAGTGTGTGATGTCTGTGTTGTACAGTTAAGAGCTGTGAAAAACTTTTAGCTGTAAATTGGACTTGTTTTAAATTAATCTAATCAAAGCATTTAACATTAGGCAAGTTTGGTAACTTTAGGGTTGTCCCTTTTGTTTATATGCCATGCCTCAATTATTTCAACTTCAGGGCACTTCAGAAGAAAACCTACTTGTACAGTGTTTCCTGCTAACTAAAATGCATTTTACTTTACCTTCTGACTCCAATGCAGTATCAGTATTAATCTTTTTCTTCTGAATTCGATATATGTTTATTAGTAGTGGAAAAATTGCCAAGGACTTTACTATATATTCTTAGTGTGGCATCTTTGGAGCATGGAATACTTGTGAGAATAAACTGCTATGAGCAGCACTCCTACTCTGCAGCCCACCATAGTGGCTGTAGTTCTTGAATGACTGTTAGTATAGTCAAAATACTAAATCTACATATAGAAATAGAAAAGTAGAAGAGATGAAATACTATAGGGCTCTTGTGCTTGGAAAAGGAGAATAAAATGGCAGTAGGGATAAAGGGCTATCAAATTCTGAGGCACATGGTGATGATGAATAAAGAGCAATTATTTACTTACCTTGATCGCATTACCATAAACAAAGATATCTGATTTATCAGATGTGAAATTATTAAGAAGCAAAAGGATGCCATTTTTCACAGTATATTGCTGATTCCAGGATTCATGTTATATTGTTGGTGCCATATTTTTATAAGTTTTGAAAAGCAACCATACATGGTTGGTGAGGGGATGACTCAGCAGGAGCTCTTCTGTTCTTTTCTTCACACCTGCTTTTGGCTGTGGTCAGAAACAGGATACTAGACTTTGACTTTTGATCTGATGCATTACAGCCGTTTTTACCTGCTGTGGGAATCCTGGAAATGAGAATATTTTACCAAAGCAGGTATAAAAATGTATATTCCTTCCATCTTTTCTTTATCTTTTTCGGCCTTAGGATTAATTTGATTCCTGGCTTTATTGACTCATAACAGGCAGACTGGATGTTTGAACAACTCCTCCAAGACATACCCTGGGGTCAGCGAACTCACATCAGGCAGGGTAAGGAGTGTGTAGATCAGCTTTTCAGGTCATTCCCAGGTCAATTCAATAACAAAATCTGTGCATTGTTTATAATTGCTTTTGATTTCTGTATTACCATACCTTAGAATTTCCTTGCAGTCTTTCTGTGCGTATCTGAGGAGTAGTGCTCCTTATTTTTCAGTCTCTATCATCTTGTTACTGTTGTCAATTAAATGAAATCTTTCCAAATTGAACTTGCCTGTCTTAAAAATCTTTGAATTTTCCTGCCTCCGCTGTCATCTCCAGTTCTTTTCCTCACTCTTGTTTTAAGATTAAGTCTGGTCACCATCCCTTCATACAGTTACCCAGTCATGATGCAGAAATGCCATTCTTTGAGTTTCTGTCACAAGGTATATTTTTAGACTCTTAAAATCCCAGCAGAACATGTTCCTTTTCCATTGTCTTTGCTTATTAGTTCCAGTATGTGGTAAGAGAAGAGACTGCGATTCTGGATTTGTTCACTAAGGGGCACCTGTTCTAGCTAAATTTCACTTAAGGTCAGGAATAGATGTATCAGATAGATAATGTATCAGAGTGGTTACAAGACTGGAAAATGTCTTCAGTGTGTGTGTTTCTTGGCTTGCAATAAAGGTACAGTATAGTGGAAAATATTACCTGTCAAGCATGAGAAATAGTTACCCAGATAGTCTTTTCAGAAGTTTAAAGTATTTTTAACTTTATGTTTGTGTTCCACCACAGAGCACACACATATTTGGCAAAATATTACTTATGTCCAACCTTGCTACATTTTGCATCTGTAATGTCCCATTGATGCTATGTCCTTTCCACTTCACTCTTTCCAGTGGATCCATCTGCATCTTATGCTAGCATACTGGGCATTGGAACCAGGAGAATATTAAAGAAGCCAGAATTATAAATAAAATTTCAGTTTCATTTTGCCATCTTTAACTCATCCAGTCCTTGCCATTTCTGGAATAGGGGTAAGAAAATGGATGTGGTTCCAAGATTTTGGCAAGGTAATTCCTCCTGCAGAGACAGGCCTGATTTTGAATAACCTAATTCCTTCATTTGAGTTCATTATGTAAAGCTGAGGATTTTTGGGGGGGGCTGCTTTTTAACTTCAGGTGAATGGACAATCTCTTTTTGATCAAGTTTCTTGGCAGAATTGCATCATCTTTCCATTTTCAAACCCTTTGATAAGGCAACTGAGAAAGTCTTCCTGGTTTTTTTCAGGAGTATCTTTTGAGGAACCACGGCTTACATCCTGGTATGGGGAACTTCCTTACACGTACTCCAGGATAACAATGCAGCCAAATCCAAATGTATGTATATGTTTACAGTTTCCTTTTATTATTGTCTTAAAGAAATCCTTTGCAGAGATCAAGAGATGAAAACTCGCTCTATCCTTAACTCTTACGTAGAGTATCTGTTAGCATTTCATTTGTGATCTGAAGCAGATTGTACTGGATTGTGGACAATTTTATAAAATAAAATTTATGAGTGGGTTGACTGAGAGGAGCGTGATTTAGTTCTAAATGTTGCCAAAAGAAAGTTACCAATCTAAAGTTTGAAGTTCTGCTTTTGGATCACTGTAGCTTTGGACAAAACTCTGAATTCTTCTGTGTGACTTACTCTAAGCACCGTTATGTGGGAGATTGTAGTGTACACTGGCATACTGAGTTTTGTGTTGTAAAGATACAGTAATATAGAATACTGAAATAGTTACTTTCAGAAACAATTAGATTCAGTACTACTTAAATGAGAGTTTAGGTATGAAATCCACACATGCAACCGGTCTGCTCAACAGGTCCAGGTTGTTTGAGGTAATTTCCAATGCTGTTTGAGAAGAGTTAAAAACCTTCTGAGTGACTAGGTGATGTTTTGTTTATGCTTGCCTTCATTCTCTCCCTCTCTCTCTTTCTCTCTGTTTTCCAGCCTCCTGTCCCATCAGCCTGTCTCCTTGTATTGCTTTGTTTGAAATTTCCTTGGCAGTAGCTATGGTGTTCTGAGCCATAAATTAGGTGTCACTGTTGAGGGCTGGATAGCATGAGAGAAAAGTGTCCCAAGTCCCAGAACTGCTACCAAAGTAGGGTATGTCCTAGAAGAGCTCACTTTGGGAAAACTTGGAAAGGCATTATTTAACATAATTAGTTGTGAAGATTTTGTAGTCTCAAAAATACTGTAGTTAAAAACTATAACCTACAGAATCTGTGGTGGAAAAATAGGCATTTTTTTGATACTTATTTGTGAAATACTAGTTTAAATGGACTTTTCTGGAAGCTTAGTGGCCTTAGGGATTGGAATTGCCCTCACAAAATCATTCTGTTGCACACTAATGATTTAAATCCAGTTCAGAACTGCCTGTTGTGGAAGCTGTTGCTGTTGAGAGGTTGGATAGAGCCCATATACCCTGAATCCATGGTTTAATCTGAGTCTGCATAAAGTTCAGCGTTAGCACTCATTGGGCCACTGGCTTGTTTTTCTCATCCGAAAAGTACAAGGCCCTTAATCAGTCACCCATGCTGAGTCTGTCTTTTATCCCCAAGTAATGTGGCTTAAGCAGAAAGTGAGATTCACTGGAGAACTTGCATAGCTGAGAGCCAGCACTTTCCTAGCTGGAAGTTGCCCATAGGCAGATATATGGGTAGACTGCACATGGACACTCTGACATTTCACTTGGCTTTGTATGTGGCAGTACCTGCAGCCTAGAAGAAGCAGTGAACGGTGTAAAAAGCACAGTCCTTACCTGTAGAGAAGGGTTTCTGTCTCAAAAATATCCTGAGTGAAATGTAGTTTAGTGGACATCTTGGCCAAAATTAATTGCTGCCTTAAACACTTGATCTGTAGGAGTAATTAGCTCTGTGTGCCCCTCCTTTTTTTTTTGTTAGGAACTGGCGTGATTGCAGCACTGCTCGATATAATCCAGTGCTTCATGCCGAAATGAATTTTGGTATTAGAAAATGTTTCTCTGTAAGCAGTGAGATAGTTGGTGACACAGTAATGTTTCAACAAAATTACTTTCACTGCTGTAGGTCTGTAGTGGGTTTTCCACTACAAAATTCACTATATAGTAACATTTTTAATACATATTTTTGTGACAGGAATTGAAGAAATCTAGTCCCAGTTGGTCACTGAAAAGTGCTTTCAGTAATTCTTGTTGGACTCTTCTGCACATTTAGGCAGCCCAATTGCAAGCAAACCATTTTTCAGGTGGTATTACTGATTTCCCTACATGTCCTATAGTTGCAAGCTATGTTTATGTATTAGTAATTATTCACATGATTCTTAATCCTTTAGTGGGTGACTTAGTAAGAAATACCCCAGTAGAGAAAGATGGTATGTTGAGGCTCCCGCAGTGTAGCCAGTAAGTTGAATACCCCTTAAACATGGCTACTCTTGGAAAGAATGTAAGGTCATACAGCCTTGATTATTAAAGTTGGATACTAGAAAATAGTTCCTTATCCTCTCTTGATCTCTGTTTCTTCTTATATAACAAAAATTCTGGCCTACATTACCTTGGCTTTTTTTTAATGTGTAGTTCTTAAAAGCATTTTGACAGATGAAAGTCATAATATAAGTTCATAAAACTGAATAACTGGACAGAGTTGTAATGGAATGTGCAGAGCTGCCCTGGGCTGTGGATTCAGCAAGATGTTAGCGAAGGGAAGGATGAAATTCAGTCCAGTGAAACTGGTTTTGTGACCCACTGAAAAGTTGCAATGTTGAAGTCAAAACCCCAAGTGGTGATGAGTTGAGCCCAACAAGCTGTGCTGACAGAGCTGGGACAGGGGCCACTTTAAGCCAATCGTTTCCTCTTGTTCTCTGTCTACAGCTGCAGGCAATTGAGAGCATGTGGTTTAGTCCCTGATTGCCTGCATTAGTATGAAAGGCAGCCTGGCTTCAGGGTTTCAAGAAATAATTTAGTATTGAGCAGTGGGTAACATATGCATATTTCATAGAAAGCACGTTCCTCCACTTTACTAAAAATATAATCAGAATTGTTGTGAGTCATTTGTTTGATTTTAAGTTTTTTGGGATTCAAGTGCAGTACTTTGTTTCTTAGTAGTTTTCACCTTGTGTCTTACGTTACTTGCCACTGTCCTGCTTTCATTACGTTTACCCTACCCCTCTGCATTGATTGCAGTGGCATCCTCTGCTGACCATGCTGAAGGAGCGCATAGAAGAGTTCACTGGCTACACCTTCAACTCTCTTCTCTGCAACCTCTACCGAAATGAGAAGGATGGTGTGGACTGGCACAGTGACGATGAACCGTCCCTGGGAAAAAATCCCTCCATTGCCTCGCTCAGCTTTGGTGCTACTCGAACATTTGAGATGAGGAAGAAACCCTCCCCTGTGAGTGTTTCTATCACAGTGAGAGAGTCTTACAGTTTATTATTTTCCCCCTGTTTAGAGAATTTAATTATTAAAGCATTTCATAGTTAATGAAAGCAGAACTTGTACAGTTCTGTGGAATAAGTGTATGGATAAAGAAATTCATTACACAGAATGTGGCATCACGAGGATGGGGGTAGGACCACTCTAATAATGTGCCACAGTGAAATTGCAACCTGGGACCTTTCTGCCTGAATAAGGGCCTTTCTTGGTACTTAAAAGGAGATTAGTGTTGCTGGAAGTGGACTTACTCTGTGCAAATGAATCAGAGTTGGTACCGTTTTCTTACACTCAGGACAATATTATGTAAAGTATATTGTGTGATGAAGAGTAGTTCTGACTGCTCTTGTAAGTAAAAATCCTCTTAACAATATTTGCATTTTGATGTGTGTCTTCATATTGAGGGACAGTGAACAAAAGGAAGAAGCTCATTAGTTTTCCTTAAAATACCATGGAAACTGTCACATCATACTTCACAGACTAAACCTTTACTTTGGTAAGGAGGCGTGTGTGGAATATCCTTTCAGGAGACAGTTGATAATTCAATAGTGAATACTCTTTCTAGGTCAAATGCTGTGCTTTGGAATGCTGTGCTTACAAGCCAACTTAAACTTTGCGGTTTGTATTTATTCAGGTAAAGGATTCACCTGTGTTGAGAATATAAGCTTTATATTAGAGTGTCCTGTTTCAGATGTATTTTCTGCTTGTGTAGTCTTGAGAACTTCAGGAAAAGGTTTGCCATGTGCTTATGTTGCTATTTATTACAAATAAGGTGATGATTATCAGCCTACTGGAAAACTGTGGTGACATACTAAAGTATGCCCATCCTAGTGGTGAGCTGCAAAGGTCAGAAAACAAATAGTTTGTGTTTTTCAGCAGTTCTCTAATTTATAAATTCTTTGTTGTCTGAAGTGAATTTAATCTTGGTCCCCCAAGCATGAGATCACATAACCATTGCATTATGTCAGTGGGCATAGCATGAGTAAGTATACTTGATGCTGTGTTGATGACAAAATGTCAGCTGGAAAGTTCATTCCTCTAGGAAACTGTAAATGGTGCTTGGATTCATTTCTAGAAGTGCCTGTGTTCCCCATCGATGGATCAGAATAAAAGCCATTTAGATTTCAGTGTAACCTTTGCAGGTTCCTTCTTAAAAATCAATCTGATTTCTTCAGTGAGATGTCTTTTTTTTCTATTTTCTGAAAAGACCCACACTATGAACCAAGGGGGAAATTGAGTCTATGCCATTCGTACTTGGCCACATTCTTTAGTCTGTACTGCACGATTTCTTCCTGTTACTTCCTGAGGTGGATGATTTTCTGTAGATGTATCCCTCAAGCTCTCCTCATTTGTTTTCTTTAGCACCTTTGAAAGGATATTTCTGACTAGCTGAGTCTTGTTACCTGTGAAGTATATTCCTTTTGCAAGTGTAAAATACCTGTTGCTATGGTAGAATCCACATATGTAGAGTTATCTTCGACTAAATTGCTATTAAGTGCAGCCTGTGCCTAAAGGAACTCATACTTAATTATTACATGGCACACATTACATATTCTTTGCATGTTGCCAAGCCTGCAGTTTTCTGAGAGCATCCTATGACACTAGATGCTTTGCCAAGTGGGAGTTACAAGAGACTCTAATGGAAATTACAACCTTTCAGGCTGTACCACCAAAGGAGTAATTTTCATAATCTATTGTACTGTCACATTCTCTCTTTCATTAAGAGAAAGTTAAAACTGATTGTAGATACTTGAAGTTTGATCAGTACTTTGTTCAAAAGCAAGTTACGGGAAGAGGAATGTAGTCTAGGGAAAAGGAATTCAGATTAATAGTCATCACAGGCACTCGGGCTCTCCACAGTTTGTAATCTGCCAACATTAGTACATTGGGTTTCCCAGAGTTAGTTTTCACTGAGGAGAGAAAGTAAATACTTTTCCTCCCCAAATTAAACCTCTTTGAGGGCCAACATTCTATTATTTCAGATTCTTGGGTTTCAAAGGCCTTCATTTCCCTCTGTTCTTGTAAGTCCTTTTAGGTATTTTGATTTGAAAGATGGAATGAACTTACAAGATGAGAAATACTATGCTAAAACATCGTTGTGGATAAATGGTACTGGGGGGAAAAAAAAGTAGTTGCCTGTGTGGGATCATGCACTACGTACAAAACAGTATGTACCACAACTGAGGTCACATCTGGAAGGGCTATTGAAGAGTACTGGATCAGAGCCTACAGAGACTCCAGTTCACGTTGGTATCTCTACAAATATTTTCCAGATTATATCTTGAAATGTCGATAAACTTACTGATGAATAAAATTCTTTCTCTAACTGAAAAGACAGCTACTAATGTTGATGGGTTGGGGTTTTTATGCGTATTTGTGTGAATTTTGACATTTGTCTTGTACTAATTTGGTGGCATTTATATAAGCCACTCTAAGTCACACAATGAAATCTTTTCTTCCTTGTCAAAAATGAAACAAAAAAAGTGTTACTTAGGTGCAGGTGGTAATTTTTTTTCCTGAAAATTGTTCTGGGGTCAGGGGAAGGAAGGGTTCAGTCTTCTGTTTTTCTTTCTTGGTGAGTACTGTGCTGGATGAGTAAGTGTTCATCCTATAATAAAGAGTAAAGGAGTGTAGAGACGTGCATAGCCTATTGAATCTGCTTAAAGAAGCATCCCTTGCAGATAAGTAGAAATAGTTCTTACTGGGACTTCAGCCCAGTGCATGTAAAAAAAGCAAAAAATACATTTCAGGTGTAAATTCCCCACTGGAATAAGGAGACTTTTCATGGGAATTAACATGACACCAGAAACTTTTTATTTTTCCTGCTGCAATTGTTCTTTTTAAGCATTTTTTCTTCAAAATATGGTCTTTTCTGTTTATTTGGACCAATTATATGGTTGCAGCTGATACTTTTCCTTTGCTTTAAATGGTTTCTAGGATTTTTTGGATGCCTGCTTAGTAGTTCAAAGTCTGCAGTGATCCGGTTTCTTCTAGTTCCAGTAAATTACTTGAACTTTCCTCTTGCTTCCTTGTTCCCCATCATCGTTGTAGCTCTGCCTACACCAAAGCCAGGAGACAAACGCTTTGCTTTAGAGCTATGATTCATGCACAGTTCAGGTTTCGTCAACAAGTCCTCTTGTGCCTGTCTACAGCATGTCAACCCTGCAGCACCATGACCTGCTCCCATTCTCCATGCAGCCTCAACCCCCAGTCCCTACTTGTTCATGACTTCATCCTCCTACTTGAGAGGAGTTGATTTCACTCTGTTAGATGAGTCTCTCTGACACAGGCTCACTACCATTTTTCACTATGGTAATCGCTCAGCTCTGAGACAATGCCAGGTTACCTGATTACATCCTCCTGGACACTGAGTGAAATGTTAGTTCAGCAGTGAAGGGTGGTACTAAATGTCCCACTGGGCTCCCATGTTCCACTGGAAGGTGCTCTGGCAGAGGTCCAGGTGCCATAAGGATCAGCTGGGTGCCATTTTCCAGTGAACTGTGGAAGGAGGTAGAAAGCCAGCTGTGCTAGCTGTTTTTCCATCTGTAACCAAGGAAACTAATGGGTACTGGGTAGAGAGGGAGTTTCATGTGTGTCTTAGATAATAGCAGGATGTTCATGGTGTTCGAAGAATCAGCCTTCATACGGGTGTGTCCTTCAAATGAATCACTAAAGCATGGTCCTTTTCTTCTAATCTTGAGTAGCTGTTCTAGTAGCAGGTAAAGATCTAGTACTTTTGGAAACAGGCCTGACAGACCTATTTAAACATGAACATGGGATTGTGTGGAGCACAGTAGAAAGAGATTCAGATCAGGATGAGGAGGACTGAACTTTTAGATTGGCGTGGAGGCTCACAGAAAGCAGTGGCTGCAGAGGAAAAGGAAGTGGTGTCCATCAGTGTTGGCAGGACTTGAGAGGCTGTAGACAGGGAGAGACGAAAATGGGAGTGCTTTATAGCTATCTCACTTGCAATCTACTTGGTCAGCTGCTGAAAGACTGAGGGAATTTAAGGATAGGCAGGCAGGTGTATTATGTGAGGAAAGGGCAATATAACTTACATTTATTACTACATAATGCATAAAGAAAAGAACTACAGTTAGGATTTCATCAGAGATAGGGAGAATAAACAGATAAAAATGGCAGAAGTACTGATAGATGAGACTACTTTGTTGTGGAGGAGGGTATTTACACAGCTGATGGTAGAGGAGTAAAGTGGAAAAGAGGGTTACAAGCAAGATGAAGTCAGAAAAATATGAGATTTGAGGGTTTGGAAGGGTAATTCTCTTGGCAATAGGTAAATAGGTGAAGCAGAAGACTAGAAGCCAGCATTCTCCATGCTGACTTAGCCATTGAAAATGATTCTGTATCAGTTGCCTGTATAACTGCATTATTATTTATACTTGCTTCTACGGGATGTTTCCATTTTCTTTTCCTTATAATAGAAGATTCCTTCACACCATGCAGAGCCCATTTCCTACTGCTATAGCAATCAACTTTCCTGAGATTTAAGAAACAAACTTGGGGTATATATATATATTTATACTAGAGCTTTTCTCTTTTAATTTGATACTGTTTTAACAAAACAGCCTTGATGGAATCTGAGAGTCCTTACAGATTTTGTATTCACAGCTTCCCATCAAATCACACTGAGCTTTCCTCACTTATTAACTGTAGTTACTGTAATTACTGTACTTGGACAGTGTAAAACTTGGATTGTATTAAATGTGGAACTCAAGATTATGAAACTTCTAATATACTAGAAAGAAGAACATTTGCTTTACTATATTTGCTCTTGTAAGCAGCTGGTTTTGTAATACATAGAGTTACAAAATAAACATACCAAAGTTACCTGATGCACTTCTTTAGTTGTTTGCTACCGGAAGGTCTTTTCTGGCTTAGATGTCAGAAGTAAATTTCCTTCATAAACTTCTTGACCTCTGAAGCTCAACTGAGTTTTCTGTATGTCTAACATCAGCTCTGGTGCTAAAAGTTCTTAAATGAACTTTAGTGGACACTTTTTCATAATGACATGTAAGAAAGTAAAAGCGTTTTGTCTAAGTTGACTGGCTCAGCAAAATGAGTTGATGTAAAAATCTCTTTTTCTAAGTAAAACAAAGCTCAGAGGTGCCCCATTTAAAACAGAAAGTAACTGCTGCTTTTACATACTGACTTTTCTAAGCCAAAAGGATATTTTCTCCTAAATCATTTATGTTAGCAGAATTTCTTTTTTTATCGAGATGAGCAAGAGATAAAAATAAGTCCACTGTTGTCCATCCTCAAAGTGAAATGATGTAATCCTCTGAAACAGCAAACAGCCATGCAGTGGTATTTCTCTGCTTTTCATCAACAGTCATGTTTATAACACCTGTTTGTGAAATTTTTTGCTCGTTTTCGCTGAAGTTAAGGAAAGGAAATGAGTTTTGGCATTACATCTTACTTTTAACAGAGTGAGATAAACGGCTAATAATTCTAGAAGCTTAAAAATATATTTTGCATTGTCTTTGTAAAGAGTACATATTAAAGATGATTCTGAATGCCTTCAGCTGTCCTTGATTCCAGAGATGTGGTGAGGTTAATCAACCACCAGCACAGCCTGGAGCCCTGAGGTATCCCCAACAAATGCAAGGTCTGGCGTGGAGAGCCAGTGAGTGCTGCCAGTTTCATCGGCAGTATCGAATAGCCTTGTTCTGTCATGCTGGGACTTGTAACCCCAGATGTGAAGAGAAAGTGACGGTGGTGCAGATAAGTAATCACTTACATCAAGTGATGCTTTTTATTGTTGGGAACTGATTTGATCCCAAACAAGCTTTTTCACATTTTAGAAGCTTTTCAGTCTTGCTTCTATCTGCATCTTTTTTTATAAACACACACACTCCCAGTTGTTTTTCTGAAAGTAATTCTCTGTTTTAGTCTAGGACATAATTTTCCCAGTAATTGTTACTTTACCTCATTATTTTGAGCTTTTCAGCAAGCCATGATCTTTTTAAAAAACAGACATCAGGTTGGGCCACTGGACAACGAAGCTTCAAGGAAGTTAGTTAGGATTTTTGTAAATGGGAGGTTTGTAAAAGCATTGGTTTTACATTGGTTTTTAAGTGTTGGATGAGAGCTGTTGGGTCTTTTTAATGGCTCTTGAAAGACTGTATCTACCCTTCTGTGCCCAGTTAGTGTTTTCTTCTAGCTGTCAGGTTTTTTCAGAGCCCCATTAGTTTTCTGAATGATTCAACATACAGCTGAAGTCTGGAGACCTTGTAACATTCATTTCTGTTTCAGAAATGTGGGACTTCTGTTGGTGTAAGGTTGCTATGCCTGTACCTCAACCTTAAATCTTTCTATGATAATTCCATTTTCCCAGTCTCAGTTGTCCTGTATTGTTTCCAGTTTCTATGTGATCTGCTTCTGTTACAAGTGGCATAAGTTGTGACCTCTCATCTCGTCTCCCCACAAAGTACAATTTCATTTTACACAACAAATGTGACAAATGCTACTCCGATAGTAACACGTTTTGCAGTGTGGAGTAATTGCTACCTTCAGCTGAGCCTGAAATAATTGAGCATTTTCTCTTCCTAAACACTCAGCAAATGTGATTTAGGAGTCCACTAACCATTATAAGAAACTGGAAGAGAAGATACTGTCCAACTAATTAGAAACAAAAAAATCCAAAGCATTTGTTAAACAGCTGTCTAAGATGTATTGTCTCTTACAGGAACACTGCAATGCTTTAGCAACTCAGACCTGGCCTAATTATTTGTTCTCATCTCTTTGTAGTAATTGTGTATTTCTGGCCTTCTGTTTTTTTTCAAGAACAAAAAAGTGATTTGGTGATCTCTTTGGAAAAAACCCAAGTATCTCTGCTTCTAGAGGCAGTGGTACAATGGCAAGTTCATGTTAAGGATGTTTGCTAAATGCAGTATACTCTGGAAAAGCTTAACCCTGTACTTTTACAGTGTAGAGACTGAGAACCTGTTATGCTCTTTTTGTTATCCAGTTTATACTTTCAAGCTACCTATGGCTTTCTGTAACTTAAAAGACCTTGAGTCCCTTTCCTTTCAACGCTAATTAAAATATTTCTCTTGCTCCCCCTCTCTACAAAATAATCCCTGTATTTTGGAGGTGACTTCTTACCTGAAATTTTGCTGAATCCCTCATTTCAGAGAGTTGTTTTCCATTCTTCCTAGACAGCTTTCTAAATTAGCAATAGAGATCTATAAAAGGTAAAATACATACTGCTATTCTGTGTTTGGGAGGCATCCTGGTTTTCCTGTTCACATTTCGATATCAATTAGATAATTAAAGTGCCGACATTAAGTAGGCAAGATGTTAAATGGAAGTTGTTCAAATTTTGTAGCAATTTTTTTTCTGCAGCTGTTGAAGGCTAAAATGAGAAAATTTTAAAGGATTATATAGAACATTATAATACCTGCCCACGTGGCATTCTGGAGGATAGCTCGTGTCGTGCACAGTATGATTTCATGAGGAGGTTACTGTCATAATTGACCAAAAAGAACTGTGTTGCCATAATACATTTCCTTGAGCAATTTGACTTAGTAGTCTGATTTAAAATCGGAAGGGATAGTGCAAAGCAAGAGAGTTGCTTTTGCCACTGCTGTGGCATGTGTGAGACTGCTGCTGTGGTGTTACTATGTCCACTTGCTATATTTGAGCTTTAAAAAAGTTGTACGTAATCTAAAGACATATCCAAAGGTTGCAAATTATTTGTCTTTTATTTTAGTAGTCTTGATGATACAGTTTAAGACAACTTGTTTTACAGAGTACTGTAGAAAAAGGAGATTGTTTTTTTTTTTTACATAGGGAAAGTTCCTCGTCCAGCAGCTAATGCAATACCAACATGTAATGTCCAAACCCAGAAAAATCCAGAATAGGAGGAAGATGCTGTTGCAGAATGTCTCCACACTGAACTGTTTATTTTAAGGATGTATATTTAGAAAATGTTCACAGCCTGGCTCCAGAATTTTTCACTAGATGTTAGAACTTGTTGAGCTTCACCAGTGTTGTACAGGTAGTGAGATACAGTGGCTTCTTTCCTCCTTAAAGTGCTTGGCTCCTGGATTTTATATGAAATACAGAAATGTTTAGTTAGACTTGAGCTTGTAAGAGCTTCCTCCTCCCCTCTCCCAGCTTTTTAGGCTCTGCTGTAGAGGACTGGTTTTCTACCAAATGCACTTGCCTGCTTCTTCAGTGTCTAATGTTTCTTTTCAGGAAGAGAACGGAGACTATACTTATGTAGAAAGACTAAAAATCCCCCTTGATCATGGGACTCTCTTGATGATGGAAGGAGCTACCCAGGAGGATTGGCAGGTAAGAACTCCTTGACTCGGTTTGTGTACTTTACTTACAATGCAGTTTTCCAAATATGCTCGAGGCACTCCCATAAAGGTATGGGACATTCTGCTTCCAGTGACACAATTATTTTTCAGGGCATCAATGTCACTTTCTGCCTCAGAATTTCAAAGGACCCAAAGAAACAACAGGTTTTCATTCAAGTGCTAAGTGATGCAATAGGAATCAGCTCAGATGTTCCAGCACCAAAGTTCAGCAATGAAAGTTGCAGCCCGCAGGGGAAAGAGCAAAATCACTATAGGAACTTGGAATATCAAAAAGTTGTAACTTAAGAAGTCTACAGTAATGTACAAAGACCTTTTGTTTTCAGTGTCCCTGAGCAGTCAGAACTTGATTTTTACCTTGGGCAAATGTTTAGAAAGAAAAATGAAGAAAAAACCATCACAGAAAATGAAGATTTTATTCATTGTTTGATTACCTGTATTTTAAATGCACAAGCTCATGTTTTGTTTTATTTTTCTCCTTTTTTTTCTTTTTTCCCCTAATGCCACTTACAGCATCGAGTGCCTAAGGAATATCATTCTAGAGATGCACGGATAAACTTGACCTTTAGGATCATTTATCCAGAATCTGATGGAGATTGGAAGTGAAGAGGCACTTTGAACATCATTGGATATACATCCACAGCAGATCCAGAGCCTCAGATTGCTACAGATTTAAAGGGAGCCTTATAGGAACAGAGTTCCTTGAAATACATGATGGGGAAAAGAGGATATTATGAAGATCTCTGGCAATCAGAAGCTGCCTGTGTTTTGTAGACAGAAATTATATCATGTTTGATAATACTAAATTGCAGGCTTTAAGTCTGTGAAAAAACACTAATTGTTCTTAAAAGAACACAAAGCACGTGAAAGATTTGAGAGGTCCCATCAGGAGCAGAAAGATTCAGTGAGCAGATAGTTTTGTACCTTGTCCTGTCTCTCCTTTACCCTCAGGCAGTGATCTTTGTTTGAAGTAACAACAAGACAGGATTCTTTGATGTAAAGCCAGCTCTGTGTATGTGCAGAAATGAGAAAGCTGCACTCAGTGATGATCTCCAAGTATTACTCATCTCACCAAGGGGCAGTGCATTGCTTTTTATCTGTAGGTTGCAGAATCTTTTCCAATTAAGCAATCGGTTTCATAATTTAAATAAGTACTTGAATCATACTAGTATCTACTAGAACAGAGGGTCAAGGCTCTCTTCTGCCACGCAGTCTGTGGTCAGACTTTATCCTGTTTATCCATGTAGTCAAGACAAAGCAAAGGAATGTGACAGACACCTTGGCCATGAGCCTTATCACTCAGGTTGGACTTGCCCATTGCTTGAGTGTTAGCAGTCCTCCATCCCTGCTGGCTTAAAACTGTTACTTCTATGTCTCAGGCAGGAAAATAGACACAAAGTCATGGGAAAAAATTACTTGCAGAATTTGCTAATAAATACTTAGCTTACATCTTGGTTTTAGCACAACTAAGTTGTGGCTTCCATTGATTTCAGATGGGACAGAAAATGTCAGCATCTCTAAAACTTGCTTCTGCTGCAAGATTTGATACCTGGAAGAATTGGTCCAAATATTTGGAATTAAATTATTATAGTCACAATGTAAGTGAATTGCAAATCCACACTAAGTAGAGTGTAGTAGCACCAGACACAGTACTCACACTGGTGATACTGCTCCTAGGCCAATGCATACTGCATTAAGGAGTGTTACTTGGAGGGTTATCTTTTGAACCTCTGTCGTTACAGATCAGCAGTCAGCACCTCGGGCCTGATTCAAGGCTGACTTGCTGGAATTCCAAGTTTGCCTGCTGCAGGTACAACTCACCTGTTGGTGGGAAGCAGTGAGGTGATGGCTGCAGTCTGGATGTTAAGTCAGGTGTGCTGCCTACATGGACATTGCAGCTAAATGGCATCCACTGTACAGGATCAAAACATAAGTTTGGCCTGTCTTCACTGTCTGGATGAAGTAGGATTTAGGCCCAGGTAAATACTCTATGCTTTGTAACACATTAGCATTGTTAAGCAAGCTAATGTCCCTCTTCAGTGTAAGAATAAGCTGGTGTTTAAAAAATATCTGTTTTTCTTAGCCAGCATTTACTGTGGTTTAAATTCTTAGTTGGTGAGAACAATCAAGTTATAAATACTCAGTTATGCTTGTATTTTACTGTTATTGATGTCCTAAAGGACATGTTGAGCCATTTCAGTCCCTGTAATCTGAAACTGGGCAGAATCATTTTCTAGAAGCAGCTTCTCTACCATACATCCCACACCATACCTTATTCTTCTAAAATGAATGAATGTTATTAGAAAACTGACTTTGTTATCTAATGATGTCTTCACTTTCATCCCAGTTTGTACAGAAATATGCTTTTGGAGTATATTGACTGTTACTTCCTTGCATTTGAATATAATATCTAGACCCTGTGAAGTGTCTCTTGGGAATCAGCGTTGAAGGAGGCAGATATTTACTTCCACGTTTACTTTCATTGGGTCATTAGGACTTTGTGCACATCCTTGTACATGTGTCCAGGTTTGCCAGTCCTGACAAAGAGTGTTTTTCCCTAACCAAGGAACAGTGCTAATTTCTCCATATATTCTGGGAAGCCAACATTTTGGCCTTTATCAGTTTGTACAGACTGCATTTATTTTCATTGTGTTAAGAGCAGTTGTGCTTCTAGAGAGAGTAGAAGACTGGGATGATTTGGGGATTCTTAAACCCCCAAATCTCAGCCTTTGGAAATTGCAACTCATTTGAACTTGATGAATCTGTGGCACGTAACTAATGGTAGGGCCCTGGAGGCTGATGCTGTTCTGGAAGAGCAGTTTTTCACTTACATTCTTGGTTTTAGTTTATGTTAATAAATTGTGGTATAGTTTCTTTACTTCTTTTAATTAGGAAGAAGACCAAGTTTTCCTTTCCAACATTGAAATGATTTATAAAAGAAATGCTCTATCCCCCAGAGCTCTGTTCAGTCATACCTTTTTGTTGCTGGAGTCTACTATGTTTGCTTTCTCTCATGTGTCAACTGTGCTGTATCCAAATCTGGTTGACAGTGGGAAGAAGACATATGGCATCATTCCTCCCCCTGTCCTGAGTGTCCTGGCTGCAAGGGGAACAGCTGGCCTAGAGGTCGAGTTTCTTTGTCAGATGGGAACTTGTGGATCCTTCCTTCCTCCCCCCACCTACTCCCCAAAACAGTCACCTAGCCAGGTGGCAGCAGATTGCAACCTCCTGCCTGCTGGAACAGCAGGAAATGGCTTTGAGCAGAGGAGATTCCATTCCACATCTCCTCAAGTGGTCTTGCTGTAGGGATGTTGTTCCTGTAGGTAGAAATTTGTTCCTGAATGCTGCAGGCACTCTTGCAATTCTCAAAATGGATGTGTGCAAAAGTGAGATTTAAAAAGTCTTGAGCCTGGTGACTAAAGATGCCTAAACATTTTTCACTAGAGACCAGGGCAACTTGAAAATTTCTTGTGGACTGTTCACCTGTTTCTGCTGTTGGAGTCAGGTGCAGAGGGCAGCATATTTAGAATAGTAAATAGGTATTTAGGTTCTATTCTTTAACTTAAAGATAGGTGGAAGAACCTTTCCCCTAGTTACAAGGATGTGAGAACAATATTTCTAATAATGCCACCCAAAAGACTTAATTTCCAGTTATAATGGTTCCTTTCTTCCTTCCCAGGTCTATTTTTGCAGTACAATATTCTCAGCCAAAAAGTTTTTGAAAAATGAATTAAACTCAGAATACATTAAGTTAAAGTAAAATACATTGTTTATGCATACAGAGGATTCAAGGACAGAGAGGTTGCCTGGAGGTTTTGTTTTTGCTGTTACACCACGCCCTGTCCATATCAGGTACTGCAGCAGATGCTAAGACCTGCTTTGCCTACAGAACACCTCTAAATTTTATTATCCATATTCCTTGTATTCCTGTGTCGCACAAACTGCCTTTTGGAGCCTTTTCCTTTCCCCTCTCGGTCTCATTGTCATTTATTCATATTTATCTCTAGGTACATTCCATATACTCCCTGCTGCAGGTGTGATTTTTTTTTTTATGTAGAGGATATAAACTGTGGGTTTACTTTTTTCCTGTTTCTTAGAAGCATAGAATATTTTGGGGCAGAAGGGACTTTAAAGATTTCAGCAGTGTGTCTTTTCCGAACAAAGCTCAATACCTGTGTTCCTCAAAACTGTTCCCTGTCTGTGGCTTTCAAACAGCCATCATCTTTTCCAAAATATAATGGCCCTCAGACATGATGGTAGTAAGAAATAATACTACTAATAAAAAATAATAATGATGATGATGAATGGAGCTGTCTTCAGTAAGGATGAGTAGTAGCCTGCCTCCCTGAGTGAACATGCAGGATGGAGCTGTTCTGAAAAAAGGCACAACTGGTTCCATCAACAATATGTAACCATGCATTTATTTAACACCTATGTAAGTAATAACATAATTAATTAACCACAACGTTGTCAGGAATCACACTGTTTCCATGCTACTTGTGGTAATCATTTAATGACAGAATGCTTGAATATTCAATCGCAAACTTCTGATGATGTTGGAGTATATCTGGCTGAATACTGTGCTGTTGGGCCACAGTGGGTTGATCTGAGCACAGCCATTTAAAATTAATAGCAAAGCTCTGTAATTTCTCTGCTGTGGTTTTGGTTTCTGTTTTGGTTTTTTTGTTAAAGAGAACTCTTTAGGATTTACAGTTTTGATTGAAGTCTCAGATAATTTTATTTCTTCTGTGTCAGATTAATTCTGTGTTTTCCACTTGTAATGATGAGCTTAGTATAGCTGCATATTGTAATACATAGCTACAACAGTAATGTGGAGGGAAACCAGGTGCCAGGAAGGGGTTAGGAAATCAGAATTTTCATACTGTAGTATTGGCAAAATAGAGAAGACTGTTCTACTGGGGTTTGGGATGGAAGATTTATGTGTGATGGGTGCTGTGAATCTGTAATGCCTCCTCCTCAAGTGCTGCTACTATTGGTGTAGCTAAAAGGCATTTAACACCCACTTTGCCTTTTCTGGTCATAAACCTTTTCAGAGGGGATATGAAATCTGCCTCACTATGTTTTGTTTTCAAGGTGCTGCTTTTCCATCCTTGAGGTTTCCATAGCAACCAGGATCATTTGTTTAAATTAGGGCTCCCTGGCCTGTCCTCCCTGCACCTAACTTCTGCTGAAATCTTACAGGTATCATCTCTTGGCACACCTGAGAGTGACTGGTGAGGGTTATAGAGGGGCTCAGCAGCAGTTGGCTATAAAAGCACTTTGTCCCCTGTTGCCCTATTTAATTTACCTCATTCTTCTTCTGTGTAGCATTCAGTACAGCTTTGTGGAGTTACTACAAACTCCTTTGAAACTGGCAGGTTTTTGGTGGCTCACACTGGAAAGGCACATCTCAGGGGAGCTAGGAGGCTTTGTTTTAAGTAAAGAAAGTGGGGATTGTATTGAAGAATTTTAATCAGAGTAAGGAGCAAGGAGGTGTGTTCCATGGCCCATTGTTAGACTGAAGGTTTTATGGCAGAAACTGAAACTTAGTTCTGTTCATACAGGAGGTTTTGCTGGCTGAGCAAGACTTTGAGCAGAGTATTAACATCACAGGGGATCATCCTCACAGACAGTGCTCGCTGGATCCAGAATGATGCTCAGCCAAAAGTTGTGTCTGCCTGTAACTGTGTGTGCAGCTGCTTTGCTGATCACAGAGGGTGTTACTTATTCTGTCGCTCTAGTCCCATGGTGGAGACATCACATAGGTCCACATTGAAGAGTGGGTTGATATTACAACTGATCTCTGAGATGCCAGTGCCAGTCCTCTGTCCCTGGGCATGTGTTTGCAGGAATGTCCATGTGCCAAGGCAAGCTGCTATGCAACCTGCAGTGGCTGACCTTGGAATGTAAGTTGCCAGACCCTAATCCATTATAGCAGAAAGGAGCAGAAAACAGGTTACTTGGAAGAAGCCACAGGCTAGAACGAGCCCCAGTGTTGGGTGGGATGGGATTTGTAGCTGTGACTTGATCACTGGCTATTGGGTCCTCATCTTCATTAGAGAGGTCTGTGGGAAGGCTTCTTGCCCTGAAGGGCTTCTGATGCAGAGAGCAAAAGATAAAACAGGAGTAAGAGATGTGACTTGCCAGAGGGTGTACTGGCCTAGATATACAACCCACAATCCCAGCCTGCTGCCTGGTTTGTTAGGCTGAAGAATTTACAGGGCTCCCAGTTCCTTCTCCCACGTCCTGCTTTCTGGAGGTAGATGTGTGCTGGATTTCTGCACTGTGCTGAGGAGACAGGTGCCTGACCAGCACAGCATGCCTTTAGCTTGAGTTATCTGGGGGGAGCTTGGAACGGGTGCCACAAGATGTAGATTCCAGTTTTTTCGGAGAAGCAAGGTCTAGTGGTGGAAGAGGGATTTAAAATTTTCAAGTAGTGTTTTCTGTTGGGAAGCAGTGGATGGCTGCAGGCTGAGCATGGCAAGGATGCAGCACTGGTACCTACCCAGCCTCCCCAGCTCAGGGGAGGGTAGGCAACAGACATGTCAGTAGGGCAGTGTCTGACAAACTGTACCTGTGGCAAAATTTGCAAATATCCACAGTTTTATTGTCTATAGTAATATAAAGGCATAAAAATAACACTTAAGAAAATGTATGAGGAAAAGAGAGAGAAAAGGCTAAAAGTAGAAAGATATACATACAGTCACCACCCACTGGATCCAGCAATGAAACTTGGTAGTTGCAGCTTTCATGTCTGTTGGTTGAAGTGATGGTCTTCATCCATCGGGGGTGGGAGAAGTCCACAAAACTCAAAGATTTCATGAGTTATATACACTCAGGTTCAGGTGGGAACACCTAATACCCCCCCTGGGTGGAGAGTTTTACAATGTATGATGTCATACTGGATCATGGGGACATGTTATGAACCTTTGTGCAAAATCAGTCCTGGCCATTATAGACCATCATCTGAAATGAATAGCTCAGGCTAGATGTGAACATCCTTGAAGCCCCCCAGATGGGTTTTCACAGCTGTCATCATGTAAGGAGGGCATTGGCATGATAAGAAGGACTACCCCACCTTGCAGGATTTGCTTCTTATCAGCCTCTTCCCTTATCTGGAAATCCAGTTTGTAGCTTCAGGTATGCACACCCTTCTGAACCCGGAATAGTGGACCATAGGATCCCCTTATATCAAGGTCTTTTCCCAGTCCAGATTAGGAGGCACATTCAGGGTGAGGAGCTGTTTCACTGAAGTTTGCTACAGTGGACTAAAGTCTTGGTGATCTTAAAAATGTTTAAGCCATGAACTGTTGCAGTCTCTGACAAGTCCCATCTAGAAACACTGGAGAGGAAGGTAAAGGATAGCCAATAAATACATAAGTAAAGGGCTGTGGCAACCCTGAGTGCATATCCCTTGCAAGTTGCTAGTTAATTGCCTGGTGTAAATGCATTTGCATGTGCTGGAGAGCCTGGCTGCCCAGGTAAGCTGCACTCTGTGCTGCTGTTTTGTTATGATAGCTAGAAAGAAACAACAGTTTGCTTTTCTCCAGGCAGCTGCCTAAGAGTGGGTTTCAGCTGTGTCTTGTTGAGTAACTTGGGTTCCCCCATCAGAAAGCTGCAATTTCAAGTTTAAATCAAATGTGCATGTGTGCAAGCAGAGCAAGAGACAGAAAGACTTACCTTCTTCTTTCAGAGGTAGTTTGTATAGGCAGCCCCTTTATTTGTTGTATCCTTTCCAGTTTGTAAGCCAGTAGGTTGCAGTTAGCTGAGTGTTTTTATTCCTGTTTTTAAAATGTCTGTTTCAGGGTGTGAATTATACTGGAGAAGGAACAGCAACTCCTTCCTATTTCCCAATGTAAATGAGTTCACAGAGCAGGATGCTGAGTGGAGATGTGCTCAGTGAGGTGCTGTGTGGTGGCACGGCAGTATGGCAGGAAATGCCACCTGCCAGGACAGCAAGAAATAGCTTTTACTCTAAAGTATGTTTTGAGAGGATGTTTGAAACCTGGATGTTGGGCATGGACTAAGGCATCCTGCTGGGAGGGGAAGCAGCTTATGCTGCTGATTCTCAAGGGGCCCCATCAACTCCGACAGCAGGGTTACGACTCTTGTTTGGGGATGTGAACTGTGGTGTTACTGAGTATCCATGCTGGGATTGCCCAACTACAGGTGGTTTCTGTAAAAGCCCTGCCCTTTAAAAGTTTCTTTTCCTACAAGAAGAGGTGGGTATCTCCTTCCATCCTCTTCTTGATATTTGCTTTCCCTTCTCTGGCATTCAATCTGATAGCCAGCAAGAGAAATAATTATTAATAGGCTGTGTGTGTATTTTCTGTAACCACATTGTTAAACGAATAAGCAGATGACAAATTAATTGCTGTGGTGCTGTTAGTTGTTTCTCCTCCTATGAAACTGGTGTTTTAACTTCCCAAGGCCGCAAATACACATTTGAAATGTTCCCAGCTCTGAGTGAAGGTTCCCCTCAGACCCTGTGCAGTGTCCTGGTGGGTGTACAATGTGACTTCAGCCCTGTACTATGCAAGATCTGATGATCCATGTGGCAGACAGTTTCTGTAATCTATACCATGTGGTCACATTTCAATACCAGGAGCCACTGAGATTAAAGTCATGATTTAAACCACTGGAGTAAATATAGTTTTTACATTAGCACGTTGCAGATCTAACTTTGGGGATTATGTCACAGGATATTTTTTCTGAATTGTCTCAAATAAAATCTTCAAAGCCTCCTGGTTATTACCATGGTGATCTTGCTCCAACTCGGCATTGAAATTTACCAGAGCATTTTATAATCACATTTGGGAGGGAATTAAATGTTTTCTTTACCTGAGTTTGCCTTCATACAGAACTTTACAGGAAACTAGACTGGCAGTTTGGATTGGGGAGACCTGTGTTGAATTTCAGATATCAAGTCAACCAGCCTTTTTTTGGCAGAACCTTGGATCCTTCTGGGCTAGAGCAGATTAAATTTACCTTGCTTCAAATGAATGTGAGATGCTTTTCTCCACTGCCAGGACAAAGCTCCTATGTCATCTCATTTCCACGGGATAGACAAGCTCAGCCCCAGAAGTCCTCCAAACTGGTTGAAGGGCTCATCTTCTTGGAAGGCTGTACTGAGGAAACAGTTCGGCCCTCACTCCGCTGCAGAATCAAGTTGTCAGGAATTAAAACAGTTGTAAAATGGAGCTCTTGGAGAGAAAGTTGTTGTGCTGCAGCAGGGCTGTATGGGCTAAATTTAGCCATTAAAATCAACAGTAAAAAACACAGCCTTCTGGAAGCTGAAATGATTCAATTTGACAAAACAGAAAATTGTTCCCTTATTAAGCTAATTGTATCTCCCAACAAAATGGCTTCAAACTGGCTGTAAAACTGCTTTGGGGAGCCAGGAAGCCAAGAGGTTGCAGCCAGGTCTTTCATAAAGCCAAGGCTCTTAATGTTTCTCTTACACTGGCAAGGGGCAAAGCAGGCAGCCTTCTGGAAACACACTAGCAAGGGCCTCTTCTCCCTTCTCTCCTAAAACTGTATTCTTGTTTCATTTTATCTCATTTGAGACAGGGCTATAATTTACAAGGGTTTGTTTCCAGTGCAGGTGCTGATACATTGCCAGTGCTAAGGCAATTTGAAAGTAGGAGTACCAAGCCTTACCCAAAGACAACACTGAGACTTTCTGATGGTGAACTCACAAAAATAAGGCCATTTCTGTGTGCTGGCCTGTGGTACAGGATGTGTATGTAGTATGTAAGCTTTTGGGTTTTTTCAGAGTATTTGTCTTTCTCTGTGCAAACAACATGTTTTATGGCTTGGGCACAGGACCCAGGGCTGCTGGGGTTAGTGAGTGCAGATCCCTCCATGGGCCACCTGGTGCTGGCCTCTGCACTGCTGTGCTGCGCTACTGCTACACACAACACTGACTGCTCCGCTAACCTCATGGCCCTGAATGCATTGTCCCTGTCCCCTTGGCAGTACAGACCAGGATTCCTGATAACACTGCTAAGCCTCCGCTTCCTTCCCAGTTCCTAACCAAGCTTCAAAAATATCCTCAAGTGGGTGAAGCTATACTGGAGAATATCTTTATGGGAATAGTCTAACATTAGCCCAGACAGACTTACCATTTCAGGGTCTTCCTCCTTCATGCTTTTCTGCTCTGCTTCCCTTCAGCTATTTTCCTATTCCTATCATATGTTTTTCTTACACTCTTGGATTTTTCCATCACTGAGAGTCCTTGGCATGCACAGCTTTAGAGCGTGGTTCCAGCCAGCAGTAATTTGCAAGCTTTTGTTTCGTCTCAGTAATACTTGTATCCCATATTCTGTCTGAGGATCTGATTCTGCATCATACAAGGAACAGCCCACAGTGGAATGGAAAATTTTAGGATCCCATCTAAAAGAAAGAAAATGGAGTCACACTGAAGCAGGTGTTTAAGCTATGTTAGAGGTGGCGGAATTGGGAATAGGATCCCAGAGTCCTGCTTAACCCCCAGACGCTGATGACTCCTGGTTGGTACCATCCTATGTGATCTCTGTAGTTTAGATTTGGGTCACTGTAGCATTAGGGTATTCAGATTTTCTCTTGCCTCGAGGTTTCCTTTAACCATGGATTTGTTACTCTGGTTGTAGCGATCAGCTGAAAGCTGATGTGACGAGTCTGCTGGTACTCTTTCACAGCCACGGAAATCATGGTATGGATGAAAAAAAAAACCCTGCGAGGTGAGGCAGAAAGCTGAACTACCCACTATGGCTTTCCGGAACCCGCCTGAGGTTCCACGGGGCGCCACGGGGTGGGCGAGGGATGTGCTGGGCAGAGGGTTCGGGGCAGGGGGCAGTGCCATGGGGAGAGGGGGCGGGTGAGCGTAGCCTGCGGTCGGACGGGCAGAGGGCCGGGAAGGCTCGACAGGGGCGAGCGCGAAGGCTCCTTCTGCGGCTCCCCCGCTCTGAGGGGACGCGGCGGGCGGGGGCGGCGGTGCGGGGACACGTCAGGCGGGCGGGAGCGCTCGGCCGGCCGCGAGTGGGCTCCGCTGCCGTCTGGGCGTGCTGCCGTCTGAGCATGCTCCCGCGGGGCCGCGCCGGCTATATAGCGCTGCCGGGACTT
>JAOXXN010000065.1:22007327-22020755 GCA_026770055.1 Myrmophylax atrothorax
CCGCGGACGGCAGGATGGCCGCGAAGCCGGCCGAGCTGATGGGCATCTGCTCCAGCTACCAGGCAGTGATGCCTCACTTCGTCTGCGTTGCCGAGGAGTTCCCGCCGCCCGCCCGCCCCGCCAAGGCTCCCAAGGGCAAGCTGCGTCGGCCGCGGCAGTCGCGCTTCAAGACGCAGCCGGTGACTTTCGACGAGATCCAGGAGGTCGAGGAAGAAGGAGTGTCCCCCATGGAGGAGGAAAAGGCCAAGAAGTCTTTCCTGCAGTCGCTGGAGTGCCTGCGGCGAAGCACGCAGAACCTCAGCATCCAACGGGACCGCCTGGGCAGCTGCCGCCTCCGCAACAGCCTCGACTCCAGCGACTCGGACTCGGCCCTCTGAGGGCGGCGGGACCCGGCGGGACCCTGCCCGGCTCGGCGGGACCTGGCGGGGCGGCACGGACTGGGCTGCAGGGAGCCGACCCTCCGCTGGCAAAGGAGTGCCCGGAGCGGGCAGCCGGGTTAGGATGTTTTCTAAGAAAGCGCTTGTACCTTCGTTTCTATTTGATTGTATGAAACTCTCCGTTTAAAAGACCAAAAAAAAAAATCTTTTCTATTCGTTAGAAGAAATGACCTGTTTTAGATGCATTGAGCTGCTGGACTTTATATTTATTTTTGCATTTAAACTGTTGACTGCATTTATTTAATATGTTTCTACCTGAATGTCTGTTATTATTTCCATAAAAGAGTAATAAAACCTGATATATTTGCACAGTACTTATCGGACTGTCTTTATTTCAGGAATCCAACTGTTCTCGTTCAGCCCCTTTGAGAGCTAAAGGGATTTAAGAGCTGTCGGTAGCTACTGGGGACCCCGCAATGCTTTCCTCGGGGATGCTGCCTGGAGCGGTTTTGCAGGCTGTACCGTCAGGTATAAGCTAATGAGAAAAAAGTCAACTTAGACTGATTTCAGACGACTTTATTTGTTTCTTTGAGATCTTTATTTTAATCTGAATTGACAGTTAAGGACTGTTTGTAACTGGTTGTGTCTGAGAACCTTAGTGCACCTGGGCAAGCCTCCTGCATTCACATAACTGCATATATACTTTTTGTTCTCATCCAAGTTGGTTTTGTCTCTTTTCCCCTTCTGTATTATTTAGTGCCGCAGACAGGTTTAGTTATTGGGTAGAATGTGATTTCATTTACTAGAGCAAGCACTGCTACATGGACATGCGTTTCTTGGAGTTAAAAAGCAAGGAGATTTTGATTTGTTATAGGAGTGAGATTTCTGTGGGGCTTCTCTGTGTATGTGTCTGTGCAAGTGCTTGTAAGATTTTCTCTGTGTATGGTGTATGTGCTGAGTAGCACCTGAAGCTCTCTGCAGAATGAAAAGCAAATTCCTGAACTGGCAATATTCTCACAGTATTTTTTCTATTCTCTTGAAATATTTCTGGTCTAATAGTGTAATCCCATGGGAGCATCTTCCTGCAGGGCAAGCCTCTGGCAGTTGAAACATTCCAGTTAGTAGCTATTAGATGATATTGAGCTGCAGCCTCTAACCAATATTTCTCTGGTTTGATTTTCTGGGGAGTTACAGCTTTTCTTATGTCCTGATTTGAAGTGCAATCATACTGATCAATAGGGTGAGGTGAGGACTGTGGTAGAAGCAAAAAGATGGACATGGTGCAGGATAAGAGGATGCCTAGTTGGGACTGGCAACCAGAGTTGTACCCTCTAAGCAGAAGCAGAGCAGATGACCTGAGCAAGGAACCCAGTGGTGGCTACTGGCTCCAGCACAACTGAAACATGTCTCTTCTGGTTTAAGGCTGAAAAAAATCGGGGTGCATGGGGGGCAGCATGTTTTTGGACAGGTCCTTCACCAACTTTCACAACTACAGGAAGAGTTTTAAAACTCCCTTGCAGCAGGAGAGCCAGATGACCTCCATCACCAGGGGAGGGTTGTGCAAGCAATACAGCAGGTAAGGAAACAGGTCTGGACTATGACCCAACCTTTTGTAAAAAAAAAGCATTTAAATTACCCTATCTGTCTCCCTGCATGCAGTCTGTGAAACAGCTTGTGTCCCATTGCCATTAGACCCTCATGGATGCTTTCTCTGTAGATGCAGTACCTGTACCCACATCAATGCACAAAGCAAAACAACTCGATCTCCAGAATGGCTTTCAGTCAGGTAAACCAGAATCAGTAAAATGTACTCAATTACCAGCAGCTGGGCTAATTTTCCTCAACAAATTTCTAGTGTCATTACAATTCTTGGAGTTTTGGGTTTATGAAAGGGTTTGCAACATCTATGGGAACTCTATAGCCAGGTGCCTAAATGTTGCATAATGTACACAGTGAGCTAATGAGCTCCATAAAATCTCCAGAGGTTGTACAGCATCCTTCCCATATTGCAGGGTTTAGGTTTCTTCTCAGCCTCCTGTTCCTTTCAGCTCTGGTACAAATCCCTGTGACACACCAAGTGCGTGGTAGCTTCAAGAGGCTGCCAGCACATGATCCTTGTCCACACTTCTCATGTTTGTTTAGCAGCTGGGATTCCTAACAGGCCCTTCCCATCGCTACTCCACACTGCAGCTGTGGTGCCACCACTCAGGAGGTGCAGGAGGCTATGCTGCACCAGCCAGCAATGGGGCATTGGATACTTACTTCCTGGAAAGGGGAAAATACCCCTGCTTCAAGAGACGCATGTGGATGTTAACACAAAGGACAAAGAGGATTTGAGAATCTGTTGTAGCATAATGTTTGAGAAAAACAGCATATTCCAGTGGTTAGGCTGAATAAATAAGTTTCTCTTCAACTGTTCTTTGTTAATATTTTTCTTCTCCATCTCAGTGAATAACATGGGAGATGCCAGTGCTAAATATAGGCTAGTGTTTATCTTCCAAACAGTTACAATCAAGGCAAAAGGGTGAAAAGCCAGGGTGATTTAGCTCTGTCCTGGAGAGGCCTTCCTGAAAGCAGCTGGAAAAATAAATCTCCCTTCCAGTCTTCCTGTGCTGCTAATTTTGAAGATTTTTCTGGCAGTGTATTTTAGCATCATGGCTGTCGTGACTATCTGTCCTGTAAGGATTGCAGAAAGATCTATTAAATTCACTTTAGTGAGGGTAATGACTATATCAAAGGGCTTTGGGTCTGTCACCCACTCCCAAGGCTCGAGATGTGGGTTGTACATTTCCCTTCATCAACTCACAGCCGAAAAGAATCCAACTTAGGGTGATGCTCAGCATGGCAGTGAGTAGGCACGAGCATTCCATGTCCACACAGGAAGGAGCTGGGACCCAATTGCTCATGGTGCAGCAGGACCTGTCTTAGAGCAGAGAGGAGGCTGAGTACCCCAGGGGTTTCTTCAGCATGGTTTTTCCAAATTACAGGAAATTGCACAGCAGAATTTGTCTTTAATGGGACTGCCTTTTTATTCTTATATCACTTCATGTCTAAATCATTCTGTCCTCTATGGCAAGAGGATCATCCAGTCAGTAAAACCTTGAACTTCAAAGCAATTCTTTTATTCTCTTTCTGTTTTGTGTCCAGTCTCCTTCAAGCCTGTCAGCATTTCTCCCCTCTGCTTGTGTTAGTGTACAGCTGGTAATGCTCGTATGGTGGATCTGGACCTCCACACCTTACATTGGCTTGACCAGTGCAGAGGAGATCCAAACAGTGCAGTATTATTGCCATACTGACATCATGAAAAAGAAATCCCCTCTAAATCTTATGGAGAAGGTTTTCCTGCTCTTTTTGTAAACACTTTATCTAAATTTGACTCAGTTATTCGTGGAGGTGCAATTTAACGTCCAGCTCAAGAGGCTGAGGAGAGTCTCCTCACCCAGCTGTGTGTGCCCCATTTCTGCTTTTGGATAACTTCTCTCACCCCTGGATTTCCAGTGATTCACTGTGGGCACTTCAGAGCTGTTATCAAGAACAAATATGAGAAAGTGCTTACAGTTCCTGCAGGTTTCTGTACTGGGATCCTGAAAATGCATTTGCTTTAGGAGCTGGTTAACAGTGATGCCTCCTAACCCGTACCAGTGCTGTGGGTCTGATCCTGCAGCAGCGCAGGGAACAGACTGTGGGACACCGCTGTGGGTAAGAAGCACCACACAGCTGTTGTTATCTAACCTCCTAAGTGGCCGCAGAGCCATGGGACCAAACGAAAACTGAGGTATCTATTTATTTTTCAGGCTGACAGGGAACAAATTGCAGTATAAAATGGGCTGACGGGTGAGCTCTAGCAAATGTGGTTGCTGTGATTTCTCAAAAGTCATCTGTGCTAGCAGTTTGCTGGCTGCCCTCCATGGGCTTGTGGCTCCCTGAGACCATGCATGGACCTCAGCCTCCATGGTCTTATGCACAGGCTTTTGAGTTGCCACCAGAGAGATCAGCATGGTTCTTCAGGGTGCATCTAGCCTTGTTTGAACCTTAGCTCCCATGGCATGGCTCAGCCTGCACTATCTCTTGTACATGGGGCTTTCGTTTCTGTGGGAGAAAAAAAACTTGGGGCGGTGCAGATAGTCTGAAATCCCTATGCAGAGCTCACACTGCTGGCACAGTGATGGTGCCCTGGATTTGGACTTTTCACAGCCACCTTAAATTTAGCATGCAAGCTGTGTGCAGTGCTTCAGCAAGGCTGTCTCCTAACTTCAGGGGTGTTTTTTAAGCTGTAAAGATGCAAGATTACATCCTGAGCAGAAAATAATCAGGTGTTCAGTAATAACACAAGCAGGAGGATCTCCTGTTCTCCTGAAGTAGGAGGCCATTGTGTAGTACAGGGAGGTCACCAGCTTCAACCCTGCAGGCTTTAACAAGAAGTAGAAGGCAGTCTTTCACATCCCCTTAAGTAGCCTCCTGAAGTCAGGTGACTGAATTTGGATGAATTAATTAATTGTGGGAAGGAATCAATTCTCAAGCAGCATTGTACCACATGTATGCATGTGTGCATCCCAGTGCCTGGTCTGTCTAGTCTAGAGAGAGTGCTGCTAACAGCAGAGCAGCCCAGTCCTTGACTGTAGAGCAGAGCACCTCCAGATATTTAATTGACAGTGCAATTACTTTAAATGGTACCAGGGGAGAAGGAAATATTTCCTTCAAAGCCATTAGTTGTGGAGTCAGAGTCATATAAGAGTTTCTTGTGCCAGGGCACCAGCTTTAAGGCTATTAAATGTGTGAACTTGGTAATTATGCATTTATAATTCCTGTGTTATGCTAATGTCATGCTATGTTATAAATAGCTTAGGGACAGGTCCTGGTTTTGGCTGCACTGGTATCAGGTTGGCTTTGGTCCAGCTGCACTTCGGAGTCAATCTGGATTTGCTCCTTGTGCATTCATAGTCTCTACTGATGTTGCTGAGCATGTTTCTGAACTGGCTTGAAATGTCCAAGACACTTCTCCCGTGCTGCATCATGCCTGCGATACTCTGAGGTTTTACACAGCCTTATACCCCTTCAGCTATCCTTACGCTTTGGAAGCAGTGTGGATGATGTATGCCACTTGGCTGGGACATCTGTTCCCTGCTCCCACATGGAGAGAGGCTCAGGGAACTGGAGCAAGAGGGGAGGGGGCTTTCCTTTGTCTCCACTGTGAGTCCATACTAATATGAGACTGCAGAAGACTTTCATTGAAACCAATCCAAGGTTCACCTGGATCTGATTTCAAACAAAACAAGATCTACCACAATAATTTATCACTCTGCATTGAACAGAGATTCTTTGTTTGGAAATGCTTGCATTGAAGAGGTTGAAGTTATTTATTAGGAACTGGTGAAAGGGAAGTTTTCTTCCTTGGCATGATTTAAACACTGTTGTTTTGGAAGTGATGGGTTTTTTTTATTTCATTCCTTTTGAAGAAAATGACCTTTCTTGGGCAGGATGGAAGGGGACTGGTGGGAAGGAAGAGAGAGAAGCAACACAGCTCACTTGTGAAACAGCTCTTGGCTAACACAAAACCATGTGAAGGATGTGTTTATGTGCTTGTTACTTTTAATCTGTGTTCTTGCAAGTGAGTGTTCTCCCTTTGAGAAGTATTTGGAGGTCCTGACCAGGATGGTTAAAGATCCATGTCAGTCTCTTTTCACAACAACCTCTAATGTCTGAGGGAGCCTTCACTCTGATGACTAGAATATTTCAGGGGAAATTCAGCAATGTAACATAGTTTTTCAACTTTGTAAAAGCAAACATAAGGAAAACAGCCTCAGAAACATAGGTTGTCACTTGTTCTTACTGTCAAACATTTGCTGTTAAGTAGAGTTGGATGATTTTAACTGTACCTGGCTGGGATTTATTGGCTGGGAATGTATGCTCCAATGTTCTCTGTGCTTTGAAGGGAGGTTGGATGGTGGAAGGCTGGATGGTTGGCTTTTGAAGGCATGGAAAGAAAGGAGGGGAGAGGGGAAAGGGGAAAGGGGAAAGGGAAGGTGTTGAAGGTTCAAACAAAGGAAGGTGGTGGTAGGAGGAGTCCTTCAAGGAATTTTTCTCACCCTACCAACACAAAGGTTTTGGGCATTGAAGTGCCAGGACTGAGAACAAAGGAGTGGTTAACGACTCCAGATTCCAACTTAATGGAAGGGCGGAGGTGAGAAACACTCCCAGCACCTGGAAGGGGGAGGGATTTTTCCTGTGTGCTGGCTTCACTTTGTTTTGGGCAGCTGCTGGGAGAGATCCACTGTTTGCTAAGCTGGTGAGAGCTGCTTCTGGCTCTGCTCTTCATCTTCCCCCCTGCTTCTCTGAGCACCCTGAGCTTCAGAGAGAGAGAGAGGAGGGTCACAGCTGCTTTGGGACACACTGCAGACCTTCTTTCCTGGGGACTGATTTCGAGTGCAAGGAGATTTCTGGGAATTACCACCACTCCTCAACTCCCAGCATTTCCTTCTTTTGAACAAAGGACAAGGAGAGAGAGAGAGTGCTCTTCCCCCACGGAAAAGGCTCCATCCTGTGCAACGTGAGTCCTACACCCCTCCTTGTCTCTGCCTCACTGGAAAAAGACTGAGACTTCACCTCACAGCCAGCCAAGGTGTGACACTGACACTGTCCATAAATATAAATGCACCAGGAGTAACCCACAGTTTTGGGGGGTTGTGGTTTTTTGGGGTTTTTTTGGTGCTGGGGGAGTAGTTTGCTTTGGTTTTTTTTATAGTTATATCTACACATATATATATAGTAGTTAACAACAGTTATCCTTCTTAGATCCTTTTTCTAATTAAAGTTATTTTTTTAAAATTAATAAGAGGTGACATAGTTATTGAGGAGGAATCCTTTCCTCTGGTCTTGGTAAACATTTTGGTTTCCCTCAAACTAAGACAGATGCCCAAAGCTCTTCCAGTAACTGCACTGGTGAATTTTGAACTGTATACTTTATTTTTTATAGGAGTCTGTAAAAGTAAGTGTTGAATCAAGACAAAATTTAAAAGAAAATACTGCAATTTAGAAATAGGACTGTTCTTTTTAGGTGAGGAAGTCAAAAACTGAAAGAAGTAGGTGGAAACTCAAATTTCAAATTTCTAATCTGGATTCTAGGTCCCAGCACAAATCTATTTACATCTGATGTTTTAGCCTGTCCAGCTTAGTAGAGTACAGCATAAAATCTGGAGTGCTCAGACAAACACAAAATGTTGCCTAGATTTCGAAAAGCTCTGCTTTGCAGCAACAGATTGTCTTCAAATGAATGCATCATGACATGAGACTGAGTACTTAGCTATGACATCTGTTATGTAGTAAATTGTGTTGCATGCCACATGTATAATGAAGGGAAAAGAGGGATTTTAGCTTCTAAAACATGCTTCATTATGTGATGGTGCAGGAATACAGACAGTGACACCCAGGACAGATGGAAATGATGCAGTGTCATAAAATGTACAAATAATGTTGTTGTTTCCATCGCTGGAAAAATGAAGATGTTAATTTTCTTGAGGACTAAAAAGTGACAATTCTACCTGAATGAAATAGAAAGAGGTGGCAGACATATTCACAATTAAGATCTCTCTTAAAAGTTGTTTATATGAATCCACTTGTTAGAAACTTTAGTATTGTTCTTAAGGAATGCATTTTGTGTCTTTAAATCACTCATTCCTTTCTTGCATTTCAAAAGCAGTGCACACAACACAGACAATCATAAATCATTCAAATATAGAAAGCTCCACTGCAACATGATTTGGAATACCAAAGTCTGTTTTCCAGACATGCAGACATTTTACTATCATTATACAGTCTATTAGGTTCATTAAACACAAATTAAACTACACAAAACCAAATTTGCAGGTGAAATTTTGAAAAGGCAATCTCTCTCCATTGCTAAGACAAATACAAAATGCTAGCACAACCCTCTTAATTACTACTGACTTCTGAATGACCTACAAGGACAAGTCCCCAGTAGTGTAATTTCCAAACGTAACGTTAAAATGCAGCTGACTATGTTTAGACATTTGGGCTGAGGCTCAATATTTAAACAACTGCTCTTGGGCTCATAGACCAATATGCCTAATGTAAGACTCACAGGCTTGAAAAATGTGGCCTAAATCATGAGAGGAAAGAGTTATAGCACTCATTGTAAACAGTAAGTGATAAAGTGGGAGAGTCTGTTAAGAAAATATTTGGATAAGGCTAGGAATGTCTAACTAAGCTGTTTTTTATTGCTCAGGGATCAAGATGGATAGAATAGGACTAGGATATTTATGGTATTCCAAGAATGGAAACAAGTGAAAGGAAATTCTTAATTTAACACAGCAATATGGCAATTTCAAGGCTAGGCTCAAGTGGAAAACATAAAACAGGTATAAGGAAGTGATTATAATGCAGATTAATGTAGATAATAATTACAAAAAATCAAGGTATAGAAAGTTCTTCTAACACATCATCAGTACTGTGACAACAGAGACTGGGAAAAAGGTCATTCCTTTAAAAAAATTTTAAAATTGTATTTTTATTCATGACAATAGAACAAAAAATTTCCTTCTTTCTTATCCAGGAGCTGGGTTCCTGTATTGACAGGCATTGCCCATAAATGATGCAACACTATTTTTCTGTACCAAAAAATTGACATTTCAGTTAAAGCAAGTAATACTATTGTTTAACTGGAAAGAAATTAAGGAACAGTAACTTTCAGATATTAAAAATTTATATATTAAAATATTTCTATAATAAAATTTCCATTACATCCAACTTTAATTATTTCCTTTCTCATTGTTGGAAAAATCTAGGAAGAGCTTCAAAGAACAGATAGATTTTAAAATAACTTAACAGATGCTTTTTTCCTTATTACCGTAATGTATACAGTCAAGAAAGCATAACCTAAACAACTTATTTAAGAAACTCTACATAGAATGATCCTGATTTCTGCCTCAGATACTCGTTGCTGCAAAGTTACTTTCATTTTCAAATCACTGAAGGAAGTCATACACCTACAGCCTGTTTTCCCGGTATTTATGTGGCAAATCAGAAGAAATTTTGTGAGATCTTGTGTTCCAGAGGGTAGATTCAGGCATTGAATAGGTCTAAGACCTAGAAGTTACTTTCAGCCCACTTTCCCAACATTGTGAAGGTTTAGAGATATGTCTGGAGACAACAACAAATAAAACTGAGTTACTCACTGTTCCTCAGTCCCACCTTGGTTCTTAGAGAGTGAATTTGGGTGAAGACTATAAATAGAATGACATGCAAGAAACTTAAAGCTATCTTTTCTTTTCCCACACTGATGATTTACTTTAAATACAAGATGTACAGTGTTACAAGGATAAAACCACTCTTTTTCTTTAAAAACATGTCAAATTCATTGTCCTAAAGACCTCTCAATACATTTATTTGAATTTTAAAAAATACGTGCTCTGTATATTCTGTTGGTGGTCTATAATCACTAAAAGAAAATTATTAACAGTAGTCATTTTTGTGCTATTTTAATCCATTCTTTTTTCCCAGGAAGCTCAAGTAGTACAGTGACAGACACTGGATTTACACCAGATGCTGGATTTATCTGGTGGGGTCAGAGCAAAGATGGGCACTCTGCTCTGCCTGGGTGAGCAGCCATCCTGCAGCTGGGCACAGCCTGCACGTGTCACTGTCCCTCTGCCCTGGCATCATCTATCCCACCCAGAAACTGCAGGTGGATCTGACAGCAGCTTTTCAAGGAGGTGGGAAACAATCTGAATCTTCCGCATCATTCCTACAACCCAGGAAAGGTTTCCAAGAAACAGGGTTAAACACATACAGTTATTGTGTTTTGGAAACAACTGTGGAGGAACTAGCATGGGAGCTGGGAAGTGGAAATACTTCAAGATTGCAAGTAAAAAGGCAGCATAATTCAAATTACTTGGACAACTGCTACAGTTTTTGGATATTTCTGTAATACCTGCTTTGCTCAGGAACTCATTTGAATTTGTGGAGACAAGACTCCCTCACGGCATGAAATGACAAAGAACATGATCATAACAGCAGGTAATTACTGACCACATTTGTGAACTGAATATGATTAAGAATAAGATCAAACAAGAAACAATACCTAAAAAGAAGATAATATGGAATATGAAGAAACTTGTACTGCCAGAAGACTGTATTTGCAGAATAAAATTAACCCACAAGGTACAGACAGAGCAGGAGTATGAAATCATTTTGCCTATAAGTCTGACAACAGGAAAAGAATCCAGAAAAAAGACAAAGGCTTCAATAATTGTATTGAACTATTATGAGAATACAGTTAGAAATAGCTACAGTGTACAATATTAAAACAGATGGTAAAAAGTGTTTTGCAACTCATAATGAGTCTGTAGCAAAACACTAGCATTCTTTCCTATCTGCCAAAAGGAAACATGATGTAGCTACTGTAGAAAATACCTGTATGTCTATAAACTGAAAAAACTTTACTATTCATGTATAATTTCTCTGTCCTAAGCAGCTGGTATTTACCTTACAGATGAAGTTGTTGAGACAAATGCAACTAAACCAAAAACAGTGTTTCCAAATGGTACCAGCAGCTGAACTGTTGATAGAAAGTGTAGAAACAGAAGGCAAGAAAAGAGAATGAATTTTTTGAAACTTGTAATTTTCTCATAATATCATCTCTTACATCCACAGGTCTCACAAAATCTTGTTGAAAATGCTACTCCTCATCACTACCTGAAAACTGATCATTGCTTCTGGTTTTATTTTCAGTAGGTTCTGAGCATGGACGATGCTCTGGAAATGGCCCCAAAGCCTGCAAATGCATAACCTGAATGCCAGCCTTGGGGAGCCATTTAAGTTCTGCATTATTGCCCAGCATACTGAATGGCCAATATATGATTTTTGCTCTTCCTCATTATTGCAAAGTGAAAAATGAAAAGTTTGCATGAGAGGGGAAAGGAATGCAGTTCTTGGGGCAGAAGGAAGTCTTCTAATGAATTATGGAAATATCTTGTCAGTAAAGGGCTCTAGTTCTCTTCTCTGCAATTACATCTTTAAAGAACTGAAATATACTGGATACAAAAATTCAAAAAAAAAAAGAGCATTTGAGATTTCATTTTCTTAGGAGTTTTATTTCTTTCCATTGCTCTCCATCTACTTACTTTTCTCTTTCATCTAAAAGAAATGTAATCTAGAATGAAAGTACATATTTTCCTGGTGGCGTACAAAAAGGCTAATGTGAAGTACAGGCTTCATTGTGTCACTTGGCTAATTCCTGGATGAAAATCCAAACTGCATTAAGCTGTCCTACAATAAATATAGATATTTTACATGTTTAAGAAAGCAACATTGTGGTAAACTGTCATTTTTAACAAGTAAACTAATCAATCTGCACAAAACTTTTTAAGTTCTTTTCTTTATAAGCACTTTTCTACATATCCTTGCCATTTATTTCTCTCCAGTCCTTTTAATATGCTGGATGTGTATGGCAGCAGCATCACACCAGCACTGTACAATTTTAAAGCACTACAAAAAACATCTTACACTGTTTGTTTTTCAGAGAGATTTTATTGAAATTATTATCTTGGTCCTGTATTGGTCTGATGAGTAACATCAGTGTCATCCTTCTCAAGCAGATGAGTATGTATTAGTGAATCATTGACGTAAAAAGCATTCTAACTTGCATAGCACCTGCAACTTAACCATGTCTTTGGGTATGTGCCAAAAACTTACTATGAAAACTGTTTGAAAAAAAAGAAAATGTCCACTCTTGAAGTTTTTCATTGGATTTCACTTTCAATTTTGTTTGCAAAAAGGTATTCTATCAGAAGTAACTGTATGTTCAAATTGAAACATTAATCTTAATGCCAGAAGCTGCTGCATTAATCAACTGGCAAGAGGTGTGTGAAGTTTTCAGCTTCATGTAAATGAGAAGTTCCATAGCTCTTATCTCTCAGGAAATCAATGAAATTGCAGGAAAGATAAGTCACAGCTGCAAGATTACCAGTAAAACCAACAACACCAAAACCAGCATAGTCATAGGTAAGGAATTTAGGGAAGGTAAGGAATTGCGCACTGATAAGGAGATGGACAGTTAGAGCTATTGCACAGTGTTGGACTACATTTCAGGTGTTTTGCTTATATGCCCCTCTGCTGCAGAAAAGTAAGATTTGATATGGATACAATGTACTCAGGTTGACCAGTCTTGCTACCTTGCTGCAAGCTGTAAGTTTAGGAATCTTCTTCCCACCTCTTTGAAAGACATTTTTGAAAATTGTGTGTCTACAAAACTTTCCTTTCCCCTTTCCCCTTTCCCCGTTCCCCTTTCCCCTTTCCCCTTTCCCCTTTCCCCTTTCCCCTTTTCCCCTTTCCGTTCCCCTTCTTTCCCTTTCCTTTTCCCCTTCCGAACTTTCCCTTCCCAAACCTTTCCAAACCTTCTCAAACCTTCCCTTCCCAAACCTTCCCACACCTCTCCTTCTCAAACCTTCCCTCCCCTTCCCAAACCCTCCCTTCCCAAAGCTTCTCTTCCCAACCTTCCCAAACCTTCCCATTTTCTCATAACTCTCTCAACTCTCTGCTTTAACAAATAGAGTCCAGTTCAGAGAATTTTATCACTGCAATCCAAATAATTTCTCTCCATAATTTCCCAGTTGCTCCATTCATGACCTATTTTGGCTGCTGAGGGGATCTGTAAGCAGTCAATGGCCTCAACGAACAATTAAAAATGTAAAAAGTAGGAAAGTAGGGGTGTAACAGAAATGCAACAAAAACTGAGAATTCACATGAAGTCCTTCTTTGAAGACTAAAAAGAGGTTGAAGAAAACAGTCAAAAACTCTTCAAGAGCATTTCACCCTCATGAAACTCTAAAGGAGGGAATGTTGCCAAAGGCAGACTCTGCAATCTGTCATATAAGCAGTAGTTAGGAACATACAGCTGCCTAGAAGCATCTTCAAGTTGTTCACTTGGCTTTTGCAGGGGAGGAAAGAGTTCCATTCATAAATCTAATCTTTTAGATGTCTCTTGAATTTACTTACGTTCTCTAATATACATCCGGGGAAGGGGGAAGGGAGGGGG
>JAOXXN010000065.1:22022363-22043473 GCA_026770055.1 Myrmophylax atrothorax
CAGGAACATAAGACTGATGTCTTTCCCCCTTCTGCTAGGTAGGGATCCCCTGGCCTTTCTATATTAAAAAAGGGCTTATTTTGTCAGTGTGAATGTGATCAGGGAGGATCCTCTGGATCAGGGAGGAAGTAGGACTTCCTGTGAACATCTGAGGGAAGGGGGCAGTGACATGTCTGAGCTGGAATGTGGTTGCTTTGGGAGCTTAGTGGAAAGGAACTGACCAGTAGGACATCAAAGTACATGATGCCTGAGTAGGTCAATCAGGGAAAAAAACCCTGAGCTAAACAGTGCCAGTGAGCAACAGAGTCCTTATCAGAGGCAGAGGTGTCATGTCTCTGTAGGATCTGTATATGACCAGGGTCCAAAGCGGAGCACCCAGAGGGGATGCTGCAATGGATGAGCTATTCTGATAGAAAGTGCACAAAGGTAGCAACTAAAGGAATAACAGGAAATTTCCCCTAACTTCATATAGAGTGAGTAAATATTTACAAAATGGCATGATGGTGATGCTATGTTTTTGTACCATAAGCAGGTCTTCCTAGAGCAACAAGGCTGAGCCCCTACAAGCTGCAGGGAGCTCTTGATTTTGCTCAAGGAGTGCACAGATGCAATGAGGAGGCACTTTGCAATAGAGGTAATCAAGCATTCAAATTTCTTAACTCTGTACAGTGAAACTTTCTCCCCCATCCCCTACATTAAAATTTTAGCTTCAAGGATGAAAATTAAAGGACGCCAAAAGAGTAAAAAAAGCTTGAGGATATCTAGACTGGATATTAGGAGTCCATGATAAATTTAACTACAAGAAAGGCTTTTCAAAAAGAATAAAAATAGCTAGCATAGTTAAACAGTAGATTAAAGAATATTATTAGAAGTAAAAAGATATCCTACAAAAAGCATAAGTAATATCCAAAGGGGGAAAACAGAAAGGAGTATAAATATCAGGATATTAAATGTGAAATTGTAATAAGACATGCTTAAAAAAGATCTTGAAGAATCGCTCGCAAAAGCCTAGAATCTTCTGCTGTAAACTTTTGCAAACACACTGAAAGAGAAAAGCTCACTAGAAAGTCTTTTATCCTCTGGTGGAACTGAGACTAAAGTGAATGCTCAAGGATAATAAGACAATATCATAAAATCTATGTTTGTTCCCTGCAACACTATAAATGATATATACTTCAGTGTATATTCAATATAAAGCACTCTAAATCAACAATTATTGATGGTGAAAGTGATGCTGGAATAATTGCAGATAGTCTGAAGTCAACTTGTTTCTCAGCAACAACTAAGTGATAAGAATATTTACAATTACTAGGAAAGAAATCAAGAGCAAAACAAAAATCCTAACCTGGCAACTGTCTAAAATGACAGTGCTGTGGTATCTTGAATATTCTGTTTAGGTCTAGTAATGACAGGACACAGGTTTATGCAGAAATAGTAATGATCATATGGGAATGAGGGACAGAGGCTCCCCAAACCACCGGTGTCCAGAAGCCAGGGAGAGGATGCCAAGTGAGGTACTGAGGCACATGGGCACTGTTGCACCTGGGCTGAGGGACCTTTATCCAAGTGGCAGCAGCCTCTGGACACCCTGGAGCTGCTGCCCAGCTGTGCTGAATGCCTGAACTGCTCTGAAGCATAGTCCAGTCATCTAATCCATCCCGAGTGGCCGCACAGTTGCCTGCGTGGGCACAGCAAGGGCAGGTCAGGGCTGCTGATCCCCTGACAGTGCTTCCCCAGCAGTGTCGTGGAGCTCTTGCCCAAGGCAGTCTTCATGGCTATGGTGGAGTAACTTCCCCACATGACCCCATAAATCCAGCAGGGATCTAGCAGTGAGAGCATAATAGGTACCTGCCATGGAGGGAAATGTTCAGGGCCATGGTGTTTGCTGCACAAATGCTGTGTTACACCCCAAACTGGGCAGAAGCTCCCTTAGGAGCCAGGACCCTGCAAAGCTTGCTGCACAGAGCCACCCAGCTGACAGGACTCCATCATGGGTGGGCAGAGGTGAGAGGCTCTGTGTCCCTGTGCAGCCCCTCTCTGCCCTGCAGCGACACCATGCCCAGTGCCTGCATTTGTGTGTGTGTGTGCTGACAGGTTTGGTTACTTTCAAGCAATTGGAAATTCAGCTTTAAGAGAAGAAAACAAAGATTTATATTCTTGTCCTCCCATATCTGGGTCTCTATGGACATGAGCTTTTTCTCCTACCCTGTATTTAATTCCTGCCTAGGCACTTGGAGACTAATCTTAAAGTGAGCATCAGCACCACCTCCAGAACATATCTAAATAAAGCAGAAGTTGAGTGCTAGCATATGGTTATTTTCCAAATGCCATGTTGGTCCTGCTAGAGAAAATGGTTATTTTCATAAGCTACAGGGTTAACATTTCAGAGGGCATGATTACAAAAATAAAATACATGTCCAAATAAAAGGAATTGGGCCAAATTTTGCAATGACTAAGTAACTCCACTCAGTAAATGGAATTATACTGTGCAAGGAATAAATCATCCCAAAATTTGGCTCGGGGTTCATTGCTGGAGCCCAAACAATAATAACAGGTAGACTGGGACTGTATGTGAAAAGCCAGGACTGTGCATCTCCCTGCTGTTACCAAATGTGCTGCCTATTTTTATCAAGAACGTTCCTAGCATGTACGATGGGCTGAAAGCCCTTATCACTGTGTGATGCCTCTGCTTCCTACACAAACAAACCCATACATGTGTGCAAGGTCTTGGCTGATCTTTGTAGCTTGGTTTGACGTATTTCCTGCTCCTTATCTGCTGAGTTTGACTAGGCTAGTGAAACTCCAGAGAAGGTTCCTGTGTTGCTGAGCCTATTGGACCCTTCTGCTCAGATTTTTCCAAGTCTCCTCCTTGCTCAGCTCTGCCAGGAGACCTGTTCCTGAGGTTTCCTTGCCCTTTAGAATAGATTTACAGTTTCAGAGGGTTGGTACCATCTGAGTGGGAGGCAGGCTGAAGAGGAAGGCTGCTGTTGTTTGCAGTGGTCCCTGGCACACCATGGGAAGGAGCAGGATTCCCTACGGAAATCGCTGGGGCCAGGAGGCCTTGCTGGCTTCCCTGCAGGAATTGTTTGCTCTTCTCTGACAGGGCATTCAGGCATTTGTTTTTTTTTTTTTAAATACTATTCAGATTTTTAAAAATCCCAAATAATGTTAAAGCAAGGAAGTGTCAGGGCTCCCTTTCCCATCCGAGTCCTCTTGGGTACCCTCTGGATCTGTGACCTGAATCCTGCAACATGCTGCCATGCCCTTTTGAACATCTTAAGACCATACTGGATCTGAGGGCTTTGAGGAAAACCCACCAGGCCAGGCTGCAGCAAGCTGGCTTCTCTAGGCTCCATTTGGCTCACTGCAGACTGGGACCTATGCGCTAAGCTGCTCTGGTTCATTCCCTGCACAACACAGCTGTGGAAAGTAGGACAGGACTTAGGACATTTGGGGTCTGTCTTGTCACACCTCCTGCCATTGTGTCCCTGCGAAACACCAGTTTTTGGGTTGTTAAAGGGGTATATGCTGTCCAGCCTACAGAAAGCTACCACTTTTGGCTGTGTTCCTCAAAATACAAATATGGTTGACACCATGCTTAGCTGAGCTTTTCCCAAGTACATTTTGTTTTGTAAAGCTCTGGTTTGTTAGTGTTCCCAGAAGAATAAAACCTGCCCTGTGTAAACAGGGCTGCCCTGCAGAGCAGAGCACCTCTTCCCACACATCCATTGTGTGCCTCATCCATCACACCATGTTCTGCTCTTTTTCGCCATCATCCCAAAGCGAATAAACTTCATGAGGAAAGGTAACTCTCCTTAGTGTTTGTACTTCCTGCCTGCTTCTCCCCAGTCTTCCCTGTGCTCACAGCTCTGATTTACAGCCCAGGGACTGCTTGTCTCCGCACCCCAGCAGATTCACATTTTCCATTTTGCTATCACTCTCTCAGCCTTATGCCTGCTCAAGTGGGACAGCACATTAGGCTCAGCCTCCTTAGCAGATTGTAAGTACGTTACAGTTCTCAAAGCAAGCGTTATTTTTATCATCTCCCTCTGCTTGTTGATGGCACTGATCTGAAAGCAGCCCTCACAGTGGTGTCCCAGCCACCAGCCAATTTGGCCAACAGCTTCCATTGTACCTAATGAGGTGGAAGCATCACATGGGCAGACTGAGTGAGGGATGCCTGTGCCCTGGAAAGGATGAGACTTCTCTCCCCATCCCTAGGCTCATTTCATGGTTTCCTGGGTGGAGCCTCAGCCAGAATCAGGCCTTCTACATGCTTCACCTTATGTGTGCCTACAAAAACCTCTGCATCAAACCTCTGCAACATGCTTGATGCATTATGGAGATTTCTCATCCTATCTCTGAGTGCCACCACACATGGAATTAAATAAAAACATTAAGTATGTGTTTTCTGTCAAAATATTGTGGGGTTTTTGTTGTTATTTGGTGGGAGGTTTTTGCCAGGAAATTGCTTGTTAATTTTTTTCTTCTTTGTTGATTTTTCTTTGCCCAGCTTAAAAGCCTGCTTTTGATTAGAGCTGGAAAAATCTAATTGAGCCTGTCCTGCAGCAATGTCTCATGGAAGTCACAGCTCTGTGGCCTGATGCTGCCCTTCTCTTGTCTGGCCTGGGTGAGGGCATCTGTGGGACTTGACGGGACCCTGTGCAAGAAATGATCAGGAGTGTGGGAAACTGCTCAAGAAACCTGTTGTGGCTAACAGAAACATATGTTGAGAGAATGTGTGAGAACTACCACTCTTTGTCTTTGCCTCAGAAGCTCTTTCTGGACTAAACTAGATAAGAAACATTCCTTTGCTCATAAGAAGAGGAAGGGAAGGTGGGAAAGGGTACGACTCAGAAAAGCAGAACTGTGCAGCTAAGAAAGCTCCTTGATATGTATAGCCCAGAAGACCCACAGCCTGTGTGCGTGATTTTGCCACCCAGCTGTGAGTTCCCACAGCTGTGTAGTGTTCCTGAAACGAACTTCCTTTCTTGCTTAAAAGTCCATGGCTTAGCTCTCTGATTACCTGTGTGAACACTGAAGCTTGCGGCATGCTCTTCCCACTCTGGGGCTGCACAAGCCTCATGAGGCAGTACTGCCAGGAAGGGTGATGGCAAGTGGGAAAAGGAGTGGACCATTCTGGGGGAACCTGGGTAGAAGGGCAGGAGTAGATGGCCAAGTGACAGCTAAAGTAGAATTTTCAAAATCCTCTGCTTTTGTGTCCTTCATCAGAGACACAGTCATTTTTTGAAAGGGGATTGTTTTTGTCTCTTTTTCTGTCTCTTAGAGCTGCTGCTGATTTCAGGCCAGAAAGCAGAGCCCCCTCTGAAGGCAAAAGGCTGAGAGGAAACACATGCTGCCACTCATCAGCAGAGGCAGTGGACTGAGGTAACTTTTGCAATTACTCCTGTAAAACTGTTCGAGTGCTTCTGTCAGAATCTTCAGACTTCAAAAAAACATTGTTAAGACTTTTTATTTAATGCTGCTATATTAGGAATGCTTTAGGGCTCCCTTGTTGTAGCAAAAGGCAGGAGGACCTGATGTTTTGCAGGAGGCTGGGTGCGAGCATGGGAGCAGCCTGCAGCACAGGGACAGGCACTTGCCTGTCCTGGGGGTGTACATTGCTTGCTCATGAGCAGTGGAGCCATGGCTCTGGTTAAAGTCTACCAGTGCAGACATCTAAGGCCAGCATGCCTCAGCCCTGCCTGCCTTTGGGGATGGTTTAATGTAGTGAAAACTCAGGAAGAGCTCTGACCTTTTTGTGTTGCTCCTCTAGCATGGTTAATGTAGTCCCAGCCCCAGCTCCTCTTGCTGTGTTACAGCTCCTTGGAGATCCTCCAGTCACGTGCAAACATATCCAAACACCCACACAAACACACACCTTGTAAAACACGTGTGACAACCTACCACAAGGCACTCTCATTTTTTCCACCACTTACAGATGCATGCGCTAAACACAAACCCAGCACATTTCATGCACCTCTTGCTTGAATGCACAAACACAAACCCACAGCTTTGTTTACCCTGGTGCTACACGAGTACACTGAATGCAAAATGTGTCCTCGTTGGCATAGGGTTTGTCTTTCAAAGAATATGACTTTCCTTTGTGTGCAACAGAAGATGAGTTGCAAAAGCAGCTCAGTGACAGAAGCCCGAGAGCTACCTCCAGCCCAGTTTTGCTGAGGGGTGGCTGTGCTGCTGGAGCAGATTCATCTGGCCCCCACCAGAGGCAGAGCTGCCAGCTGAGGACAAAGACTCCTTGTAGTCTGGGGCTGTTGTGGCCAGACTGAACTGCAGAGAAAACTGTTGCGTCAATATTTATCCGAACCACACGCACAGCTCCACAAGCTGTCCAGAAATGTGTGCACTTAGCATATGTCCTGCACACACATTTCCATGCGTTTCTGTGTGTAAATCCATAAGATCAATGTTATCCTATGCAGCATACACAAAGCCATGTGCAAGCTCTGACACACATCTCATACCTAAGTACCAGCATTACACGTTGCATTGAAAACCCCTCTGTGCTGAGGAAACTGCAGCCTCTGGCACTGTCCGTAGAGCAGGAGCGGACAAGAGTATTAGGGATGGCCAGTGTACAAAAGGCAGACCTCAAACTGAAATGCTGCTAGGATTTTAGAGGTAGGATAGCCTCTAATTTCTCAGCATCTGGATACTGTATATGCATCTACTAATAGGTGACAATTAGCATCAGGTGTTACCTGGCTAACCAGAGGGAAAAAGTGATTGCAATTAATGGAAGTGGCACTGAGAGGAAGTTCTGACAAGTGAAAATCACCCCTTGGCTTTCTGAGAAGGGGCTTATGAACAAGCCCTTGCTGTCCTTGAAATTGAAAGCCATAAAAAGAGCACAAATAGCCCTCAAATTATGACTGCTTGCTCTTGGATCATGCTCACTGTGTTTTAGCAGCAATCTCACAAGGACTTAAACTAAGGGGTTTATTTCATATCTCTCCAGGCTAGGGGAGAAATTTCTGGGGTCTTCTCTTTCTCCAGGAATTTGAAGTGACCATGTAATAAACTGAGGGATTCAGATGGGTTTTCCTGAGGCACAGCATTCAGAGCAGGCTGGGCCTCTCTTGGCCCAGCTATTTTCTCGGTGTATATATATCAGCCTGTTAAAACTGGAGCAGGAGGGTGGGACTTGTCTTGCAGAACCACTGTCACAGCATGGCTGTGAGCCAAGGTTTCACCCCAGGCTTCTCATACTTCATGTACATGGTGGAGCAGGGGAATGACTAGCAAGTCCAGGACAAGACTGAGTGTGCAGGCAGCTGTTAGGTGGAAGAAATTTCCTTGGAGGAAAACTGGAGGCACACCTAGTTGCATTTAAGGCTCTTGAGATGGAAAATAAAGAACAGAAACCTCAAATATGTTGTTCTTCACATAATAATTTGTGTACTGCACTGTTTCTCTCCTGCAAAAAAAACCCCAAAAAACATAACAGCATTACCTTATGGTAGTTTGGGGTTCTGACCTTTGGTCCTCAAATATTTAAGGCTGCAAGGGCCAGGTGAGGTAAGTGCTATTTGTTCCAAAAAACTTGAGCATTTTAGGAAGGATTCTTTCTGGAGGCAATATGAAGGTATCAGAGCTGTCTTTTCCATTCTGTCTCCCATCAGAAAAGTTAAAAGTGGCAGAAAAAGTAGTGTAAGATTAGAAGAAAACATGGGTGAATGCTTCAAAGGCTTGGACACTGGGCGTGTCATTGTTGACACTTGATGCACAGCAATGCTGAGCCTGTGACAAGCTGTGGAAGCTCATACTGCTCTATATCCTAGGAAAACAGGTTACAGTGTGAAAGAAGATGATATCTGATAGCATCAGGCTATGAAAGAACTAGGAAGGGCAGTTGAGCTCTGACTTGCTGTGCCAATGGGCAGCATGGTGATATGCATGAAAAAGTGTCACACCGCTGATCCTGCTTCAAGCCCTGCTTTGTGCTCCCCATGCTTCCTGCGAGGCCATATCAGGCTTCCTTTGCAGTTAGCTGTCCTGGGACAAGGAAACAGCAGTTAAAATCCAAGAGATAAATGGTGCCTACTAATCCTTTCTGTGTGTCTCAGTGACCTGGACTTGTTGTTTAGCAGCAAGCAGCTCTCTCTCTGTTCCCTGGAGACAGAATGCTCAGCTCCTTGTGTATCAGGTTCCAGCAGACGGAGATCCAAAAAGGCTTTTAGAAGAGGAATTTCTGCTCAGTCATTGGTTATTGATCAGTGGAAGGAACAAAATGCTCCACATGCAGTGGGAGCCACATACCTTTGTATTTTTAGCAATAAAATCAAATATTGGCTTTTGAAGTACAGCCAGGGCACTGTTTGGCAGACCTGAGGTTGCTGCTTCTCCCTGGGGCTGTGCTTGTGACTCTACTTCTAACAGGAGGATCAGCAGAGAGGATTTTGTGATGAGGTGAGGGACGTGTTTAATGTTTTTTCTTGATTCTTCCAAAGTCTCTGCATGAGTGGGATGTGCAGCTCCCTCTCCCTCCCCCTCCCTGCATGCTTCCTTTCCCGAGAGCCTGAACATAGCAATGTATGCACTTGATGTACATCAGCGTCCTGTCTGCAGAGCGTGAACCTGGGTGAGCAGGTTGGGGCTGGATGTGACGCTTCTATCCTGGGTAGGAAACAGCTCCCGTGAGGTGCTGATATTTAGAAAGGAAGCAGTGTGTGGATTGAAGCACATTGCACTTTCCATGTCGGACTAGTTTGCATTCAGAAGAGGTTTTCTCTGGACTGGTGTGACAGGGTATCCAAACCCAGACAGGATGGATCTATCCATGGATCAGTACAACCTTCAGGTAAGAAAGCCACCTGTCTGGATCAATGAGCCTTACCTGTATAACCAGCAAAGGGGAATTGTACTGTGCATTAGGGATGTATTCTTTATTATCCAGGCAAGCTCCTCTACACATGACCTGGTGGTGCAACAGCTGTGTGTTAAGCTGAAAGGGACAGAAGCTTTCAGTGTAGCCCTGAAGCCTCCACAGACCTTGTGGGTCTACTGTGGTAAAAGGAGATGTGCTTGCTTCCCCTGGATTGGCTGGCAGGACTGTGCCAGAGTCATGCTGCAGGTAGGAGATGCTCCAGCTTGCTCAGCTCTGGGCAGGCTTATTATTTAGAGTGTAGCTTCAGAAAACAGGATGTCAGAACCAGATGCCTCCAGGGGCTGTTATTTATTAATTTAAATCATTATTTATTATAGATCTATATTAATTTTATTTATGTGTTTCTCCTTTACTACATTTCCCTTTCTGTTTTATTAATGCATTTTATATTCAGTTAACTGCTTAGTACTGGTGGTGGAGTTAATCATGTCAATACCAGCTATTGAATCTGTTGTCCTGCCAGATCTCAGAGGGCAAAGCTAAGGCTGAACATCCACCCCAAAATCAGCACTCCCTAGTCTTGAAGGCCTAAATCCAAACGGGAACCACTACGTGTTTAGGGTTCTGTGCCTAACATCCTAAGTGTCATAATCACTTCACCTTAAACCTATAGATGGTCAGCTATTCACAGCAATCAAGTTTCTGGGTTTCTGCCCAACAGGACTGGCCTGACCCCGTAACTGTCCTGAGACCAGGTCTCATAGAATAGACCTCAGATGAATGTCAACAAAAGTTGTCATTTTTATTTTATCTACCAGTCCAACAGATAGAGCAGTAAACTTTACAGGGACGGAAATGAAGACTTGTGTCCCATCCTTACTCTGCATGATTTGTTTCTGGGATAAAACCTGATTCTCCCACTTTCTGGAGGGAAGTGTAGCCAGGGGAGACTCCAGAGCACCTGGGCACAGCTCTGTGACTGATTTTGTCACCCTAGGCAGGGTTCTCAAGCTTCATGGTTCTGAGGATAAAGACTTGCTGCTCTTGGCCCAAAGGCTTCCACCTAAGCCCTTCTTCTTGGCCCCACCTGCTAGCTACTTCAGCTGACTTCCAGCTTGCTCTGCTGCTACCTTAACAACCCCCCCATCTTGTACAGTAAGCCCTGAGAACCTAATTCTAGACTGTCCCTGCCCGTGGGTGGGAAGACACCTAGGAGCTTGGCATTGCCATGCAACTGCGTTACTTGTGATCCCCGCTTGCTGCAATCACATCTTAGCAGAGCAGCAGCATGTGGAAAGCTGGTGGTGAGGCAACACAGTGCACAACTATTTAAGCATTTCATGACTACTCAAAGAATTACAGAGGAAGAAGATGATTTCAAAACCAGGTCCAGATCCTGGAGCTCACAAGCACCTCAGGAGATGCTTACGAACAGGTCTGGTCTCAGCCAACAGAAGTCACACCTTGTTGGCACGGGGATATTGAGGAAGGGTACAGGGCTTTGAATCGCTCTTTGATATTTATAATCCTTTGATTTTTAAAAGCAATTCTTATGGTGTGTTTAATACCATAGGCACAAGGAGGACTCAAGAGGCCTAAGGCAAGAGAGAGGATTACTCTTTGCATACAGGCTCAGCAGAGCGATCCTGATGTAACGGGATCAGACACCTGGTCTGCTTCTGCTTAAAGGACTCACAGGCAATCAGCCCCATTTGCCCCTGCCTGCTCAACCACGACTCCAGGCTTTGAGAAACATGAATTATGTGCAGAAAAAGTTTTGAGACTAAACAAAGAATTTATTTTGGATTCTTTTCCTAGTTTCCAACTACAGCCTTTATCTTATTGGGTACAACCAGGTCAATAGACTTAAGCCCTTTTCTGTACACAGAAGGATCAGAAATGTTTTTCTTTTCTGATGCTACAGAAGTCTTGTGCTGGAGGACATCCTCCAGCTGCAGCCCTGAGCTGGTGTTGTTCCCTACATTGCAGATTTGTCCCATCATGCACCTTAATGTAGTCCAATCTGAAGTCCTGGGGAAGAAGGTACTTTCAGGGCTGTTTCACATCAGTAGCTGCTGCCTCTACCCATAGGGCAGTTGTGCTTGCTGCCCCTCTGCCCTTGGGAGCCACTGTGCTGGGGCCAGCTGGCAGCTGCACCCAGCAGTTTTGCTCTTTCAGCAAAATTGGGGTGTGCATCATGTCTTTGCCTGTACACTGACTTACTGCCAGCAAGCACACATATAGATCTTGCTATATATAAAGAAGCAGGGTCAGAGCCCTATTTTTAGCCTATCTCAAAATATATCCCTTGTTGTGCATTTGTTACCACTGATGTATAGTCCTGTCTCCTTGCTGCAAAAAGCTTCATGAGGTCAATGAGATCTGTCAGCCCTGAGGCCAAAGTAGGGGAACAGAGTAGAAAGCTTTGCTGTAGGATGTCCCCTAATATCAGGCTTGCCATGAGCAGCAAATGAGGTGGGCACTTGTGCTAAAACACTTCTTTGACTTTTCATGTGAGGAAATCTCCATGACAATTTTTAGTCATCCATTCCGTAAAATGAAAGCCCAGCAGCTCAACTGTTCCAGAGCCAGTTGTGGGCACAGGCAGGGAGTGTTGAGAAGAGGTGGACAGTGTGGAACACTTGTCACACCACCTTAAGCCTCTTCTGCAGTAACAGGTATATACAGTTTTTTTCTCTCCAGGGCTGAGCTTTGCTCTTTTTTATGGCTGTAGAGTTGGGGAGTACAGGACAAGAGCAGCTCATTTATCTTGTGCCAGTCTGTGGTGCAATTTGTGCTGCAGCATGATGTTTCCTGTCATGCTTCAAACCTTTTCTGAGAGCCATCATGGTGATATTGAATTAAGTGCTGCTTCTGGGCTCTGGACCTGGGGGATTTTGGGAAAGCAGCTTTCTGCATCAGCTTTCCATCTTCCCAAAGCCAGATGGCCTTTGGAGGTGTTTGCAGTACAGTTAGTGTGTCACTGCTGCTATTTAACCTGGCTACATGGGGACAGGAGTTGGCTGATCCAAGGCTGGGGATGGAGTATTCTCATAAAGGGAAATAGATAAGCATAAAGGGGAGGGCTTGGCTGCAGGTGGCATGGGAAGGGGATGGAGATGACTTGTGACAGAGTAGAGGGAGAGAACCCTGGGGGCAGTGACTACTCCTCTTGCAGTGACAGCTCTTTCCTCTGGCTGCACACTCTGCCTGGTGTTATGGTCCCTTTCCTCTGGCTCTGCAGGCAGGAGCACACCCAGCTTGCTCTGGGAAAATGCAGCAGACTGCCATGTGGTAGTCTCTCCTGGTTCTGTTGCTTGCTCTGGCCCCTGGTGACAAAGATGTCCCCAAGGGAGTTCGCTTTGAAGGGCTCCAGGTTGCAAAGGGCTCCCATGCTCCTTTGCTTTGCCATACCACTGCAAGTCACACTGCAGCTGCTGAGCTGGGCCAGCTGTCTGCATGTATGTGCTGCAGCTCAGGATGAGCTGATAGTCTTACTCTTTTTCATCACAGTCGGAGCTTAATTTCATTTCCCTGGCAATAGTCCTGGCTCATCTTGTGTGCATAGCTGGTTACTCATGGTAACTCACTATAACTCACCTCTGAGTCCCACCTCTGGCAATTTCACTGTAAGTCTTATGTTATTTCAGGATTTTTTTGTTGTTAACTATCTTGGCTCGTAGAAGCCTCTGCTCTAACAAAAATCTTTGCTTTTATAACACTTTCCACACTTCCTGTCTATGGAAGGAAAGACCTTGAAAATGGGATTCCCATATTCTTGGTAGACTGGGAAAAGAGAGTGGAAATGAGCCACTATTAAAAAATAATCATGGCAGTTTCATATCCGGGGGAGTCAGAGAGGTTTTGAAACAACCCTTTCCATTTACTTATTTTATGAACCATGACTCTTTGAAAGTTTATTCCTGTTAACGGAAAGGCAATGAAAAACTAATGTCATCTTGTCTTTCTTACTCTTTATACAGGGGTTAACCTGGACTTCCAAGCAGGAAGACTGGAACTGTCCTACTAGATCAGGCAATGGTGCAGAGTACTGTGAACTTCAGTGAAAAGACCCACAAGCTGCAAATCTATACCAAAATGAAGACTACACAGAATCATTTCAGCAAATATCTGGAGGAGGAAGGCAAAGATTATGAATATGTGTGAAATGGACAGCTAATTTCTTACAAGTTCCTTACAGTTATCCATGTTGATGCTTTCAAGGGAAAATATTGTACATTAATTTATGATTCTTATATACACAGGATTAATTTGTTAATTCCTTGTTTGTAATAACTAAAAAATATGCCAAGTGGAAGTCTTTCAATGCAAAACTGTATTTACATGGAGGCAAGAGGCTGTTGCTATCAAGCAGTAGTAAGTTTGCCATCTTGGGTTGAATAACAGTATCAGTGATAATTGAAGTTTTTTTCATGGCTTGCTGATTATCAGAATATCAACTAAGAGAAGAAAAGGTTGGTAATGTAGGTTTGCTACAGTCTCCTGTAGCCTAGGAAGAGTCTGGAGACTGCAGAAAACTGGTAAACACAGCAAAGCTGTTGAGTCACAGTGTACCTTAAAGAAGACTTGCCACTGAGTGGAGTACCCCAACGTCTAGAAGGGAACAATGGGAATTTCCTGCTTACCCCCTGCATCCCTCCCACCACAGCACTTCCTGCCTACAGTGCATTCATTGCAAACTAACTTCAGACTTGTAGCATGGAAGACAAAACCTGCAACAACTTTGAGGTGCCGCAGGAACAGGACATGAGTGATTAAGACCATTCCTAGTGTCCTAGAGCCCAGCTGCAGTAGGGAACTTCTTAGTAAAAAACTCTGAGATTATTCTAAGAAACAGACTGTAACCCACCTCACTGTGAAGCCCAAATATACTGCTCTGTGTGGTGATGCTGTGAATGTCCAACAGATACACTTACACCCAGGAGGTTGGGAAGAAGTAACAAGCAGTTTGTTGAGATTGTTTATGGGCACCTGGTCTGTTGGCCAGGGGGCATTCTTCATGGTCATGAGGAGGTGGGGATATAGACTAATGAGCTCATCAGCTGAAAATAGGATCCTTATCTTCCTCTGTTTAGTCCTGTCTTGGATCTGGTGGGACTGTCCCATCTGAAAATTGTTAATTTGGAGAGCTGAGCTGTGAGCTAACTCTGGCAACAGTGAATATTCCCACATGTAGGGTAGATAGTGGGTCAAGAGACCCTGCTCCCAGTGCAGTGCATGGCAAAACTCCCACCACTGCTGTTAGCTGCTGTAAGACAGCAGCAGGATGAACTTTCAGAAATCCTGACCTACTTCTGCCACCCAGTTTGTCTTCTAAGACCACAAATGCCTTTTCTTTCCACTGTTCTCCAATTTCCTCACAGCTTCAGCTCATCTCTTCCTCCTAGTTCAACCATTTAATTCAATATGCCTCTTTAGTGATTAAAAATGGTAGTGGGACATTGGCACTTCCCCTCTGTTAACCCTTAAAACTCTGGCATTTCTCTCACTTCCAGTTAGTCGTGAAGGGATAGACTAAGAGCAGGATCAGGCAGGCGAAAAAGTTGGCCAGTGCCCAGCTCCTGATGCATCGTCTTTTTGTGGAGCATGGAGAACCCATGCTGTCTGATGGACACAGTGGCCAAAGCCCAGATTCCCTGGGTTCATATCATGTGCAGAGGAATGGATGAGGAACCAGAGGCACACAGAGTTTGAATTTTGGCTAGAGCCTGTTTGCTGCTTCCATTGACAGTGTCCCAGGTGCTAATTATAATTTCCTTATTCTGCTTTGGTCAGGGCAAATGACAAAGTAGGGTGAAAGCCAAAAATAAGCAACCCTCAGAATAGCCCTCTCCACATCTTCCTGCTAATGGCATCTCTGAAGAAGACTGCTTGTTCCCCTTCAAACGAGCTTTCAAAGGCTATTTTAATCCATTTTTAGTGGCAAATAGCATTCATCAGAATAAGTATGGGCTGGTAGCCAGCTCCTTCAGATCTTTGACAGCCTGGAGGGGAAAGTCTGAAAAATAACAGTATGCTTCTACTGCATGTTCCCTTGCCCAGGGGATTTTGGGGACATAATAAGGAAACATTCATCTGATGGAGCAGAGCCCAGGAACCAACCAGTGCTTTGCTAAACCCAGTGATTTTCCTGTCATCTACACTTGTTCCCAGGAATCAGAGCTCTTGTTTTTATCATCAGTGTGGCTGTTTTCAGATTCACTTTATCAATCATTAGGAGGCAAGAAGCAAGGCTGGCAAAAAGGTTAGAGAGCCACTCATTTCTGGTTCAGTGCTTAGAACATGACCCTGGCTAATTGTGTTCAAAAATCCTCACTGACAGTCATCTCACGGCCACTTGGTGGTTTCCGGTGGGTTCACAGTATTTGCCAAGTTCATAAACTCTTCAAAGTTCTGTTTTAGAAAATGCCATATTGAACACTAATTGTCATTCCCAAGGAAGCAGACCTGGAACAAGCTGTGAAGATTAAATTCCCCCTTTCCCTGAAGGAATTTTGAAACCAGGCAGTATCTCAGGATCTTGTCTTACTGCTCTATCTCAGTGGTCTGTCTTGGTCTCTGGACCTGTCATCTCTCACCAGTTCTATATCAATTTTAACATATCTTAGGAATAATATGTGTGGTGGCCTACTGCCTGATTTCCCTGGGCAAGGGGTGATAGGCAAGTGAGAAAGGGTCAACAGAAGGGTGGAGGGTAACTTGAGAGATCTTGGGGTCTGATAGAGGTTGCCATAGGAGAAATTTAGAACATTCATGGTGTATTGCTCTCCTCCAGCATTTATCAGTGATTTTGAAAGCCACCTGATCTAGTCTTGATCTATTGATATCTCTTGTACTCAAAACCAGGTATCTGAAACGTAGACCAGAAGGGGTTCATGAGCAGTACTATGCAGAAAGTCTGTTGAGTGTGTGATAACTGAGGCAATTTTGCGTGTATGGTCCTGGCTTTACATCAGCATTTCATCAAGAATACAATGCTACCCATCTATTTTTCTCTCTCACCTGAGACCCAATTATGTATTTTACAATGTGCCAAATATCTCTTCATGTGTTTTGACAGTCATAATAAACATTTCATGATGATATAGGAATTTTCACAATGCTGCTACATTCTTGTTTCTTTATTATTTAAAAGGATGAGGACTGGTAGTAACAGGACCCATTAGACATGTTAATGTGTAGGTGTAAACAAGCCTTCAAGGGATATTAGCCAAATTTTTCTCCTTATTTGGTTTCACTGTCTTTGTGAGAGGAAAGGAGACTTGGCTGGAAGTGAACAGGTAGAACGCATTTCTAATTATCTCAAGTTTGAAGTCTGACTAGAACCATCCTTGTGGCTACTGTTGACTTCCATCAGCACAGTGTCAGGGTCTTGTGACTTCTGTATTTGTTGCTTGAAAAATGCCAATAAATCTAGCTTACCTGTTGTGTGTCATCCTTTCAACATCAGTACAGAAGTTACACTTTTCCAGTGAAATACAGCTCCTTTAACTTAAGTGTGTAAGGGTTCAAGCAAAAACCAAGTGGCAGCCCTTACCTGCCAGCTCCCATCAATTCTGTTTCACTCTGTTTCCACAGATGAGTGGGACAGTCTTCACACTTTGTAGTGGGAAGAATATAGAATGACTCACTCTGCTGCAGCAAGCTGGGATGTTTCTTCTTGCTGTCTCCAGACTAATTAATTTATCATGAAGGTGGAGGCGTTTGTTCTGCTGACTATCACCATGCTTGTTTTCCCTGCCTGGGCTTCCCCCACTATATCTAGGTGGATCCTTAATGGAAAAATTGGGTCTGCCATCTGTAAATGCACCAATCTCTGTGATGATGCTGCAGTCCCAAGTAGGAAACTCCAGCAGTGTTTTCCCTCACATGACTCCAGGCCTTCTGTACCATGTGTCCTAGTTCAGCAGTTGGGACCAGTTTATCACTGTGTGCAGGTGACCAAAGCTATGTATTCCACACCCTCTATTCATTTCCCAAGAACTGTTAACAATGGACCATTTGCAGCAGCAGCGCAGGGCACACCCGACTCCTCAGGCTGTGAGCTTGGTGTGAAAGACACCTGTGAGATCGGAGCTGTGATAACTTCCCTCCAGAGAGTCGTTAGCACCTTCACACCCAGCAGCTGAGGGGGCGTGTCTGCTAATGGGCCAGCAACAATTCCCAAATACCCCATGACTCACAGAGTTCATCATCCATTGTGGAACTCCCTTCCCTGGGTGCTCCCACCTGGTCCTGCCGGTACATAATCTTGGAATTTGAAGACCTTGGGGAACCACTCATCAGACCTGGAGGAGGACCAGAACCTCAACAGGAGGAGACCACCGCTCTTGATCAGACTGCAAACACCACTCTTCACCAGACTGCAACCATCATCTGCACTAACAGGTTTTTTTATCTCCTTTTGCTTTGGACCCCAGGGAACCATGTGAGGCTCAGCACAGGGGCTAACATACCCCTTTGTGTTTGTGCCCCAGGGCACTGGGTTATACTACTGGGGTTTGTGGCTTAAAAGCAATTTCTCTTTGTGTTATTGTATTTATTTTAATATTTTTACTAAACTGGAACTCTAACTTATAATCTCGCCTGAGCTGGGTTCATTTCTCCTGCCAGTCTACCTTTAAACCAGCACACCATGATAGCATGCCCAGGGCATGGCAGAGACCAGCTGCTGGGAGCATGCAGGGTAGTGGGGATGGCACCTGCAGTCTCATGGAGGAGGCAGCTGCTCTTGGCTCACTGCACTACTCTCTTGGCAGCTTCCCGCCTTGGTGCCTTACTTCTTGTGCCAGCTGGTGCCTTGGGGGAGCTGCTGCTGACTTACTAGTTCAATAAATACCCCTGGTGCAAATGCAGATGAAAGCATCCCCATCTCAGGTAGGGCTGGTGCCAGCAGTGCCAGAGAGCAGTCCAAATAGTTGCAAGGAAAGCTGGAAAGGAAATTTTATGATCCTAGCAACAGGTCTGAGTCACAGATGCCCTTCCACTTACGTGCTCCATTCACAGCCTGAAGTGCCAACTGCCTAGTTACAGCTATTCCTACTCACTACAGAGATGGATTGACTCTGATGCAGTTTTGCCATGGAATTCAGTTTTGATATGTGTGTTATGTAGTAAAGCTTGGGCATCCTCATGACTACTGAAAGTGCTGCAATGCTTTTGACTGGAGAATCAACACATCTTTGTGACCTTGGCTCAGCTGTATTCTCTCCCCTGTATTTTCACAGATGGGTGCTGCTCCTCACCCAGTGATGGGGGTATTTAAGGTATTGAATTTATGTAAAGAGTCCAACATCTGGAGTTAAAAACAAGTTTGCATCTCTGAACATCTTTAAGTGTAGTGGATGAAATAAAACTGAGTACTTTTGGAGAAACTTTTTACAGGTGAAATGAGAAGAAATGAGCTTTGCCAGTTTGCCCTTGACTACACCATCTGCAGAAGGTCACAACCTCTTTGTGTTGAGGAAATGCTGAGAGCAGACTGTGAGAAGGAAGGAGGAAGCAAACAAGGGCTTAAGGGATAAAATGAGAGAAGATCAGAAATGACACTTGAAGGTAGTAGACTGATGGAGAATGTCAACATTCACAGGGTTACAGAAACAAAGTGGAGGTCTTGCACACTTAATGTTTATTTTTTTCTTTGGATAATGGTATAAATATAGGGGTAGAACTTATCTTTAAAGGCTTGCATTGCAGCCTGGCAAGGAAAGTTTCCCCCTCACATTTCCCGCAATTCCCTCAGTAGAAGTCAATTCCCAAGACAGAGGCAGTACACAGTGTGCGTGTGTACTGGGAGTGCAGTACAGAAATGAGTAAGCAAAACTCTTGCCCTGAGTTCAGAGTGCTTGGACATGCTGTCCTCGTGGTAGGCATACACCCAGAGGTGGGGGGCAAAGTTTGCCCTTTTCCCGACAGGCCAGAGCTGCCTTTGGCATCTGTGTTCCCACCCGTTCCTCCACCCCCTCTGATACAAGGCACTGGGACAGAACAGTGTTTTAGATAGGCTTCCAGAGACCTTTTAAGGCTGTGGGGTTTTCCTTTATAGTTGCAATTTGCTGGTAAAACTTGTTTGAATTATGCAGGCTTTTTACAGTGGAATGGGTTCAAGATCCTCTATTTTTAGTCCAGGTCTAAACAAGTGCAAGAATTACTGCCTGCTAGTCTCGAGTTCTTCCACAGCACTCTCCCTCACCAGGGCTGTCAGCTTTCTGTGCCAGGGCAGCTGCTGGTGGCAGGAACAGTTAGAGAGGTGGGACTATTTAGTCTCAAAGAAACCATAGCCTGCTTTTCTAGGACCCTAAAAAGCCAATCACTGCTCTTGATCTGTCACAAGCTGATGTGACATTAACTAGCAAGTCCAGGCTGCTCTCCGAACAGGATATCTGAAAAGTGTGCAGGCTTTTGGAAGATCATTGATTTTGAGAGAGCAGAAGGCAAATGTAACCACATATTACAGGAGTATTGAGGGTGTATGTGTGGGTGTGTGTGTGTGTACTGTTTATATAGTGATGTATTTCTGCACGATATGTTACAGACATTTAAAATGCACATTCCTTGATGAGAAGAGCTGTACTTGAGAAACCATTTGCAATCATAACAAGGACTTGGGATGACCTGAGGTAATGTTAACTGTGATAGAGTTCCTTACTCCAATGTCCGTTTATACAAAGCATGTATGTGTTCTCCTGTTTTATATACAATTTCATGTGGAGTCCCTCCCAGGAAGCTTGTGATCTAGGTTTAGCACTAAAGAATGCTGACTGTGGCATTGGTGGGAATGGCTGGAAAACACGCAGGAGCCTGGTCTCATAAGAGACAGTGATTGCTACGAACCCACTGCACTAAATCCCTACCCGTATTGCTTCTCCTTGTTTAACCCCAGCTCCAGCTGGTGTCAAAAAACCTTGTAGCACCTCTAGAGCCAGCTGCCCCAGGAAGAGCCCTGTGAAGCAGTAATGGTGGGCTAGACTTCAGAAAGGATAGGATGAGTTTGCCTCTGAAACATGCACGTATGTGTCCTGTCCCAACCTCAACTCACCTATTGCCATTTCCTCAAGGCTCTGCTGTGACTAATTGGCCAGTGCAGCTTCTTTATATGCACTCTCTTGAAGAGAGGATTTTGCAGGCTGTGCAAAAGCTGTGAAAGCAGCTCCAGCCTCCCAGTCCCCTTCTTGGCATGTACAGAAATTGTGCCACAATCTTGCAAAGCCAATTCTCTTGTCTTCCCACTGCCGGCATCATGGCTGAAACTGCCCGGGCTACTGCTGCCCCATCAGGCAGACCCCCATGGCTGAGGATGGTGGCATGAGAGGTGATAAGCCCCAGGCACAGGGATGCTTTGCTTTGAATGGCTGGACTGTGTCCCAGGGCCCCTGTGTGTCACTTCACGTAACTTGAACCCTTGTGCTCCAAACAGTTTTGTAGATGAAGTGGAGAGGCTCTCAGAGCAAGTCCAGCAGGGCCTGTGCAGAGCTGGTCTCAGGGTGCTTTATCACACAGGTGCATATGGAGGTTGGTTGTACATGGAGGAAGGTGACATGCTTCCTGAGAGGCTACAGCCTTTAGCTGTTCTCCTTTGTGTGTGAATTGTGAAAAACTATAGCGACTTGAGTGGTAAAATGCGCAACTGCAGAGCAGCTTTACTTTCCCAGAAGACCACTGAGAGCTCAGCACAGCCCCGTCCTCCCTTCTGTGAGCACCCGTTAAAGTCTTGTCTCCTGTGACTGTCCCAAGACAACCCTCTTCTCAGGGTCTCACTCAACCCTTCCCAAGCTCACAAGCAGCTTCAAGGGTGTGAAAGGAAGCTTCCACAGCCCAGCCATGCCCTGCACTTCCCCGGAGAGATTCACCTAGAGCTGGAAAAGCAACAGTAATAGGCATTAGCAAGGTGCAGCTCCCAGGCCAGCTTTGGCACAGTGCAGGCTCCTGGGCTGGAAGTCCCAAGGGGGAGTTCTGTGTGGGTAATTGCCTCTTTGCTTTCTGTAGAGCATCACCGAGGCATCTGTTGACGCTTTTCTTCTCAAAATCTATTCATCTGCAGACTGAAATGAGAACCAGATGGTGGTTGTTTTGGATTTATTTTGGGGGAAAAAAGTCTGTAAAACATTATTCTGTTTGGAGTTTGTTTCCTTTCCCATCTGCCCAAGGAGCTGGGTTTGCAAGTCTCCCACTGTCCACATGTCCTCACTGCATGACTCCTCCGTGCTGGGTACTGGTGCAGCTCTTGTGGGCAAGTGTGGGG
>JAOXXN010000065.1:22060505-22075435 GCA_026770055.1 Myrmophylax atrothorax
CCTCCTTCAGATTCAATATGTCTGGTTTTCTCCAATACAGAGTGAGAGACCAAATACATCCAGATGTAAGTGAAAAAATAAGTCTTTACCAAGAAGAAATGCTAATAACAATACTGATAAAACTGGGTCAAACCAACGATGAGGAGAAACTTCCTAAGCCCTGCCCACCGGACCGAATTGAGATGGCATCCGACCTCCCCCACCTAGAAAAAACACACATGGCCACAGGACAGAGAGAAGATGGATGACCTTCCATGAGACTCACCTCTTCCATGCGACTCACCTCTTCCATGCATGTCAGGAACAGCTGAAGAGTCAGGGAAAGGTAAGAGAGAATGGCGTGTGGTTTGGGAGACATCAATGGGGGCACTGAATTGGGGAGTACCATTCTTAAACCACAACAAACACATAAGTGAAATCCAGAGAGAAGGAGAAAAGACAGGCTCAGTCATGAAGAATAGACTAGAAAAGGGAAAACTTTTCCCACCTGGTTTAGCAAAAAGCAAATGAGGGATGATGAAGGGGATGAGCACAGCTGGCTGAGCTCATCTTCCCAGATTTGTGGGTGATGCCTGGGGCTCTGGCAGGTCCCCTGGGGACAGCAGCTGTCATGGCTTCCCCTTTGGCTCTCTGTAGACTCACAACTGGAAAAATCTCTAGGACTACTCAGGCGCCATCCACTTTCTGTTTGTACTGTGATGTGTTCTGCAGGGCCTTATATGCACAGGACCCACCAAAACAGAGTCTCTGCAGAGAAAACATCCCTTGTGACTTGGTGTGATGTGCTACATGGAATTGGAATAAAGGTGCTGTCTCTTGCTGGAACCTCCACCGGCTCAGACCTCCTCTAAAAATACAAGAAGCTCAGGTGAAGTGTTTGTTGGTGCTGTAGGTTTGAAAACTATTTGTTCTTCTCAGTGTGCATTATCTTTAAGCATCTAACACAGAGCTGTGAAGTTGCACTTGGTTTACCACCTTCTACAAAATTTACCAGGATCTAGAAAGCTAAAACCCGTAGATGAAAAGTTGTCCTCACAGAGCGAGTACCCCAGACTAGGCAGGTCTCAGAAGTGGGGCTGAACTTGCCAAGTTCAAACCCTCATCCAGAGCTTTGTTATCGCTCCAATAAAGTTGTATCTGCAAGGGAGCTTTGGGCAACATCTCCTTGTTCATTCTTATTGAAATCAAGACTTTCAGGTCCCTGTCCAAACTGTGGCCTGAAATTCCAGGTCAGATCCTGGCTCCCAACCCAGCCCACCCATGGAAATGGGAGCAAAATTCCCAACAACCCTGTCTGCCTGAGCTGAGAAAAAACAGCCCTGGATCTTTCCACTCTGCACATTTTTTTCTCTCAAAGCAGCCAGATGTGATCAAAGCTCAAGTCAGTTTGACAAAGCATTTGTGAACTTGAGCAGATCTGGCCTTCACTGCAGCTTGTAATGAAAGTTTGGACCAGGGGCACCTTGCCTGTTTCCAGGCTAGTTTTGCTCACTGGCCGGGATCAGTGCAGCCTCAGCCAGTTGGGTTCAATTGCTACAGATGCCCTACTCTTGCAGTAAGATACAAGCGGGAAACATGCTTTTGACACCTTGTGTTTTCAACAGGCAGACACAAAAGGGGTCCAATGTCTTCAAAGGGCAGAGGGTTTGGGTGGGAGTCACAAGGAATTTGCAGGGGGAATTCTGCTGGGGGTAGATTTGCCCAGGGGCCAAGAGTATTCCTGATGCAACACTGTTAACGTCAATGCTTCATGTGTTCAACGTCAGATCCTAATTTGTATTTTCTCTTGAGCTCATACCGCCAGGCATCTGGTTTGTGCTTTTGTTATAGCAGCTGTTTGCTGGTCTGGCTGCCTCACTAATTTCCCTGTTCCCTGGAAAACCCACCCGTGAGCCTGTCTCTAAAGCTCTATGATTGCTCCCTTAAACACAGGCTTCCCATATTGACTCCCTCTCCACAGACTAATTAATCTGACTGATTATCCCCTTCTCAGTGCTGGTTTGTAGTGAATGCAGAAATTTGGTCATTACAATTTGTTCTATTCTTGAAAATTCCAAAGTCATTGAATAATAATGAATAGAAAAGGCCTTTTCTTAATTCAAATTCAGCAGTGAACAGTGGCAGCCTCTCTGATAGACCTGGCATGTGAGGGTGTCTCTTCCAAAAAAGTGAGGCTGTGCCCACAGAAATTCAGCTGTTTCAGGGAAGTCAGGCAGGAGGCTGCTCCATTGTTTGGTGCTGCAGCAGGTATTGTTTGCAGGTGCTTTCCTGATCAATATACAGGTGTATTATTGGAAGGCATTTGTCAGCGGGAAAAACGAAGGAAAATCATTGGGACCTAGAAAGGAAAGATGGATTTCTCTTAGTGGAACTGGTTTAGAAGATGAAATGTCTACCAGCACCTTACCAGTGCAGTACTCTAGCACAGGGATTGCCACACTGGTTTAAACAAAGGGTTCATCACTGAGCTCAGCCTTCACTGCTGTAAAGGACAGCACAAAACACCACTGAAATGGACACTGGGGATCACTATGTTAACAACAACATTTGACTATGGAAAGTATTTATTTCCATAAATATCTGCTGGATTTTTTTGCATTTCTGTGAGCATTTTGTCTCAAGCAAGATCTCAAGACAAGGGCTGTGTTTTTCAAATTCCTGTGGAGCCGTCTGTGCAGCTGTGCTCTGCACATTATAACTCAAAACCCTTTGCTTCAGCTCTACCCATTTCACTAGCAAATGGCAAGCTCTGTGGGTGGGTGGGACATTTCTGCATTTGGAGAATCTTTAACTGAGTGTTCTCTGGTTCTTAGGTTTTAAAACAAGGTCAGTAGGTATGCCTAAATGATCTCTTTCATGGTTATGCTCATCTGCCCTCCCCTATCCTTGCTCACCCACTTTCTTTCACTTGCAACAGAACTATTTCTTTATATTTCTATGTTTTTATATGGATTTTCAAATCTTTCTAGTGCCTTCTTCACAATTTTCAATTTTATTTTGGCTGTTTCTTTTCAAAAAGGAAAATGAACGCTGTTATTTCAGAGAACGGACTACTATAGTTCCTACAATTCCTTTATACTCTCAGTATTATCTGATTCCTTATACTTTTCAGTATTTATGATCTTTCCAGTAGGCCTTAAGATTGATTGGTTTTGATTGCTGTCGAATATTGAGCAATATTTTTACTGAATCATTTGTAAGGGGCTAATTTTGTTTTTAAAACACCAGCAAAGGCAGTTTGCCTAGTCTCTCATGGCCCTGTTCTCTTGGTAAGTTAGGACCTTTTGAGACTCCTGCACTTGCCTTTTATTGATGTCAGGGGTAAACCTAATACAGAATTCAATGCGAAAACTGACCTTTTATGTCAGATTTCCACCTGCCACACCTTTGCTAAAATGTTTTTTTTGAAACTATCTGGATGAGCATTCCTATCCCAATATCACCTAATTTGGGGGAAACTGAAAAAGTGTTACTACTACCTATTTATGCATCTCTGAGAGCAAGAGACACCCCTGATTTCTAGAAGGAATATAACTACAGTGACATTTTGTTTTCATGGAAAGTAAGTTAAAGTTAAATTCCCAGAAAAAACCACAACAGATTGACTCAAAGTCCATGAAAACATTGTTATCTTAAGATACTTCTGAAATGAAAGAAGATTCTTTTGCGTCTGTCAACTCCTTGACTCTTCTTGAGGTCATAGCAATCAAGTTTTCACCTGGTGCATGTCTTAATCATGTTCTTAGGGGCAATTCTATCGCATCCAGAAACCACCACAGCTTTTGTCGCACTGATCACATAGAAAAGAAAAGTTTGAAAGAGAAATGGAGTTCACTGATTTCTGATCTGTAGATGAAAGGTTGTATCCTTTTCCACTTGCCTCAAACATTGGTTTAAAAGAGACTGCTTTATTATTAAATTATTAACTCTGAGGCTTCTCTTAGTGGGCTTCTCTTAGATTTCTTCTCCAAAAGTGTTTGAGATGCAAAGTGACTTGTGTTAAAATATTTGCTGTGATTAACTGTAGAGAGGACCTATGAATCCAGAATCAGACAACATGGGAAAAAATACTGCTGAGAGAAGGTCATGCAGAAATGAAGAAAACTCATATGAATGGAAGATTTCCTATAAAAGGCCACATAGTGTTACCTGTTTATTCCCATTTGTCTCCCTGGAAGGTTTGATATTGAGCTGGAACAGACCTTTTCCACACTCTTTTCTCTGTATCATGTTCTCCTCTTCCTCTGCCCCCTTCCCCCCATCTCTAATATTTTTGTTTGAGTTAAAGCTGGACAAAGTGGGAAAGAGATTTGGGTTACCCTCCTCCTCTTCCCCTGTGATCTTTCATCTCTTATTTATGTCTGTAAATGTTTTGTTTTATTGATGCACATTTGCCAGAGAAATGCCGGGCCCAGTACCAGGCAGTCTCATTTCCCTCTTTCATCATGAGACTTTCCAGACCTGAACAGCACGAACTTGCACAGCTAAGTAGCTGGGAGAAAGTATTGAATCTGTGACACTAGAAAGCTCTGAATATCCCTTAGAATAAAATGTTATTACTTAATATTTGCAGAAAAACATGTATCACAACACTTCTACAAAAGGCCTTGGAACAGATTGGGAATGGCCTATACTTAAACTATCAACCATTGTAATCACCATAGCATCTCACTTAAGTCTGATGTCAGAATTAAGGCAACACCATACACAGCTCACTTCGAAGCCCAGACCACTGAAAAATCACATTGTTATGGTGACTTCTTAACCCTGTAGGATCCTAGACCCCTCCTAGCACCAGATCAACTTCTTTCATTGAAGATCATCATCTTTCTGTTTCTTCCTCTCATTCTTCTTTTAATATTTCAGTGCTTTCTTTGAACATGGAGAGGAATTATGGATAAGCATGCTTCAGTTGGAGCACAGGCACTATACAGCTCATCTTTGTTGAGACAAACATCACCTACTGCTATGAGTGTTTAATCTGGTATCAGGGGCTTTGGAAAGGTTTCTGAAATTTCTAAACTTCTCTTAGAAGTTGGTGAAGAAATTTGCCAGAGGTTACCACGACCTGTAGGAATGATGATCTTCAGCAGAGAAGTAAAGCATACAGCTGGAACTGTCTGCCTTACTTACACTGTTGCAGCTAATTTTGACAGACACTGTAAATCAGAGCACAAAGCCTCTGGACTTTAGTGTTTGTATGAACCAAGCTCCAAGCCTTCAGATTGGACATGTCCATGAAAGCAGACCTTTCTCCTCTATTGCCACGTTCCCTGGACATGAAGGGAATTCAAAACAAATGAGATTCTGGAGAAAGAGATCCAAAGCGGTGCTGGAGTAACTCCACATGGAAGATCCTTCATGTCCAGATGAGTGAGACTGACAAAGACCTGCTGCCTGTATGTGCTTGCCCTGTCTGGTAGACTGGAGCATACTGCATCTTTCAGTTGCCTTCTGCCCTTCTCAAAGGGTTTTAGAGCTTCCCTAATCAAGCAAGGGTAACACTGTATTTGTTCAGTTGCCTGTCAGCTGGCACGAGGCTTTGAAGTGGTTTGAGAGAGAGAATACAAACACAGCACACCTGCTTCCAGCCTCTGCCCAAGATACACTCAACAGCACCAAGTGCTCCCATTCAGTTTGTTTCTGGGCTACAAGCAAGTATTAAAACAGGGCTACTGGTCACACGGATGTGAAGTACCTTTGCACCAGCCTAGGCACGGCATTAGCTCATCAGTTTATGGGAAACATCTGAGGCCTGGTCACATGTGAACAAATATTCCCAGTGGATAAGAGGGAGTGAAAGAGAGAGGGAAGAGCTAAAGCAACAGCTTGACTGAATGCAAATAGGAGAGGAAGTGAACCAGCACTGCATTGCTGAAGTCTGGATATCAACCTTGTGGTTGTTTTTGCTTTTCTTAATGCCCCAGCTTCATGGAAATCAATACTTATCTAATCATCTTTCAATAATTTTGCTAACTCAACATGTTAATAATAAAGGTTTTGGTGGAAAAGAGGTGCTGGTTTAATTTCTAATGGGGAATACAATTATATATTTTTGTGTCTATCAATATACATATTTTTTCTTTCAGCTGAGCAACTGATGGAGAAAAAAATCTACAAATGCTGTAAATAAAACTTCTTTTCTTCCTTCTTCTTGCAAATTGTTCTGTAAATAACTACAATTAGTTTTGGACTAGAAGCCAGACCTTGACCACTTAATCAGTGCATCAGCTGTGCTTTTTCCTCAGCATTACTAGTGAGCATCTGGCATATTCTCCACGTGGGAAAAGCACGTGGCTTGTACCAGTGTTTGGAAGGTCGGCAGCACTGATCTTACTCTTGCCTCAGTGGTTTGGAGCACAACAGAATGCCTGGTGAAACAACACAGCTAAGGTGACTCCTGCTTGCATGCAGGTCTTCCACTTCAAGGCCTTCCACTCCTGCAGACATGTAAGTGAGAGACAACGCTGCCTTCAGAGTACTGAGCAACCACTGCCATTTAGCAAAGCCCCTGCATCAAAGGTTGGTAAAGCAAATGAAATCTGAAGTGGTTTAAAACTAGCTCCTACTACTAAAGCAGATTAGTATTTGCTTAAACAGATGCTGCTGCTTTCTGAGAGAGGTAGTATTCTGTCTGCAGACAAAGAAGTCCAAAGTATGCTAATGAGAGGAGCTGGTTTGGAAATTTTTGCTGTCTTTCTGAACATAACTATACTCTGATTTCTCTCTTTTTGTGTATTTGAATTCAGTGAAGTTAAAGGAGTTTCATGGAGATAGAGTGAATGAAATCCCACCTGTCAGACTGAAGCAGTCTGGGCACAGGCAGTACACACTTCAATGTATGCTGCCTCTGCTTGCCAAAATATTTCTTGCTTCCAGCTGTAAAAAGGCAAGTTCCCTTGTGGGACAAATAGCCTGCTTGAGTCATGACCTCTGGACCAGTAACACAATGGTTTTTCAGTGAGGTATTCATCATTCCTGAATAACGGACTTGAAATATAGATTATTTCCTTCATAAATGTTTCTGTAATTTTGGTCAGTTCTGAATGAAAGCATCTTCAGTCAAACTGAAAACCAGAAAGCAGAGGGAAGAAAGATGGTGATAGTGCACGCATTTCACTGGGAAAGTTTACGTGTGTCTTCCTTGATAATTACCCTGTTCAGTTGCAATGGATCCAAAACTGCAGAGGAGAAAGGGTGAAGGGACAAGAACTATATGTGGTCTGTAAGTTAATTTTAGGGTAGACTCAAATTTGGGTTCAATTAAAATGAAGTCTCTTATGCATGAGGAAGATACTCAAGGAGTGTACAGTCAGATAACAGGACACACTGAAAGGCTGAGAAATGGGTAAAATGATGTGAAGACTCTTCTTTGTAAGTCTTTGACAGTACTGCAGGTGAGATGACATTTCCTCTCTCCCAGCCGTCCTTGATTTACAAAGGATAAAAGCTGCTACTACAGTCTTGGTTATAGACATCTGACTCAAATTCAAGCTAAGCAGCTCACATCTTTAACACTGGTGATCACCATTTACTTCCATCTGTCAGCAAGAGTAGTGATGGTCCTGGACACAGTCCAGTAGTCTGGAGGGGAGATTTGGGTGGAACTGGCCTCTGCTCAGTTTCCACTGCACAACTCCCATGGCACAAAAGCAGTTCCCTTTCTGAACTCTTGCCAGATGCATTGAGGACTTAAATAGCAATTGAAAAAATGTCTTTCATCTCTTGCAGTCACCCACCAGTTCCAAACTGTGCAATGATGGCAGGTTTCATGGAAAAAGCTTCATTTGTAGACTGAACATGATATGCCCCTTCTGGCTGCACTCAGGGTATGGGTACCTTGACTTATTTTACTGGCACTACACTTACCTACTCTTTTAAAAAACAACTTACTAAACCAGAGGGGATTCTTTTGCTCCTACGATGTACTGTATTTGAAAGTTACCTCAGCGTGTCAGCAGCAGAGACTGGCTTTTGGGAGGCTTGAGGGACAGACACCTGCCAACGGTGCTAGACCTTAGCTTGCCAGAGATTTATTAGCTTTGGAAAGAGTGGTCCACAGTATTGCCACAGTCTCTGGAATGTGAATCTGCTGTGATAGTCTCAGGTTAGGAGGTGATCTCTGCAGAAACCCTCACCTTTGCAGTTCTGAAGTTAGAGGTTGGAAAACATAGTTAGCATTGGCATTCTTCAAAGGCACCAACGTCTAATTGTTATTGATGCCTGGACCAGTGAATAGCTGAATAGTCTGTAACTTGCAGATTTAGAAGTATTTTCTTAAATGTTTTTAGAACCTTTTATGAAGTTTCCTAGAATGAATCACTGTTTAACAACAGCTTAGTAAACATCATACAGTTAAAATAATTTGACATAGTACATTCTGAACTAAGATTAAGTTTTCAAAAAACAGGTTTGTCAGAAACTGCAAAACAAACTCTGTTCTTTTCCTTAATGCAATAAAACACCTGTCAGCCTCCAAAGAAACAGATTTTCAGAGGTTTCTAACAATAGCTGTGAATTCTAAAATGTTCCTTTCCAGCCCAGAAGGCATACACCTGATGATTAATAACCAGCACACATTATGCTCTTTAAATACTGTAAGGAAGGTACGTGACCCTAACCAAGGATACAAGAACATGGCCTCTGACTGGGAAAACATTGCAAGGCGGGGTGTGATTCTCACACATGCTTTTCTGGGAGCTCTTTGATGCAATCTGAGTCTAATGAACACATCTGACAAAGTAAACAAACACCACAAGAGCACTTCCTCATCCTTTTTCCAGAGTTATAACTGCAGCTGTACCCAGGATCATTAAGTAAAATCTGACTGACTGTCTCTTAGTCCATTTCGTCTACCAGTAAAGACCACAGGTAAGAACAAACAACTGGTATCTTACTCCAACTCTGTTTTGATTCAGCTGTAAGGTGTGGGCAAGTATTTTTGTTGGCTTTAAACAATCGGTATAGTTAATTTCTTGGGCATTCTAAACATGGATAAATGATACTGTTGTTATCATGAGGCACTGAACTCTGAGAAGACATGGTGGTGCTTCTCCACACATGTTCTTTTTGACCTGTGGCAAGTCACTGAATTACTCCATGCCTCTCTTAGATGTAAAGTGGGAGCAAGCTGTATGACTGTGCTGTAATGTTCCATGGTTTTATATAGAAATTGAATTCCAACTGTTTACTGTATCAGACCAAACATGGAGGTCCCTGTGTCTATCTTTAGCAACAGATGAGGGCAGTTAGCCTGCTCTTCTTTGGGTTTGGCTTTTCTCTTTTAAGGCAAATGTGACAGATCCTCAATATTCCTTACGTAAAACTAGAGGGACAAAACTTCATGGCAACTGAAGGGCACATTCCAACCAGACATAGCAAGAGAAATGGGTTGGTACTTGGTTTTGTTGTGTCATTACCTCGGGAATTTTATCTCTTGTATTTACCTCAGTGATCCACAACTATGAGTTTGGAGGCCACAAAAGAGGCTGAGGGGTTCTTGGCTCAGTGTCTGAGGGCTCTGAAATGACTTGCATTGTTTTCAGGCAGTAGAGAGGGAGAAAATATTTGCAAAGAACTCGCAGACTAGAGCCAGCCCAAGAAGCAGCAATGGCCAAAACAGAAAGAAACCAGACAAATAAAAATGCATGACAGACTAATATAAACAGCATGTCAACAAGGAAGCAACTTCTAGTATTCATTTTATAGCCAGAGCCAGTTACTCTTATTTTCCTCTACTCTCTTCAACACAGTCTTTCTTTGCTGTCCTCTTCCACTATCAGTGACCATGAAGAACCTGCAAACAGAGGTCACTTTATCAGTTGCCACACCATGCCCTTTGTGGTGAAGTCTCTCAGGGTTTCTTTCTCTAGGGCAATACAAAATCTCTGTGTTTAGAAAGGGAGGGGTTCAACCGGCCCTGCAAGGAACCTGAATGTACATGGGGATCTGCAAGTGCTGAGATGCCTTGGCCAAGCCTCAGTGAAGGCCACAAAGATAGTATGACATATGTCAGTGTCATGAGGAAAGTTAAATTTATTTGCCCTAATAGACATACTGGATTTGATTTCTTGCCTGAGGCATCAGCCACTGTTACTTCATCCTGCGGAAGAAAATGCAGGCCCTGTCACTCCCTAGTTGAATGCAGTGTGCTCATCAGTTTAGCAGAAGTGCAATCTGCTCCGGCCCTGAAATTTGACACTGTTTCATTTGTAACATAAACACTTACTCAGTCACAGCTTATAGAAATCATATTATGGCAGCTACATCTACAGGAATTTAGATATCTTTGAAGAAGAGAATTGGTCTCTCACTTTAGTTCTGTTCAGGACTAAAACAGCAGAAATAAGCTTGGTCATAGGAATCTGGACACAGTTCTTGAATCCCTCTAGGAAATGCATTTAGACACCCAGATTCACTTATCTCTGTTTGTTGTTGGTCACAGGGTTAGCCAGTACTTGAAACATACACAACTCAATCACATCTTCCTGCTTCAGGGAATACCATTAAATAATTTCATGGGATGAGTAAGCAGATCCGTCTCTTATCAAAGTAATTTGCACAGAGAGTGTGAAAAACACAATTTCTTAGTTGTTTGTGTAGATATTACACTGACTCTGAGGGTGGAAAACACTCAGCACTTCCAATAGCTCCCTCTGCCCACAGTAGGACAGGTCCTGTGGGTCTGCCCAGAGTTTCACAGAAAGCACAGCGTGCTGTTTAATCAGTTACAAAACTGACACTTGGGAAAAAAAAATCAGTCCCAGAAAATCTAAGAGCTGAAAAGCCAAACCCTTCTTTTCTCTTGCAGTTTCCTTGTCCAGCTCCACTTTACAAAAGATTTTTGAAGACTCTCCTACTGCCCTCTGTGGGATTTACTGTAAAGTACCTTAAATAACCTTTTGAACATGAGCTGGGACATTACACCCTCAGAAATTTTTGCTTCTCTTCTCTCATGCCCAGGTGCTACAGTTGCCTATTAAAATTATACCTTATTTTAACAAGACCAACTGCACACCACCCCATCCCCCATGTACCTGCTTGTGCAATAAGAAGCTTAAGAGAAGGCATCTGTAATGGCTGTTTGGTCTTGCTTGTTCTGAAAGCCAGTGAGATATAAACTCATCTCCAAAGAAACAGACAGAAATGGAAGAATTAATAATGTTTGGAAGGAAGATCCTGGTACATATCAGATCCTGCCTAAGTTTTGCTTGAGATGCTTTGTTTCAGTCATCATCTTCTGGTTTTCAGGGGCTGAGCTGAGGGGTTTTGTAGGAGAATTGAGTGGATAATCATTATTATTAATAATATTTATACACTAGAAATGCTTTGTGAAGCAGAAATGGTGTTTTCCAGAATTTCTCTACAATGGTCAGTTTTTAAAGAATGTAAAAGTACATGCTGATTTTTGCTTCAGCTGCTCAGTATCCCTTGACAATCTGGTGTATAAATTGCAGAACAGACAGTGCCTGGGGGTGCTCTTCTGCACCATCAGTGTCCATGGCATTAGCTCATATCCAGAGAAACTAGCAGAATTAAGAGAGTTTCAATTTGTTCTCATTTGTCTGATAACATGGCTAAATCTCCTATTTATTTATACTACCTACCAAACCAGAGACATGCAAGAATGTTTTTTCCTCAATAGTTTGTTTGGACTTTAATTTGTAAGCTGCAATTATTGCAATGATTTTTACCCAGTGCCACCTCTTAGGAACTAGACCTGCATCTGTTCAGGTTGTCTGTTTCCAAGTCAGTATGGAAATGGGCATCAGATGGTTGTGGTTTTGGTCATGGTGCTTCTGGGCTTTACTTAAGTGCTGACAATAGCCACTACACATCCTAGGGAGGTAACCTTCCTCTGATCTACAGCACTGTAAGGGCCAAACCAGCATCCTTTCACAGGCTGGTGGCTGTTCAAAACAGTTGTTTTACTCGGCTGCAGCAGAAACTTCCATTTACACTGAACCATGGGGAGCCAGATACTGAACTGGAAAACAGGCTTGCAGAGCAATTGGCTCTCTGGTTAAACCGCTTGCTAACTCTTACAGGGGCCCCTGCTCCACATGTTCCTTCCTTCCCGTGGGTTCCCACGCAAACTCGCCGCGCCAGGCAGAGGAAGGTAGCCGGGGCTGGAGCACTCTCGGCAGGGACCTCCCTCGCATCACGGCGCCGGTCGCAGAGCCGCCTGCCTGGGAGGAGGTGGCCGGGGACACCTGCAGCCCACGCTGCTCCTCCGCGCTGCTCCTCCGCACTGCCCAGATGGACGGAGCCAAAAGACCGGAGAGACTCTACTGGGTGCAGGCTTGGCTCAGGGAGTGTCAGCAGTGGGAGCTGCCAAATGCCCACGTTTGGGAAGGGATGTGAAGGACATTCTTTGGGAAAGGGGAGCAGCATAATTTGTGTGCTAACCCAAATGCTGCTTGGTATGAACCATCATCTTTGCAGCATGAAGGCACCTGCAATTTTAAGGCTTTATTTTTGTTAAAAAAAAGCTTCTATATTAACATAATAATACATTATTACCATCTGACATTGAACTAAGTTGCAAGGCCACCATTTAATTTTTTGAACGTTTTCCCTACCAAAACCACCGTGATGGTTGTCATATTTTCCAGCTAAAGGCCTCATACTCAATGGGCCCCTTCCACTCAGCTTTAAAATGTGCTGGAAATAAACAAAAATTCTGTCTTCCAGGGCCTTCATTTCAGTGCTGCCTGTGACCATGCCATTGAGCAAGACTCCAGATTTGACAAAAATTTGTTTTGAATATCATTGCTTGCAGGCACTGGCAGAGGAGTACAGTCCACTGCTTTGATGGCCTGCAATGAGTATGGCAAACATTATTGTCTAAGAATTAGCTGATCATCATCATCAATGTCTTGGAGTTCTATAAGAAACTAAAAGCAACAAAATAGTGAAGCTTAACAGAATTTTTTAAAGGTGGTATGTTCGGGATCCGGAGCCACAGCTTTTGAGAAATGGAGTTGCGGTATGCAGTTTGTTTGGGGAAGGAATGCTCTGTAACAGCAGCACTTGGCTGTCATCTGCTGAGATGAAACTGAGGCATGAAATGTGCTGAAAAAAAGGAAGGAACTATGACCAAAGCATTTGGTTTGCACTCCTGAGCTTGCTGAATGAAAAGGTAGAGAGGGGTTTTCTGTCAAAAGAGGATTAAAAGAATTAACTTGTCTTGGATACATTGATATCCACCTATGAACATGGCACCCATCCTTTTGTCACTTAAACAGGTGTACAAAACAGTTCAGAAAATGAAGTCTTTTTGGTTTTGCAGTTCTCAGTGGCTTGCTCTGTGCACATGTCAACACCATCACTTCTTGCACTTAGAGAACACAGCCCTTCTTAGTCCTGTTTTCCATTTGAATCAGAAAAAGTAGCTCAAAGAACTGGCAGCTCAAATTACTATCTCAGCAATATAACAGCATGTGATATGTTCCTTCTCAATCCCATGTATGCCTGACACTGGGTTGCAAGGGAAGCTCTTATTTTCATTTTAAATATCAAGTTTCCACTTTACAAGGCATAAGATGGTGAAAACAACTGAACCATGAACAACAGTTCAAGATTTATTATATTGTTTTATATTATGAATCTAGGTTCCTTTCCTTTCAATATTTACTTTTTGAAATAGTGACTCTTTCTGAAGCCAGTGCATATGACGAGTTACTTTTGAGAATTCTCTACTGCTGCCTGGCTAAGTTGTGGCCCTCAGGTATAATAGGCTTCAGCAAAGCTCTCAGGCTTCTTTGAAAAGCTTTTAAAAAAGACTATTCCATGCTGCCTTTAATCTATTTATATTTACTATTAAACTTCTATGATCAATGGCTCTATTCATTCTTGCCCTGGTCTTTGTGTACTCTGCTGCACAATCAACATGAAGTTCTAACATAATTAAGTCTGTTTTTGTAGAAGATAGAGTGCCATTTCAATGGAACAAAACCTAAAGACAAAATAGGAAAGTAAAGGCCCATCTTTCTTATGGGCGTGTGGAAATACAACGTCTAGCTAAAGAGACCACTGGAAAAACTACTCTCTGATCATAAGTTACTAAGAAAGGTAGTGTCATATTTAAAGCTGTCTCACCTCTTTTTTAATTTCTCCCCCCATACAGACAGTATTCAAAGTATTCACAAAATACAATAAAGATAAGGTTTTTGTTTCCATTTCACAGACTGAGAAACAGAATCATAGAAACCATGAATGAATTACTTAGTACATGCTTCACCACCTGTACATTGGCCACAGGTGATACAGGATATCGACACACTGGGTTTCATTCTGGTTTTCTCATAAATTACTTTTTTTTATATTTGTATTCGCTGCCTTAGGGCTCCGTTCTTATCCTGCTAGACTGGGGTCTGGACTGAAATTTTCCAAACCAATGGGCCACTAGCTGCTAGGTCTGTCCTGCAGTGTGTCTCCAGGCCATCTTCATGGCTGATGCAGCAGGACAGCTCTGTGAAGTCGAGTTCCACAATGAGAGATCGCTGCAGGGAATTTGAGCTGGTGGTGTAGAGGGAAAGTAAGAAATCCTGCATGCGCTCACTGCAGTCCGAGGACGGGGGATACTCGGCAGGACTGGAGCCTCGCAGCTCACCGAAGGTGGGGTGTAAACGCAAGAGCGAACCAGTGTAATGCCTGGTCCCTGCGGACCTGGAAGCAGAAGCCCTTCGCTGGTGTACAGGGGCCGCGGGCAGAGAGCCGTCCCAAGGCTGTCCCCGAGGCACAGCCGCCGGCAGGGGCTGCCGTGGCAGGCCGGGCCCGCGTCCCCCCGACCCGCCGCCAGGGACACGGACCCGGGCCCGGCGGCAGCCGGATCGGCCGCTCCGCCCGCGGCACTCGAGGCTGGAGGGGCCGTGCCGGGCCGTGCCCGCTCCCCAGGGCTCCTCTCTGCCGAGGCCGGCGGTGACACG
>JAOXXN010000065.1:22082912-22096998 GCA_026770055.1 Myrmophylax atrothorax
CTAAATATAAGCATTGAGAAGGACTCCACAGTTCAGGTGAATCTGTCTTTGAGAGCAGAATAAGCTCCTCATAAGGAACAAAGTGCCGGCCCTGGAGAAGAATTATCAAGATGATAATTTCATTTTTCTCCTGTCTTTTGAAATCTCCCATTATACTTCACTTATCAAAACAGATTGGAATTATACACCTAAAGGCTCTGCAGTAACTTGGAACTGAGACATTAATGAAAGCTATTCATTAAAAAGAAATTACTTAAAAATTAATATGTAGAAAGTTTATTAAAGAAAATATGTATCTGACTGTGATTGAAATTCCTATCTAGCTCCTTCTGGCAGCCTAGATCTGAGCTTTCACAACTGGGACTTGTCTTTCCAGGTGAAAGCTGTTGTCCTCAGAGCTTAGGCAAAACATTCTTGGGTTTGCTTCATTTGCTGAGAAAGTTTTCTGCAGGCATCTTGGTTATGGGCATCATGTGTGTTGCCTGTTCTGTATCATTTTTTGGAGATCTTTGTGCATTGAATTTTTGGCTGCAATAACTTAGCAGAAGCCCATACTTCATATAATATGAAGTTCACTGACCAGTTTGCTGGTCCTTGCTTCTCCAAGATCCGTTAATTTTGATGGTCAGTGGCTTTCCCAGTCCAGTTTTACAACTGTTGTTGCACAGGTGTGTGTCTATGCAGGTGTGTACCTGTACATGGATTCCATCTATCTCCATGTGCCCTTATCAGTGAATGTGCTTTTAATAGTTCTTCTCACTGCTCCCAGCTGACACAGAATGATATGAATCTGATGGAGCCTTCACAGCTTCAGTATCCTGACTGGAAGGGACATCTGTTGTAAGTCTTTTCTGTAATGCTTCTCTTTTTGACTACTTGCTTAATAAGCAGAATGGATGATTACAAACTGCTCCTGCTACATTCACTATTTAAAACTTTTCTAGATAATTTAATCATCTTTTTCTTTGCAAAACTGTAAATTATCTGTCATACCAGCTAATCCAGTTAAAAACCTTTTTATGTGAGAGAAATTGCAAATTTTCTAAATAAAACATGGTTTTAAAAGCGCTGTATACGTTAATAGACTGGGTAACTCCAAGCAGTTCTTTGAAATACAGTGAATGCTTGGGGGCATTAATCCTTCTCTTCTGTGCATGAGTAAAGCTAACGTGAAATGTGTGCATTGTTATCGAAATTATCCATGACCTCTATTGTGTGTAAAAATCATGTCTGTTGCATGGGTCTATTGCTATCCTGTTTTTTAGCCATTTTCATCAGACTTCACTATGCCCTGACTTTATTTTCCTGTGATGTGAACCTGGTTTGGAAGCCCAGCCTCTTGGAGAATAGGCTGAATCAATATTTGCTTTTGTGTATTTTTCAGTTTACGTGAGGAAGTAGCTCGATTTTTGACCTATTACTGCAAGGCCCCTGCACCTCTTAAAGCAGAGAATGTAGGTAACCCAGTGTTCATTGGTGTCTGTTCCAATGTATTTGTTGGTAATCATTTTCAACTTCTGTTTTTTAAAAAACTGTTTGGTAAGAATGCAGACTTTTGCCACGTAAATGAGAGTGATTCTTTATTTCAGTAGGTTTTGATGCACACTTTTGCCTCATGCTTTACTTTTGTGTGCCAACCCCTCCTGCCTGTGCTTTCAGTGGGGTTTTTATGTTTTCATCTCCCTATTTGTCCCAGGGACCTACTATGCCTGTATCCCTCAGCCTTGACGAAGAATGCCCATTGTTTCAGTCAAGTTTAATTTTGTCCCATTCCACTGTTATGCCTCAGGATAAAGATTTGTAATTGAACCAAGAGTTAGTTTTAGTCTGTAAAACAGTCCTTTTCAAACTTCATGGCAGTGTTGTAAGGAAGGCATCAAGACCCAAGTATCTGCAGAACTTGCTGACTTGGGAGAGATACAGGCTCCTGTAGGGATCAGGGGCTTCTGCCTGTGCTGAGTGCTGAGGGCAACAGAAGCTGGCACAGCCATTGCTTTTCTGGCTGCAGTAATTCAGCAGAAGCACATACACGTGAACTGAAGTGACCACTCATCATTTTGCCAATCACTGCCACTCCAAGGCACCAGATTCTCCCTCCTCCTTAGAATGAAGCTCATGGTGCCTGTGAGTGTTTGTCTTCTAGAAGCAGGAGTCATACCTGCTCCTGTTTGAGACAGGGGTTTCCACTTTTGCACAAGTTTGGCAGGAGGTCAGAGCTGCTGTTACCACAAAGAGATAACACATACTAGCTGTTGAAAAGTAGTTTGCTTTCCTAGCAGTTCAGAACTGCTCTCCAGTTTTTTCCCTCCTTTAAACCTATTCTTTTTCTAATTTGCTTATTAGAATCAATAATACACCAGAACAGTGTCTCTGAAGCAAAGAACAGGATTAAAATTATTTCTGGCAGAAGTGGGATTTCAGCAGGAAAATTCTACTAGACAACTGGGGAAAAAATTTATGTCAGTGATGTTGTCAGGAATTATTATAGTATTGTCTGTGTACCGATTTGTCACTAGTTTCTCTCTTCTGTAGGTGATTGTTTTAAATGGCTGTGGCTCTTTATTTTCTGCATTAGCTACAGTCCTTTGTGATCCAGGGGGTAAGTGGATGGTTGAAACATGTTTTTGTTTTGTTTTGGTCTTTTGCTGGTAAATAATGTGCTACTTTATTTAAATATTGTTTGACAGAAGTGAAGTTGTGGAATTGACATTGGCCTACTGCAAAGTTCTTGTTTCTTGTAAGAATGTGCTGTGAAATTCTTAATCTCCATGGTCGGCAGATGTCATGCACTCACATTTGGTGCCTGGCCTGTGCCTTCACTCTTTTTGTGGTGTCCTTTTTTAGTTTGCTAGACATGGGCTATACTAATGTTTACCTGGGTTCTTGCAGAACATTAAAGAATTAATATAAAAATAAAGTGAAGGAAAAGGCAGTAACATTGCAGTGTTTCCAGAGGGCTCAGCTGTAAAAAAGCTTTCATGTTTAGCTGAAGCACATTAGGAGAGAGAAGGACTGTGATCTGTTAATAACCAATTTTGTTTTCTCGGTTCCAGAAGCTGTTCTGATTGCTACCCCCTTTTACGGTGGTATTACCCAGAGTATCTTCCTCTATGGTAATGTCAAGCTGGTGTATGTCTGTTTAGACAGTAAGGTAAGATCTCAGGAATACCAACTTCTGTAGTTAAATGGATACTGAGAAGTGCTGAGCTTTGGGAACCTCTGAAAGCAGCTCTCAGAACAAGGATATGCTGCAGCCAGTGGACATTTTCCCAGTTCATTACTGGGAAACTGGGCACATAATTTGAAAGAAAGTAATTTGAGAATGTCAGTCTGGATTCCAGTTCTGTCTTTTGTCTTACTCCCAACAATAGCCTTTGAAAGGAAAAAAAAAATTACCATTTTAAACCTTGGAGAGAGAAGTATGTCTGTCCTTCTAAAGATGGTCCCAGTATGGAAAAGCAGATGGAGATCTTGTATTGTTTTAGTTATTCAAGGATAACCAGAGAATTCTCTTTGTGGCTACCCTGTGGTGGCCATTTCTTTGATTTTTTTAATTTGTTGATTTATTTATTCTCTGTAGTATAACAGGATAAGAGGATGGTTGCCAGGTCATTATTTTGTTGGGGTTTTGTTTTCCTTCAGAAAACATTTCTCAGGGGATTGGCTCAAAGCAGCCTCTACTGAATTAACTTGGTCTTTTCTATCTCTTTTATGTCTTTCAGATTACTGGAGCAAACACTCGGCCTTTTCAGCTTACAGTGGAAAAACTGGAAAAATCCTTGCAGGATGCCCTGGCAGAGGTAAGTTTAGCTGAGCTTCACATTACTACCTAAATCTACCATATGCTGGAGATGTCATGTCCCAGAAGTGGCCTAAAGATCAAAGCACTTTCAAAACCTATCACCTGGCTTTCTGGTTGTCCTCACAGACCACCTGAGGCAGTCTTAAGGGGAATCCCTCAGTGTCATATTTGTTCGATTTTGGTCACAGCAGAAAGGATAAACCAGGAGTACTGGACCATTCACAAAGCACTGGAACCCATTCATATCACCAAAAAAACCCAGTACTTGGGCATGCACTAAGATTTGGGACTACCCAGGGTTTCTCCTTCAGGAAGGCCAATCTGAGTAACCCCAAAACTGACTGCAGTGTGGATGAATCCACTGAGAGTGCTGAGAGTTTTTGAGGGAGGGAGAGAGGTACAAATATAGAGGATAAAAAGCAGATGAATATCACTTTTGTGAAGAGTGCATCTGTAAGTTTTGACATTGTCCTAAGTCCCATCTCTGTTTAGCCACATCTTTGGATCATTACTGGTTCTGACATCTCCAGCCAAGTGTGCTCTAAAGGAGTACGTACACTTTGCATCTACATGACTCAAATTCTCATCTTTCTTGCCACATTCATGGGCAATCTTCAGTAATTTATTACTTGCCAATTACTGATACAGTTCAGAGAAAGAGCTCCCATTCTGAGAACATATGAGAGCATCTTTCTCATTAATTGGTTGAACAGAAGGCAGTGGTTGTAGCAACGCCCTCTTTTAAAAACCACAGATTCATTCTGTAGTATTTTCCTCAATTCGCTTTGCAAATGATATAATTGTAAAAAAAAATAATCTTAATTTGTGGCTAGTTTTCTCATACAAAGCTAATCTTTGAGGTGAAAACTCATGGTGGAAGATTAAGGGGAATCTTGTGTCACACTCACTACTCAAGTAGAGGGACTGAAAATTTATTTATCCCATGATGGGCACCCTCTTAATACTGTGTTATTTGTATTCTGCAGGGTGTCACTGTAAGGGCCTTAATTCTTCTGAATCCCCAAAATCCTCTTGGGGACATCTACTCCTTGTCAGAGCTACGGGATTACCTGGAATTTGCTAAAAGGTATGTCAGTTTGGAAGGCTAAGGCATCCTGAGTCAGATATAGCTCCCAGAATCTGGTGTGCTACTTGCTGTTTCTTAACTTACCTGTGAATATCTCTTAAGTCAGGCAAACAGTCCATTGTTCACACACAGTAGAGGGCTTAAGTGGGGAGAGGGAAGTGCTGGGAACATGGACCATGCAGTCATCTGGGGTGGTTAAGCAACTTGCATCCAGGAGTGCAAGTTTAATTTTTCAGTAATCCTAGCAAACACTATGATGCTGTGCTTCCATGGTAGAAAGCTGAGGTTTTTTCCTCTCAGTTTCTCTGTATCTGTAAAGACAAATAAGTATATGAAGAAGAGTTCCCAGCTTCATCATGGATCATAATACTCTCTGAGATTCCACATCTGTGAGATGCTGAGTGGATGATGATACAACTTATTCTAGATGGGTGTAGTACATACAGAAATTAATTTTCATTAGTGCATTGGAAATTATTGGATTTTTGTCTTGTTATATGGTTGCAGTGAGTGACAGTTCTAAGTGGATATACCTCAAATCACTTCAATGTACATATAATAGTTAAGAAAAACTGCTTTACTTTTCAAAATCTGGCATTCCTTCTTCCTTGTATAAAACAAGTATTTGCAGGCTTGAATTTATCTCTGCTTCTAAATATGAAGCAGCCTTCTTTAGTAATCTCCATTTTGTCCTTTTGCAGACATGAATTGCATGTGATAGTAGATGAGATCTACATGCTGTCAGTTTTTGATGAATCAGCCACGTTTCACAGTGTCCTAAGCATGGACAGGTAAAATCAGCTCCTACTTCCCTGGCCATCTTCCAGTGACAGTTCAACATGATGCCTTGCTGAGAACTTGTGACTGGAAGTTAAGTCATGAGCTAGCAAATTCTGAATCTGCCTTATACTGGTTTTTTGTGATTTTTTTTTTTAATTTTTGAGTGGCAAATGCATTTTGTCAAGTGCAATCTGGCAAGTAAAAAATGGTAGTTAGCTTTCTGTTGTGCTACACTTTTCAATGTGTGCTTCAATATTTGTTTGTAGTAGTCCTCAAAACTATAAACAAATGTTTCATTTGTTGGAGGTGGTGAGGCTTTTCTTCCTACCTAAACATTGTAATCTGTTTACCATGTTTCTGTTGATGCCTGGCAAAATTGTATTTTGCTGTTTACTTCCCTTTTTTTAATAGAGTAGTCACATATCACAGTGTAGTATTACAGACTGGATTATGGCTTTTATCAGGTATTTTTTTAATGAGATGAAAATTTTTTCAAATCTTTTTAAAATATGGTATGGGGATTTTTTGTTGTAGGAGTGGGCTTTTTGTTTGTTTATTTGTTTGTTTAATGTCTACTCTTTACCAGTAGTGTTATCTTTCATTTTGTGCTCAGTTGCAAGAAAATAAATTATTCTTGGTTAAGTGTTAGCTCAGTGTTGCTAGGCTTGGATGTAAAAGAACATTACTTTTGATTCTTGGAAAATACATTGGCACAGGCCTGATTTCTAGCATTATATGGAAAAGCTTCACTCGTTCAGGAAATCTGCATGTAAAATGTAGCACTGGTATGCATCTGTATATCTGAAATATTTAAACATTCTGTCTAAAACTACTTCCAGTTTTAGAAGTTCCTAGCTTCTAAAGTTAGGTTGCATTTGAATTTTCCCTACTTGACTAATGTTCCTGGTGCACTGTCTATCATTATGTAATGCTGCCTCTCTGTTTCTGCAATGCTGCACTGGTGATCCAAAAGCTTCAGCACCTATGACACTAACTGCCCATCTGCATCCTTCTACATACAGATTGCCTGATCCACAGCGGACTCATGTAATGTGGGGAATAACCAAGGTGAGTGCTGGTTGCCATTGTGCTGTGGCTTTGTGGCTGGGAGGGTTGGTCTGGGGTCCTCAGGTTCTCATGCTGGAAAGAGCGAGGTAGTAGTAATAGGATCCCAGCCTTCCTGTGCAGTAAAGTAGTCTTTCTGTATTTTTTCCAGGATTTTGCTGTTTCTGGGATTCGTTTTGGTACTTTATATACAGAGAACCAAGATGTTGCTAATGCAGTGGCTTCTTTGTGTTATTTCCATGGGGTTTGTGGACCTGTCCAGCACAAGGTTGCACAGCTGCTTAAAGACAGAGGTGAGTCATGAGCCCCGTGTAAAATCCCCTGCCATTCTGTGTGTCTTGGTACCTGGAGGATGCCCTCCCCTTACTTTCTCAAGAGGTCTCCTGTTTGTATGGCTTAACTGACAGTCTTCTGTTACCCTGAAACTGCCTGTGCAACACAAGGCTGACAGCTCTACATAAAAGGATCATTTCTGCAGAGCTCCTGATCAGCAGAATTACAGGAGCAGCTTGGAAGAAGTGGGATAGCTATTTGCACAGGAATAGCCCATGTTGCGTAGAACCGTACCTTATGGGACAAGGGAAATGGAAGTTGATTTCTAACTCCACCCAGGATGGAATGCTAACAGTCCATGCCAACTAAGAGCTATGAATCTAGGGAAACTTCCTTGGGGAGGTCAAGAAGATACTTCCCTGCACAGACATGAAACTGTTAAGTAGTTCTTGCCTGTCTTTTTGCTATTTGAGTAAACAGAAAACAAAAGAAAGAGGTAAAGGGTGAAATGGAAAAAGACGCTGAGCATTTTGGAAGCTTGAACAGATCTGAATCCTTTTTCGGTTTGTGATTCTTTTCTTTATCTTCTCCTTCTGTTCAGACTGGATCAACCAGGTGTACCTGAGGGCCAACCATGCCCGCCTAAAAGCTGCCCATACGTATGTGACAGATGAGCTGAAGACACTTGGGGTTCCTTTTCTCAACCGCAATGCAGGCTTCTTTGTCTGGATTGATTTCCGAAAGGTTGGTAGTCTTAGAAAGAGACTCCTCCTAGTGTGAGGGCAGGATGTAGTGCAACTGCATCTAGAGGAAGGGATACTGTTGTGATTACTATTTTGTTTTAACAAATCTGTTGTCTGATGAGGAGGGGGAAGGACTGCCAGGTGTTTCAGTCTGTTCTTTTGCTTTCGTCTATTTGTGAACTTCCCTCCTTGCAGGAACCTTACTACTCTCAAGTCACTTTCCTCCCCATTTCTTCCTTTATATCACAACCGCTGTACTTCAGAGGTAAAAGGTGTCTCCCCTTGGCCTTTGCAGACCTCATGGGAATCAAAAATTCATGAGGATCTCAGTGATTTAGCCTATATGTTACTAACCCCCGGCCCTTCTGATGACTCTCCTAGTACCTTAAGACAGGCACGTTTGAGGAGGAGTTGCTACTCTGGAAGCGTTTTCTGGATAACAAGGTCCTCCTGTCCTGCGGAAAAGCCTTTGAATGCAGTGAACCTGGATGGTTCCGCATCATCTTTGCCGACAAGACCCACCGGCTACAGTTAGGTGAGTAATGTTTTCTTTATTCTCCCACCAGAATTTCTACACGACCGTTCTCTTCTCTCCTTAATCCTAAACTTAGCCTATTATTGGCCTCTTGTCTTCTCTGTTTTATTTCCCTTTCTCCATCCTCGTTTTCTGGATCTGACGGATTTGGGGACACTTGTGGCTCAAAGTAATTGGCTAGTGTTTCTCCTCTTTATACCACTGCAGGTATGCAACGGATACGCAAGGTTTTGGAAGAACGGGAGCAGGAGATACTGGCTGAGGAGAAGGAGCAGCCTTGTCAATCAGATCAGGATGGCAAAGCAGATAGCACAGATGAAGTAATTTTTGTATCTCGCCACCAAGAACCTACCTGTGCCAGTAGCTCCAACCTTGGTGACCTCATTGGCCTCCTGCAGCAACAGATGCGTTCATCTGACTGGTTACAGAAAAATACAGCTGAGCAGTTTGCACAGGAAAAGCCAGAGATCTGTGATGTGTTCAGCAAACTGATGGGGAAGCAGTAGAGCAGTGACTGACCCTGGGCCCCTTAAAGCTCAGCAGTGACTTCCAGCAAATAATATATTTTCTGTATAGAAAGGAAATTACTTTGTAAACCCCCTCCTCTCCCCACTGTTTGAGATCTCTAATTTGTACTATATAGGTGTATTCCTTGGATTGGGGTGAGGGTAGGGAATGGGAAGAGCCTTGTTCGCCTGCTGCTACCTGTCTTGCGGCATCACTGTATTTTGTATTTCATTTCTAATGAATATGCTCTTAATTCTCTTATAAGGTCCCGTGGTGTCATTTTTTATTCTTCTTACTTCACGCTTTCCAAGAAGACAGACTTGAGATTGTTAGAATGTGTAAAGTTTCCCTTTTCCTAAATGATGAGCAGATGTGACTATTTTGGGGACAGAAGATGACTTCTGGCATAATGAGGTGTTTGGGGGAGATGTAACCCAGTATCAGCCCTAACTTAGCCCCACCTAAGAATAACTAAGAATGTATATGGATTCATCTGCATGAGTGAGGCTCTTTGGACCATGGTCATCTAGACTGAGTTCTGTAAAGCTTTTTGTTTTGAGTTAGTTTCCAGTCTAACCTCAGACCAGACAGTATCCAACACCCTCAGGTGGTGAAAGGCCCATTTTTTGTTTTTATTCTTTTTCATGTTTGTATAAACAGCATCCATTGGCCTCTTGGCAGAATGTGCACAAAAGAGCTACAAACAGAGCAGCACTCGAAAGTAGATGTTCTTTTTGCAGCCTTCCTATTCTTGGAAGTCCAACCTTTCTGGTTAATAGTGCGGTGTATTGGCAGCATGATGCAGAGAATGCTTTTGTCAACTACCGGAGGCTTCCAAGGTGGCACCTTCCACTGTTACCAGGGTAATTAAGGCAATTTTTTTATCTATGTTTGTCAATTTGTAGGGTAATTTTTTTGACTAAATAGTATTCTTCCATCTTCTCTCCTTCTATGCTTTCTCATTTTAAGCCATTGTTTTCTGTATGGTAGTGATAGAGCATTTCAGTTGGAAAGCCTCTTTCACTGATACAAAGCTCTATAATTTCTGGTACTGTAAAACTTCAGATATCTTAAAGTAATTGAAACTGGTTTTACTGCATACATATTAATCCAGAGGAAGAAAATTCTCCATGAAGACTGCACGGAAGTGCACCTTTTCCTTCCTGTAATTTATTCTAATAGTAACCAAGTTCCATCTTGGAGGCATTATGGAATCTGTTTATATAATGAGTAAGAGAGATGAAAGAGAAAATTCAGCCAAAATTCTGTGCTGTCAAAATAGTTGGAATTGGCTGATCACAAGTGAAGAACCATCTTCTGCTCTTCTGATCGAGCTCCAATATGAAATTGGAAATACAGGAAAAAAACCCTCAGTCCCATGAAATACTTGCAACTTGCTTAGATTTCTTTGTAGTTCATTCAGGAGAAGGGTATTGAGAGTTAACAGGAAATTCAGATTAGTCTCTGTTTCAGTCTTTAAGGAAACCAGCTTTCATTTTACAGTTACATTGTGAGGTGGGATGTCAGTGAATGATGCCTCACAGTTGTACCACTGTGACTCTGTTGATTTTGTTCTTGGGCATCCTAGATTTTGGCAGATGGGCAAGAGTGACAAAAGCATATGTCTGCATCATAAACCAAATTACCAAGGCATAGGTAGCAAATAAAGCAACGGCACTTCGATGTGTGGTGACGGTGAAGAATTGCCTGGACAGTGAGAAGGAGAGTCTGAGCAGTGGCAGAGGAGAAGGTGGTGCTGCATGTGGCTGCTGTTAGCAATAACTGGTTCCTCCCTTAGAAGCCAACAATGAGCCAAGATTGGTGAAGTGATTGGTAAGATCAGTATAAGGCATAGTTATAAACATCATATTTGCTTACTAGTTTGCCATTTGTCCATGTACAATATTTTAAAGTACATTCTTCATTATAATTTAGTTTCCATTTCATCTTGGTTGTCCACATAGAAAGCTATAGCAGAAGAGAGGTCTCCTTAATAGAATGGAAGGTGAGATGTACAGCCAAAATACAAATGGACTTTCTGATTTTCCCCCTCTTACTTAGTACCCCAGGGAGGATCTGAGCAACAAAAATTTAGGGAGCAAGCTCTTCGAAATCAAGAACCAGGGAAGACAGTATGAAGTGGTATTTCAGGTGGTTCTTATAAAAACACTCAACCCATTAGTTACTCCTAATTTTCTTTTGTTATTCTGGTTCCTCTTATGGTTGGAGTATGTGAATATACAACAGTGACAATTAATATGTTTCTCACCTGTATATGTTCACAGCTCAGCGGGTTTATTGTTCAGTCTTTGTGTGGGTGCACTTAATAAAGCACACCTCTGTAGGAAAGAGGGTGTAATACTTTCAAAATCCTCACAGCTAGTATAGTATGGCACACAGTCCCTTCCATCTGAAGTGACTCTCTTGCTGGAACTCAAAACAACAGAACACACAAATGGACACTTTACTGCTTGGAGTATTTTCCATGTTTTTTTCAGGTTTAACACCTGCCTGAGTAGCTCTCCATTGAGGAATTTTAGCTTGGTCACAGAAAACAAAAAATTAACCAGAAATTAGGTAAGAGAGAAATGTTGTGTCATGAGACTGCTGTTGAAATAAGCAATGTTTTTTTTTTGACTGTACAAATCCCATAAATTTTGCAAATGGCCTTTACTGGTTGACAAGAATTGGTAAACATGTAGAAAGTCTTGTGCATATGTATATAGAAGCTAAATCAACTCTTATTTGTTCTAAGAGTACCCTAAGAGAAAAAACACAGGTTCTGCCTATACAAATTGTTCTTTCTGCTACCTCCATGTTAAATGTTCTCGCTGCTTGCTGTACCTCATAATTCTCATTAATGGCCTTTTTTTTTTTCTTCCTGTGTGGCAAATCTCTACAGAAAAAAAATTATAGAGAAATGCTTAAGGACTCTCCCATCCTGTCCTTGCCCCTACATTTCTTTTGGCCAGTTTGTCAAGCAGTAGGCAAACATAGCAGCACATCAAACGAATCCAGTCAGGTCTATATTTTTAAAAATTGCTGCATTTCATCTAAAATAAGAAATGCCACCAAGATGATTATAACACTGTGGCTTCAATGCTTGTGCTCATTGTAATCAAACAAGATGATAAAAACCACTTTGCATACAATTTCAGTGTTACAGTTATCATTCATTTGAGCACAGGAAGGATCCTAGATGGTTTCATGATCCTTGCAGGATTCCAATCCTGCTCTCTGTCTCTGTGTCGCTCTCTTTCTCTCTCCCCCTCCCTTGTCCTCGCCACCCCATTCCCTCTATTCCAGAGAAATGTTCACAATTTTTAGGTTAGAGGTGGGAATTCCCTGTGCAGCACTGCTTTTGGTCACAGAAGCTTCTCTAACATACATTTCTGGCATAGACTTGATATGTTCATGCTTGTGGGAGGAGAAAATCTGTGACTCTCCAAATTATTAACCTGCCTTACATTGCAGTTAAGCAGACAACATAAGTGGGGCCCATTCTAAAATAAGTATTTAGGAAAGATCATGCATGACTGAAGAATGAATTTGTGAACATGAGTTTTGCCTTACAGAAACTTAATAGAGCCTAAGCAAAATATCTGTAAGGAAAAATATTCGCTAGTAACTTAGCAGTTCTCTACCTGAACTAAAGAGGGGCTTCTGCTCAAATATACTGTGTGATAGTTTTACTTTTTTTAAAATAAATGTCAATACCTTAGTTGTGTCTTTCTCTCTTGGAACATCCAACAGATCACACAGTTGAGCTGACTGCTGGTGTGCTCCGCCCATCCCCCTAACAACCCAGTTTCTTAAAACCTGCCTTGGTGTCAAATTATCATTTATATTGGCAATTTCTCTGCAGTCCTCCTGCAGTTACTTGCTTACAGAATCCCTTTTTAACTCTCATCCTGCTGGCAGAGTGGTGGTTTCATTTAATCAGAGAGATAGTGGCACACAAGGGCTGGATAAAAAAACCTCTCATGGAGGAAGCAACGTGAATCATCGCCCTGAAAATTTCTGCATCTAAAGTATCAGGTGTGGAAAAGGGTAAAACTGCTTTTGCACTTTTAATTATATATGCAGCTATTTTTGTAAGATTGGCTGATCTAACAGGAGATTGTTTTGGTTATTTCTGAAGCAATTCAGACTGCACCATGAAGAAAGGGCAAGGTAACTTACAAGGATATATAGACAAAAAAATAGGTGTTCCATCTGAGAAAATCAGAGTGGCAACATACAATCCTTTTGCATTCCAATTAATGCTTTATTTATTACTGTGTTACATAAAACACTGGCAACTGACTGATGACAAGATTCTAGATTATCTGCAGCCAGTAAATGTCCTAAAGAGTCTGAGATGGCTATAAATACTCTACTTTTTGTCCTCAGTTTGCAGGGACTGGTTATTTTTAGCAAATAGCCAGTCGACCTTATCAAAATGAAGAATCAAAAATAGTCTGGAAAAACACTGCAAGGAAAGGCTATTTTTAGCTCTCTGTCTATTCCCTGCTGCTATCCAGCAAGGTCTGATGGCACCGTTCATGCACGAGTGCTTAGTTATTCTAGGCGAATGCTTGTCATGACCTGTCCTTTCCCTGGATACCTCACTGCAGAAAGCATTTGATTGATTAAAGATTAATGCATCTGCAGACTGTGACAGCTGAAAGCCTTAGGGAGGGGAGAAATACATTGACAGAGTGTTTCTATCTGCACCTTTCTGCTACAGTATGGTTTCTTTGAAGGGAACTCTTGCCTAACTGAATCTTCCTGTGTCTCACATCCTTCAGTGGGAGCTACTGCAGTTCCAAATATACTCCAAAGTATATTTACCTTTTTCCTTTTGGTTCAGGAAGGTAGTAGAGGAAGTAGAGTTACAGACATAAGGAAGATCACTGTTTTAACCAGTACCATCCATCACAAATGAGGAGCATTGCAAGTATATGATGAGCTGGATCAAGAGAGAGAACCTTGCAGTTGGCTGCTAGATATTGATCAGGCTATTTATAAACTCCAGTGATATAGATAAGGGTATCATTTGGTTGTAAGACTTAAACCAAGGCAATGACCTGGCTTTTACAATCTCCTGCTTTCTATTATAATAGAAACTCTTTCATTTAGTTCAATACCTTATATATTGGCAGTAACCATTAACAACTAGTTTTCCCTTTCATATTCACCCTTTGAAATTATCTCCTTTTATTATAAAGCTGTTTTCAGAATATGCTGCTTGCATATTTGACTGCATAAGGTGCACCATAACCTCCAGAGGAGCTGCTTTATGGGGGAGGAGG
>JAOXXN010000065.1:22104898-22123449 GCA_026770055.1 Myrmophylax atrothorax
CTGCTGGCCAAAATTAAGGTTTGTTGGTAGAGTTCAGTTGTTTCTCAGTGACTGTTCTGAACTGTGCTAAGACCATTCCAGAAAGACAGCACTTGTGGGATTGTGTGGATCACATGTGAAATACACAGGTAATAGTTGTGAAGGGAGTGTGGCCTGCCTTCTGCAGTCAGCATCTATCAGAGATCATACATAGCTGAATGGTAGTGGATCATGAGGTTTGATAGGTTTATATTCTGTTGATTTGGTGCAGATTATTAATCCAGGTGAAGTAAGACCATATAGACAAATGGGAATTGAGTAACATGATAATTTTACGTCTTGGGTAAATAATGATTTTATTAAATCATTAAATCCAATTTCCAAAGACAGTGTAAAAGGGCTTTATTCCATAATTTCAAAGGTGGAAGTCTGCGTTGTAGGCATGGAGGCTACATTACTGGTATTGGCTGCCATTACATATGCAATCTCCTGCTATAAAACTTAAAACATAATCTCAATATTATTTGTTAATTAGTGCTGTTGAATTTGGTACTATAATGAGATTAAAAGGATTTCTTTTTCAAAGCTAATCTGTATCTACAGAATTAAACATACAAACTAAGATACTTTTTATATATTTCTGCTGCAGTTCATGAATTGGGTTTCAGTGACTTGTGAAATCTGGCAGAAAGCTGCTGCTGGTGGCAGCTGGGCGGAAACATTTAGAGTAGAGACTGGCTGGAGCACTTCACACCGAGAAAGAAGGATCAATATTTGAAAAGTGGTGAAAAGTTGCTCAGGAACAGGCTCATTCGTCACTGCTCAGTGCAATTTAAAGTTTATTGTCTTGACTACATTAGGACTTAATGTTCCTACTCCCTTACTGCACTGTACAATGAAAATCTGTGTGGAGTTACTAAACTGGTGTTGATTCCCTGTGGGTTTATTTAGGTAAAAGTCTGCATGACACACACCTGCTTTCTCAAGGCTGATGAGGTGCTGTCATGTTTTCACCGAATCCAATTAAATCAATCTGGTTCTCGTTTCCTAAGTGGGAGCTTGGGGGTGAAAAAGAGGAGGGGGATATCAAGTGGAAGAACAGCAACACCCAAGCTAATTTTTTTTTCTCCTTGCTTGTAACTAAATTAATATGGATAAGATGTAGAACATGCAGCTTCAAGGGTGAGACCTAGTTATAGCAGCACTGGATATGTCACCAGCGCAGAGAAATAGGGATCATTGGAAGGGAATTAGAAATAATCCCTTGATTTGGAATATAAATTCTAACTCAGCATTTATTCGATTTATCATCTTGTTCTCAAAGTTGATTATTTACTCTTATCATTGTTTGAAGAGTAATAAAGGGCAAGTTGTTTTGATTTTGTAGTTATCAGCTGAAATGCGTCTGTAATCCAGAACCTCTAATCCAGAGCCTGGGATTTTTGGAAGAGTGTTTGCATTGAGTACTTGGGTGAAGTCAGTTGCATTTATGGCAAAGTGTGATCATGGTGTTTGAACACTGAACAACTGTGCTGCCGGTCAGAGCAGGAGTGAAGAATCCCGTGGGACATCTGACAGGGGTTAGAACAGGCAGAATATACTGGTGTTCATCCAGCATGTCTTGTTCTGATGGGAAAAAATTATGGGTCTTAGTGATAATCAGGTATGATAATAATCTGTTGTCTAGCAGTTGTGGAAAAACTGCTTCTCCAAGCACCATACTAAGGATTTCATTGAGTAATATCTGAAAACAAGAATATGAGCTAATGGGTTGTCAGTACCTCTTCCAGTCTTACCTTGACTTTTTGTTCCTATTTGTCTGTTCTGATTACTGATGAAATGTGTGCCTGCTCTGATCTGTACTGTGACAATATGCAGGCTGGTGATAAGATGACTTGGGCTGTAATCATAGCTACAACAATGCATACAGTGCCTCAAGATCCTTTCTGTAGTGCCTCGTCTAGTGGTGTATTTGTGTTCTGCTTTCTTCCACAGAGAAGGAGAGAAACTGGAATTGAGAAATATTTTTCTCCAAACTGCTTTGTATGGTACCTTAAGCAGACTCAGTATGCTAGGGCAACTGAAAGTATAGCATGCCCTCCTGTTGGGTGACAAAGGACTGCAAGTTTGGTCAGCTGTTTGAGAGATCTCATTAAAGAAGCTGAATCTGAGCTTCTTTTGGAACTAGGATGATATGTTCATGGTGCCATCTGGTCACTGGAGATGAAATGGCAATGGAAAAGCTGTTGCAGTCCTCTAAGAGCGTGTATCAAAGATGCTTAATTTGTGATAGGAGATAGTAACAAACCTATTTTTTTCTGAAATTGTGAATGATGTAATGCTTTCTTCTGTACACATTATTCTCTTCTGTTTCTAAAAGCACTTCTGGGTGGCAAAAGATAGTTCCATCTAGGAAAAGCCATAGTGAGGGTCATCCTGTTGGAAGGTTGAATTGCGTTTTAATTTCTCAGTCCTTGATGATTCCCATGCTCTCTAGCACAAGTGTCCCAAGCAACCTCTTTTGCTGGAACTTAGTTTCATGACATACAGATTTCTTGTTCTTATGATTTCTGTTTATAGAATTTTTTGTGTAATATAAAAATGAAATAAGTTTTGCTAGCTGGTATGATAACTTTGAAAATACAGTGGCAAATAACTGTTGTTTTTTCCAGCCTGAGAAGTCCAGAGTCACGGTAAGGTGCCACATTACTATGTTCTTGTACTGTGATTTGTATCTGAAATGTAACTTGTCTCTAACACTTTGCAAGTTGTGCTATACCATATTTTAGTGCCAACATCAAGGAATATCTGAACAAGTATAAATAATTCAGAATATATTTCTTAAAATTAAAATTGACTTAGGACATGTAAGCTTGGTAATTGCAAAATTATTATAATGACAGCAATATATTAAATTTCCCTGTATTAATTCAAAAATAGTCCATTTCTCAGCAAATGTAAGCAGTCTGTTGGTGAGTAGTTCCAATCTAGCAGTAAGCTCTGATCATGAAAACCAAAATGAACCTAAAAACAGCATGCACAAATGCTACTGAAAAAGTCAAGGGAAAAACCTCAGAAAATTTGTCTTCTTAATGACAAGCAGTGAATTGCTGCAGCTTGAATGTTATACATTCTCCATTTAAAAGTTATTTTCTTGTGTTTTCCAGAGCTCTGTTGGCTGGTGGAGGCTTTTCTACATGGACTTACCGGCAAGGCTACGATGTCAGTATTCCTGTTTACAGCCCGTTGTCAGGAGAAGTAGATCTGCCAGAAAGAGGACCAGGGTAAAGTAATCCCCATGAATTGGGCAAAGTATATTCAATATTATGTTTGGTATTGTTGATGTAAAATATAAATATAGCTACTAATTTTATGGTGAGCTTGGGCAATTTTGCAAGAGTTGTTTTTAACAGCTCTTGCTATTAAAATACAAGATGCTTCCAATGCTGATGGTTCCAGTGCTGATGTCTTGGCTCATCTGCCAATGTAGCAATGAATTGAGGGGGTTTTTTTTAGTGATTCAGTTTTTCCCACGCCAGAAACTGAACTGTAAAATATGACAGCAAGACAGTGTTTTTGGTAGAATTAGATTCAATATTTCCAGTGAGCTAGTGAGGTATTCTGGATATAAATAAAAGTAGTTGCTAATATGTTTGGTTTCTTTGAAGGGGAAGTAAGGTAGGGCAGTAATTCAAAACAGTATAGATTCCCTAAGAAATGATCACTTCAGACAGTTTATTTAAGGCTACTTAAAAGCAAAGTAATGACAAAAGACACTATAGCAATGATAAAAGTGTGCTATACCTGTGACTTTAAAGAGATAGAATATCCTGAGTTGGAAGGGACCCACAGAGATCAACTCCTGGCCCTGCACAGGACATCCCTGAGAGTCACACCATGTGCCTGAGATTATTGTCCAAGCACTTCTTGAACTCTGTCAGGCTCGGTGCCATGACCACATCTCTGGGGAGCCTGTTCCAGTGCCCAGCCACCCTCTGGGTGAAGAACCTTCTCCTAATAGCCAACCTAAACTTCTCCTGACACAACTTCAGCCCATTCCCCTGGGTTCTGTCGCTGGTCGCCAGAGAGAAGCTATCACTGCTTTTCCCTCTCTGCTTCCCCCTCATGAGGAAGCTGCAGACAGTAGTAAGGTCTCCTCTCAGTCTCGTCTTTTCCAGGCTGAACAAGCAAAGTGACCTCACCTGCTCCTTGTAAGACTTGCCATCTAGGCTCTTTACCTTCATGTGTCTCCTTTGGACTAATGGCTTTATAACTTTCATATATTGTGGAGCCCTAAACTGCACAAGGACTCCAGATAAGGCTGCACCAGTGCAGAGCAGAGCAGGACAACCTGCTCCCTTGACTGGCTGCCGATGCTTTGCCTGATGCTCCCCAGGACACAGTTGGCCCTCCTGGCTGCCAGGACACTGCTGACTCGTATTCAATTTGCCATCAACCAGGACCTCCGGGTCCCTTTCCACAGCACTGCTCTCCAGCCTCTCTACCCCAGTCTGTTATGTACATTCAAGGTTGCTTCCTTCCTTTTGCAGAACCCTGCACTTGCCCTTGTTGAACTTTGTTGGTGATTGCCCAGCCCTCCAATTTGTCAAGGTCTCTCTGTAGGGCCTCTCTTCCTTCAAGAGAGTCAACAGCCCCTCCCAGTTCTGTGTCATCTGCAAACTTACTTAATATTCCTTCCAGTCCTGCATCCAGGTCACTTATGAAGATGTAGAAGAGCACTGGGCCTAAGAGGGAGCCCTGCAGAACCACACTAGTGACAGCTCACCAGTCTGATGTTTACCCCATTCACCATAACTCTTTGTGCCTGACCTGTGGTTATCTCATGAAAAAGAAAAATAAGAACTGATTTGATTATGGGAATACATACATCCAGAGCTTTTTTTTAAGTAGTAGAGTAAGACATAAACAAAAACAACACAACCCCCTCTTCCCCAAACCCTGTAACTGGAGGTAAAGCAAGACAATTGGGAAATAAGGCACTAATTTTATCAGAGAATGTAATTAGCTATTGAAATGAGCTACCCTGGAAATTGGTGGTTTCTCTAATCCATTCATGTCTTCAGAACAACAGCAGGGCAGAAGGCTGGAAGACATGTTTTAATTGATTATTGAAGGCTGCTCTTTTAACATTTTGTAAATCTTTTAGTTACACAGCTGAAAGTGTTTCACTTTAACAATGTCTTACCTCTGTTAGGGTTTAAAAGATGGGCGGACTGAGGCAGTGGGATCAATGATGTGTCTGCTCATGTAGATCAAGTTTAGAAATGCAGAAACTTTAGGCCTTTTTTTTTCTGACAGCATTCTGTATAGAATATGAATTTTCAAATTTGAAAACTGTGATGGAAAGAGTGCAGCCTCTATCAGACAAAAATTTTTGGTCTTAGGCTTCAGTTGTCTTTTCTGGTAAGGTCAATGCTCTTGCTGTTGCTCTGGGCTTCTCCTGAGTATAATACTGCAGTCAGTTGGAACAAACTTGTGCAGCAGTGGTTTACTGTGCTCTCCACCCTTTCAGTTCCTGTTTGTGATGCTTCTGGACCAGGCCAATGTTGGGACATTTGGTTGCATCCCAACTGAGTCTTCATAGGTCTCAAGTGTTACTGCATTCTGACACAGAGTGAAAGCACAGTTTATGTTTCTGTTTGGAAAGCATGGATATGATGATAGGCTTCAGCATGTATAGAACCAGCTGTAAAGAGAGATGCAGTCATATTGTTCATGTCCATGTAGTCAGCTAAACGCTGTGTCGTGTTTTGGGTCGGATAAGAGAAGTGAACCTGGTGTGCAGTGAAGGTGTTGGAGCTTTCATTTTATCAAAATCGTTTTATTTTTTGGGGGGGTGAAGAGCAGACTGGTCTCCAGAGTACCATCTAGTGGCCAGTTAGCGTTACTACTGAGACACATTCACAGCTTTGTGCGGGAGTTGCAGGACAAGGACACACCGCTCAGAATTCAGGCTTGCTTGGGATAAGTATTACATCCCACAGTGCTACTGTATTATTTCTTGGGAGGTGGGATGTACTTTCTTATTTAGCGAGATTTCATAGCTAGATTTTGAGTGTCATAGAATGAGGACAGTTTCAAGGCAAAATTTGGTTTTAAACATATACACAAATAAACCTACATACTTTTTAGCTGGTTTTAGGCATTTATTATCATTCATCTGCGTCATTATTTCCTTTTTTTAAGGCCTATTACCGAGCTGAACTGAAGGAGTTTGATTTACTTGCCTTTTTAATTGGATTGCTTAAAATCTACCTCTGCTAAAAATATATATTCTGTAGAGATGCTGGTAGCAAGTTGGTAGCAGCTGGAGGCTTGGGAAAAAGAATGTTTAAAAAAAATATTATGCAAGTCTCATCTGTTAATTGGAGCAACTAAAGTGACCAGCGTGAAAATGAGTAGAAGAGGTGAGAAGAGCAGCAGGAGAGGTCTGACTTTATAAAGTGTGTTTGTGTGTGTTTTCAGAGCTGTAAATTAAAGATAGCATCATACGGAGTAAAACTGGAATCCTAAGTGCAGGCCTCATGCTTCCTGTGTTCTTTTGGCAGCATGAGGGCAATCACTCTGTGTGTTCCTTTCAATGGGGAGCGGTGGAGCAGTCTGACTTAGCTGGCCTGTTTAAAAAAGAAACCCAAGTAGACGAATATAACAATTACATGACTTGCTATTTTCCAATACTGACATAATTTTTTAAAGCAGCACACGCCTAATTTGAGCCTGTATTCCTGTGTGGTTTACCTTCTGTGTTAATTAGTGTTTTTTAAACACTCCAATATCAAGGCACATTTTAAATATTCATGATTTCGGAACATGGTAGGAGTTGACAGTGAAATGTTAACTTTATGTTACCCAAAAAGGAGAGAACTGAACCACAGTTATAAAGGATGAGCTTGTCCTGTCGCTGCTGTCACCATATCAAGACTAAATAAGCTAAATACTAAATATTGAATTGTCAGTTCAGCATTTTTTTCAATCAAAATTCATGAGCAAATAGAGGAGAAACTTGCAGCAGTATTCAGTGTCCTATCTACTTTGTTTTAGTACACAAGAACCACACAGAAATATAAACAATACTGGCATCAGTAGCAGGCTATTTTAATATGTAGCTAAATAATGTATATTTCAGTTTATAATAGAGATTATAATATATAGTATGTATATATATAGTATTATATATATAATATAGTGCCTATTCTAATGTAATAAGCACTCTTTCCAAATATGAATTTATTCAGAATTGTATATAGTGCTGAGCTGCTTACTATGTCAGATTTAATTGTATTGCACCATTACCCTTCCCAGCCTTGTCTGAAATACAGTCTTGGCCGTGTCCGTATTTAGTTAATTCTGCTCGGCTTTTCCAGGATGGGAAGAAAATGTGTTCTAGAGCATCTTGGAAGTAAACGCCCAGTGCTGTCAGGTAACCTTGCTGTGGTTTTTCAGTCCTCGCAGGTATTTCATTCTGTCATCTCAAATGGCTCTGCACCCAGAATACCAATCTGAGTTGGAAGCTCTTCAGGCTGAGAATGGGGACTCAGTGTTGATCCTATACAAATGTACAAATCTGTCAGATGGGGTCCCTGCTGTTCGCAAACGCTGTTACAAGAATCAAGTCTTTGATTATCCTCAAGTTCTTCAGGTAAGGATCTCTCTCCTGCAAAGTTCTCTTTACTTTGGTATCTGTGTTAGCTGTGGTGCTGTTCCTGTTTAGCACTGTGTTTTAGTTTCAAAATTTTTCATGGAATTTTTTCTCTCCTTACTGGAGCTGAAATCCAGCCCCCCACTACCTGCTCCAGAACCAGTTAGGAAAGGGAATGGGATAGCTTTGCATTCCGGCTTAATGGCTGGGGAGAGGACTGGGGGAGGTGGGGTAAGGGGAGAGAGGTTTTTCTGTGTTTTTGCGACACTTCTCTTCTCCCGCTGCTGTGTGTGCCAGCCACTGTTTGCTGGGCTGGTGGAAGCACTTGGAGGGAGCTCCTCTGGCTCGGCCTCCCGACTGCGGAGTCCCTCTTCCTTTTTTTTTCGGCGAGAGCAGTTGCTGCTACCTGGATTTGCTACAGACTCCTTGAGGGCAACACCACCTGCAGAGGAGTTGCTAACCCCCCACCCCGCAATGCTTTTGGGAAAAGGATGGGGAGAGCGTCTTTACACTGCCCACGGGAAAGGTTTCAGCCTGTCCCTGTGGCCGCCATTCCCATGTGAGTTTCTCGGAACCAGCACCTCTCCCTGCCCCACCTTTGTTTGCTGGAGCCTGCGCGTGTCCCTCGCGGCCGCTGCCTCCTGAGACACAGCATCGCCTCCCGCTGTCTGTAAATACAACTGCACCGAGGGGACAGAGATAGGACTTGATCTGTTTGAGAGTTTTGGTTATGGTGTTGCTGTTTGTTCTGTTCTGGTTTTGGTTATATATATATATATGTAGTAAAGAACTGTTATTCTTTTCTGTACATTTTCTGATTGAAGTGTCTTAATTTCCAAGGTTGTGGTAGTTTTTGGGAAGAGATCTGCTTCCTAGTCCAAGCAGACATCTTAGTTTTCTTTTAGAGTAAGACACACTGGTAGGGTACTTCCTGGTAATTAATTAACATGCTGGCTGTGTTTTGAATTGCATAATTTGTTATGTTAACTTGAATACTATATCCTGTTTTTATCCTTATTTTTAAGAGGGCCAGAAACTATATAATCAAACTACGCTGCAATTTGCAAACACTGCTTGTGTATAACAACTTCATGAGATTGGTCATGGTGGTCTAGTAACACAAGATAATGTCATGAAAACATAAAAAATTCCATGAAGATACTGCTAAATCCAGCAGCAATACGAGGAGAAACTTTTGGCGGCCATACAAAACTGCTGACTTCAAAATTGGGGAGGAACATTGGAATCTACAGCTTTCAAAATAGCTGGTAAAAGCACCTTCAGTAAGCATGAATTTGAAATTGATTTCTTACATGTGACAGTCCAGGCCTTGAATGATGCAGCTTGGAGTGGAAGGTGGCTCTGTCAACTGGACAGAGGGTTAAAATGAACTTTAAAGAACTTATGTGTGGATGTATTTGGGCCAAAAAAGGCTGATACGTTTAAGGAGAGTTAGTCAGATTACCTTTTTTTGTATGCAGCTTAGTAGTTAAATCATACCAAAGTATCAGTATAGATATGACAGACTGAGCTAGTAGGCTTGTCTGCATGCAGCTATGAAAACATGTAGGTGAAATGTGTTTCATGGCCTTGGCTCAATTTCCAGAGGCCTTTTGATGTGTCAGTGAAGATAAAACTAGATAGTGTTCTCAGACCCCTGTGTCTCTTGGCAATTCACTAACAGAGAGGTGCTTTGGCATGCAGTGTGGTAAAGTGAGTTATGCCATCGGCCACTGTGCTCTGTCTGAGGCCACCAACATATAATCTGTCTTTGAACTTCAGCAAATGATGGTAAAATAACAAACAAACTGAGGAAAGGCAAAGTTTCTACCCCTCCTGTTATGTTTTGTAGGAAATATGTTTAAAATTCCTTGAGGAGGAGGAGAGGGAGGAAAGGGTCATTCTGAGTCCTAAACTTTGAGTAAAAAAAATACTTTGCTTTATTTCTTTAAATACAGACTGGATTGCTAAAGGATAGCAAGTCAGGGAATCTATATCTGTATCTTGCTATATATGATTTTATAACTCAGAAGAGAGCTGGCACATGCCGAGATTGTTAAAATACTTTCCTTTGCAGAGCCCTGCATTTCCCTTTGGAATGTCTGGCTGATAACAGTGGTGATGTGAGGAGATATATTTATAGTAACCTTTGTCTAGACAGGAAAAATGGTTATCTGGGCAGATGAGCATGTGTGTCCACATCTGTGCTTTTTTTTTTCTCCCAGACCTTACTAGAGTCTCTTCCACCTGCCTCTGTGTGATCTAGTGAGTCAATGGTTAAAATGTGTGTTCATTCTCTCAGCTCCTTCCATTCCCCACACCCTTCTTTTCCTGTCTAAGAGTGGGGGAGGAGGGGCTTTGATCGCAGTTCATCCTTTCCAGAACTGCCCTAACATACTTCTTACTAGACAGACTCATGGGCTTTTGTATTGTTAATGCTTCCTGTTTGCAGTCTTCTTTTAGATGAGATTTTCAAGGCTTTAAGTATTGTGGGTATGAAGACAGGTCTTATGATTGCAGTAGGAAACAAATGAAGAGCCAGCAAACCCTGTTGTATTTCCTAGTTCCATTTTGGTGTTTTGCTGCCCTACTGAGCCTCCTGGCTCCTTTTCTTCAGGCCATGGAACACAGGCTGGAAAGATGTTTTCTTATCTGTGGGAGCCCCTGTATGAACTTTATAATTTTTCTTTCTTAAACTTAGTGATAATACTGACTTTGGATTTTTCCTTGTTGTGTAGTTAACTCTCCTAGCATTTATTTTGCAATCTTGAATCTGTAGCAAGATTCCTCAGTGCCAGTGAGAACTAAAGTCCCTATATACAGAGCGAGTGTGGCATAGTCAGGAAATCTTCTCTGCTGCAGTTTAAACTCATGGCATTTTATCTTGTGTGTAGTTGATGTAACTGGATTATGTTCTTCCTTTTTGCAACTTTTTTAATCTTTGAAGCTCCCTTCTTCTGTCCTCACCCCTTCAGAATAAGTAGTATTGATGTAGTCAATCCTTCCTTCTAGATCATACTTCCAAGGTAAGTAATCATCCTTTACTTACCACTGGAAGTGCATTGCCCAAGACTGAATGCTGCTCTGTCTGAAGTCTGTTGTTACGGGCTAGAGTGAGTGAATCCTTCAGGTCTCTGATACTTCTTTTTTCACCTGTGGGTGGAGCAGTTTGTTTTTTCAACAGTACAGCATTGCTGTCACATGAATACCTTTTCTTTGCCTGTTCTTTTGTAGGAAATGTCCTCTTCTGAAAAGCCAAATTCTAGCCAGTTACTTCATGCCCTATGTTTGTGCAGTTTGTTATTTTTATCTAAGTGTTGAATCTTATATGTATTGGTATTTTTTAGTTGATTTATCCGTATAATGTCAAAGCCTAATCCTGCTATCCTTTATACCTGCTAATCCTACAAAATTGTGTCAGATCTAATAGGTATTGTCTTAAATCTGCTACTCAGTTAACTAAAGAACACATTGAATGCTGTTGCACTTAGGAAAGATTATTTGGTCCATCACTGTTTCACCCGTGAGCCACTGCTAACTGCTTTATACTTGAAGTTCTGTGACTGTAATTTATATAACTGTAAAGTCTATGAGGGTTTTATCTAACCCCTGATTTCTTCATTTGCTTCTGAAAATTCTATCAAAGATGTCAAATGACTTTTAAACTTGAGATATGCAACCTATCACTTCCCTGCTACATTACCTCATAACACAAGAAAATTAAGTTGGCTTTGTACAGTTTGAACTCAAATTCATATTAATTGTTACTCATCTTGTTATGCCGAACTTTCAAAGTATTTTAAACTTATTTTTCTCTTTGAGTTTCCTCAGTTTAGAATTCTGAAGTTATGTCATTATAATAAATAGAATTGTCCCACTAGTTGATTTCTCATCCCTCCACTTCTGATTTTTTATTATTAGATGTATACTTATTTTGAATTGGCTAATAATACAGGATATATTGATTGCACAGAGCAAGACAGTTTTCTTTTTGACTTACTTCTTTTACAAGACGGAGAGCAGGAAAACATACTGCATATATACATACACACACGGTGCAAATCTATCATTTCTTTTTTTTCCTCATCTTTGTGTTGGATGCCATTTGTTGACAGGAGTCTACATTCTGTGTTGTTCTACGTGGAGCCCGCCTAGGACAGGCTGTGCTAAGTGATGTTCTTCAAGCTGGCTGTGTCCCGGTCATCATTGCTGACTCCTACATTTTACCTTTCTCTGAGGTTCTGGACTGGAAGAGGTCTGTACTCTCACTGTTGTATATCATACCACTGCATAAGATACTTCACTGCCTTCAGTGATATGAGTAAAATCTGTATGATAAGAGAAGTGTACTGGTTGTTACAGAGAATAGAGTAAGATACACACAGTCTTTACCCTTGGTGTATTATGTATGAAAAATAGGACAAGAGAACAAATGAGATGGATATGACAGAGGATTTGATTATCCTGTAGCCGGTCATATTTTTTCTAAAACAGATTTACTTTAGTATCTTGTGCCTGAGTTAAGTGAGGACTGGTCTCCTTTCAGGCTCTTTTAAGGAAAGTACATACTAAATATTGCATCACAGAAATGTAAATTCCCTATATTGCATCATGATTCCCAAGTTAATCTGAGATGGCAAGGTATAATTGTATTGTAGCTGAGTATACTGTGTTAGGAGCTTGGATTGTTTTTCTGTGCATGCCCTATGCCCTCGTATGTGATCGTGGGATAATATGTATAAAAATTACTAGTTTGTATATATAACGCTGTATATGCTATTGGTGTTTGGTCACTCCAAATGTTTCTGCTGACAGCAAGTCACCAGCAATCCAGAGATGAGAATTCAGGATTTCTGGGTCTCTGTCCCTTCCACAGTTATTAGATTGTCTAGACAGGTCAGTCTACAGACTGATGACATCATCTGTGGACAGACTGGCTGGTGTTGTGGAAGAACTGCTGAGACAAGACTGCTTCTTTCTGCTCATGTCTTTTGAATATGTCTTACTAGAATAGGAGAAGATTCTGGGTTGGAAAAGCAGTTGACATCTTTTAATGTAGGATTTCTTTTCATCTTGCCGTTTGTTTTCTGTTTTTTGCTTGTAGGGCCTCTGTTGTCATCCCTGAAGAAAAGATGCCTGAAATGTACAGTATTCTGCAGAGTATCCCCCAGCGACAGATTGAAGAGATGCAAAGACAGGTAAAATAATCTACTGTGTTAAAATTATTTTCATTTATTTACAGTTGGAGTGTAGGTCCATATACCTACATTGCTCTGAAAGCTGTTGGAATGCAGAAACATCCACTACTCTCATGTTAATATTTTGATTATTTGACCCTGTTCTTTCTTTATGTTAAACATCTGCATTCATCATCACTTTTCAGTGGGATAGAAGCTCTCTCTGAGTGTAAGTGTACTGTCTACCAACATATATTAAGATATTTCTTATAAATTCACAGTGTATATTTGTTTCTTTATTCTACATGATATTTAAATTGTATTAAAGAAGTTCTGGAGTCTGTCTTTATCTCAAGAGAAGCTTTGGTTAGTATATAAATTTTAATCATTCAAAGCGTGAGGGAAGCATTACGTCCAAAATGTTTTAAATATTAATTCCTCTGAGAGGGAGATTTAACTTATTTGGTGACTGGAAAAGCTGAGGCCATGAACTATCCAAACTTGTGAATGAAGCCTGTGTCAGCTGAGTATATAGGAAATGTCTCCTAGTTTACTCCAGTTGATGTCGATTCTTGTTCATTGGCTTTGCTGTTATGGACACTATGCTAATCAATTGCTTTAATTCTAGAGCTCACACAGAAGGAGCAAGCTCAGCAATGAGGACTGTTAGCCATATATTAGGATTTTCACAAACTGTGAAATTTTGCTGTGAGATTAGGGGGTAGTATTCAAGCACATGATTCTTTTGCTGATTGGAATATATAGATCATATTTTCAGGCCAGCAAAGAAGATACTAACATATATTGTACACTTGTAGCTAGGATATTTCATCCTTGACATCTTATTGTACCTGAGCATATGTTGTTGTAAGGTCAGAAGATGCTTGTTGTTGCCTCAGTTCCTCATCAGGAAAAACATAGAGGAAGTAAGAGCTAGGTACGTAAGGAAGAAGTTAACTGTCTGATCTCAGGTGACTTTTAAAGACGTATGGAATTTCTGTAGTCAAATATCTGCAAGAATCATGAAATCATATTTCTGAAATTCACTTACCTAGCCTTAGTGACAAAGCCATCTTTTGTGTGGTCCTTGCAAAAAGTGAACCAAGACATGATTTTTCATGATGTAGCTGACAACACTCTAGTTATTTCTACTTAGGCAGTGCTAAAGGCTGCACGGTGTATGTCAATACTGATATGTGGGGAGAATACAGACTTCCAAGTTTAGAAGTAAATGTCTTTCACACCTGAATTCTGTTGCCAGCTTCACTTCATTCTGTGTACAGAGTCTGCAAGTACCACAGCAGCCATCAGGGGTCTCCTTTCTCTTTAGTGCCTTCCCTCAAATGAACCATTTTGGTGGGGCCTGCTGACAGCACCAACATACCTCCAGAAAAGGCAGGTGAAGAAGTAGCTTTGGTGTTACAGCTCCTAGAGATGTGATTTTGCTTTAGAGATGTTAACACTAGGAGTTTTGCATAACAAAGCTTAAAAACTGATATTAGAAGTCTATTAAAGTGTGGGTTAATTTTTTTGTTGTCCATTTTATTAATAACATAAAATCATCATTTCAGGATATTGTTCTCCATCTATGGAGAATGCACTGGACGTTATGGCAGGCTGTAAAAAAACAAGGAAGCAAAATGAAAACAAACAAGCCAACCCCCTAAACATTCACAGTAACTCCATTAATTCAGAAGATGTATAAATTATTTATGTTGTCTGTAACTCCATAAAATTAAATTAAAGTAGAAGATATTTTAATACTAGTAATGCAATTATAGTCTATCTGGAGTGAATTGTGTTGGATTATAGATGGTTTGCAGTAGTCATTGTCGTTGCTTGAAAGCATCACCGAACATCATTGGCAAATGTGATTCTGTTAACCAAAGGTGCGAAGTATATTTTTCTAAAGCTTCTGCTCACATCTTGTTGCTTTTGTTGACCACATAGTTGTGTGTTTTGACAGTGAAATTAACAGGATGAAATCACAAGGTCTCTTTCATTTTTGTGAATTTATTTCTGTGTGCTTAATAAGGATACTTAAAACGTGTTATCCAGACATTTCATGCCCTGTCAGCCTTATTTACAAGGCAAAGTCCCAGTATATGGGTCTGTGAAATTCCCTTGCTGATACAAGGTTCTGAGTACTCGCTATCTAACATGGTGCAAAGTACTTAGTGACTGATACAGTGAGGACTACCAGTAACCTGATTGCTTTTCTTCATTGATAAATATGCACTGCTACTCCACTTGTGCTACAAATTTTTGTTTCCTTCCTCCTCATCAGTCTCACAGTAGGGAGCAGTCGCACACTTGCTGTTTTTCAGTGTAAATGGTTTGGGAAACTATCCTAGGACTTTCTGGCTAGACAGAACATCATCTGTTTTTTTTTCAGTGTTTTTCAATTCAGCAACAATGCCCAGGGATTCATGAATAAAGATTTGTATAATGAGGCTAAAGTGATTGAAGAGAGGATTTGAAGTTGGGATGAACCTCTTGAGGAGACTGGTGTTAAGGGTAGATCAGAGGCAACATGAATTTGTCACTAGTGCTCTATTTTGTTTCTTGGGCAAGGAATTACTAGAATGAAACTCAAATGATAGCCATTTATAGAATGAATCTGCAGACAAACTGGAGTGACTTATACATGTTTTCAGATGTAATCTATATCAGTTTTTCATGCTGCTTAGCCATGGAAGGGCAACAAAAGCTTAGAAATATTCTGGTTTTGCAAGTAACCCACATTTCTCAATATTTAAGCTGCTTTCTTTTGGCCCTTCAAGGGTGAATAACTTGATATATAGTATTTTGATGCTTGTTTTTTGTCAAGTGGAAAAGGATTGACTGACACTGGTCTTTTGGTATATTTGTTTTTTTCCAGTACATTCTAGTTTTCAAATGAGCATTGCTCTTACTGAGATGGAAACATAGATAGTTAGATCACAATGGTTATGTTCTTTCATGTTTTCATATTGCGGAACACTTGAAGTTTGATATAACAGTTACAGAAAGATGGGTCCACAACTGATGTTAAAATGGGGAAAACATGATCTTTGCACAGAGCTTTTACTAAAATTATTAGGAAAACTCTTTTACATCTCACTGTTTCCTTTGTGGCTAGGCTGTGTTTAGGTTCTATTTCAAAAACTGGTTTCGTTGCACAAAAGAATTCCACTAGGGGAGACAGTACATTTTTGATAAAGTCTTGTGAAATGTGTTGTGCCAGTACCTACCAATTAATGTATTTTTTCAGTAAATTAAGAAAACAGCTGACATAGAGTTGAGATCAGTTGACATGTATGATTGAGATCATTGTGTTTCTTGGTAAGTAGAACAAATCCTTGCTTTAAATTTCCCCTGGTTTCTAGTAGCCTGAAGCATGCATTCATCATACCTATCAGACTTCCTGGGTCTTATTACCTTTGTAGAACTGAAGCCTGATGTCCAATTGCATTGGTTTCGGTGGTTGTGTTATGACATAATTCATATCCTTAGTTGGAAAACACTGTACTTAAAACAAGTATTGTTGTAAATCTTAGCTTGCCAATTTTCTTTGTTGATTGGGTACTCTTTTTGCAGTATTTTATTACAGTTGATTCTCTGGAGATCATTCATCAAGGTTAAAATGTCAACAAAAACATATATACATACACAAATATATACTTATATGTAATTTTTTTGAAGTTGAAATATGTTGTCTGCTCTTAATGTGTAAAATTGTCTCTACGCATATAGTTTGCTTTATTGCTGGAGGTACTTCTAGCCATACAGCTTGTGGAGAAGAGAGGAAAGCTCTTGAAGAGAAGTCATTACATTTAAATTATATAAGAACCCGTATTTGAAAATATTTTCTTACGGTTTGTACACCTATCATGGGCATCGCGCAATACTGTCATGCAGAAGATTAAATACAGGTGTTTAAATTTTGGATGTATCATCTGCCAGGATATGTGACTGGTATGACCTGAGTTGTGATTTTCTATAACCCAGTTTTATTTTGCTCAGTTGTTTTATCAGACAGAACATAGTATAAACTGGGAAAGAGGGTTATTGGTTTGAGCAGAGCTGATGTTGGGAAATGAGAATTAGTTCTACTGTCCTGCATTATACCCGATTGCATTGGAATCTCTGGAGAGTCACTGTATTAACTTGTGCTTTTATTGTTCATACTTGCAGAACATTTTGCTCTCAACAATTCCTGGTTCAGTTTCCTTTCTGTCCTCACAGAAGGAAACTGTGGTTGTAGCCCAGTTTACACTGCTGTAAAAAATTCTACGTATTTTCAATACTAAATGTACAGCGTATGTCCCTGAAAACTGTAGACTAGCATGTGATGGCTCTTACAAACTGCAGCGTTTTGACCATCAAAACCAGCCTCTGTGAGTTGATCTGCTAAAATTAATAGCAGTCTGGATGAAATTTATGTATCTCTGGGATTGCTGTCTTGTCTGTTTTCTACAGTAATGTTGTCATTCTCATTTTCTTTGAAGCTTCCTTGAACCATCCCCCCTCTCACAAATAGTTCCATATGGAGTCTGAAACACTGGCAGAAGTGCCCAGAGGCAAGTCGATAAGCAGCTCAGCTGCACAGCTACTGATCCAGCAGACTTGATGCTGCATCTTTATGCTTTTATTTTCTCTGCATCTCTAACCAGCACCCAGGTAATAGCAAAGTTCTAGAAGTGGAGGGGCAAGAAATAGAAGTAAATGTAATAGACTTGTATGACAGAGTAAAATTTGCAATTTTGTCTTGGTTCTGAAGAGTGAAATAGGTAAAGGAAAAAAAGCAAAACAAAACTGCTGGTATCACCTTGTCCCATGCCTTATATAGTTTCCCTCGCAACAGGGTTTTTTTCTAAAGTCTTGATTTGAAAGCCTTTTAGTCTCTGGAAACATGTTTCAGCAGAATAGTTGATGTATAAATGTCTCTGACCAGTATGGAAGTTTTCCTCTGCTTATGTCTCAGGCTCTGTGCCTTTTTCCTGCTCTTTTTGTGAGGTGACTGTCTAGCTGAATATACAGTCATCTTGTAAATAGTTTTCCTCACTTAATAGCAATGTACTTAGAAGTCTTTTTACAAGGCTTATTAAGGCATAGGATCAGAATATGGGAATGGGAATAGAATATCAGAATGGGAATAGAAGGGTTACTCCTCTGTTTATTCAGGCTTTCTTTCCCACTGAATATATTTTAGATAAGTTTATTTTCAAAAGCAGGCTTTGTATTCCTGTTCCTTTTTTACCTTATAATACTCGCCATCTCCAAGAAATAAAACTCCTGAATTAATATGTATTCTGGAAGACTGGGTGATTTTGTGTGCTGTGATGGTGCAAGAATGACGAGCAAATGTTCTTGAGTGTGGGAATTCTTTTCATCCTGGTTTCCTAGGGAAACAAGGGTATGATCACGTGGAATGTGCATGCTGATTTCTGTTACTGCCCAATTTCAACCAAGCTTATGGAGAGGTGGAGATATTGTAGATAAATACCATAAAATTAGGTAGCTGTGTAGAAGGTAAGCACCCCAGAACAGCATAGCTTACTAAGGGAAAATTTGCAGCCGCCTTTTTGGAAATGTTCCTAAGGGAGTATGTCATGCTCTAGGAAATCCATTTTGGATAATGCTATAAAATTGCTCACCTTAATTCATATGCCAAATTCTTCTCTATTGAATAACAATTTATGGTATAATCCAGCATCTGCCAGAAACTGCTGAATGTAAGCCACAGCTGTGTC
>JAOXXN010000065.1:22159012-22179908 GCA_026770055.1 Myrmophylax atrothorax
ATTACCATCTTTTATTCAAGTGACATGTCTGTTAGTAAGCTATGAAATAGTTGATTTTTCTGAGGAGCTGGAAGTTTAAGGTGTATGTGCACTTGTTTTTCTGAATTATTCTTTTTCAGTACTAGTGACTCTTCAGTTTCAATTTTTGTTTCAGTATGTTCCGTTGTTGCAATTTCATTGTCATTTTTTTAACATGTAGTAGACATGAAAGGAAGAAAAGCCTGAATAAAAGAATCCTTAACATGTATAAAATGTCAACTTTGTTATACTTATTAAAACAAATTTACAAACGCATGCATACTTAAGGCAATTCGGATTGGTACTGAAGCATTTGGGCCAGTACAGTATTTTTGGGATCTAGCAGGCTGCTTAAAACTATTTGTTACCAGTGCTAGGTTTACATTTGGATAATTATAGGCAATTAGCCAAAGGTCTTTAAGTAGCTTGCAAACATAACACAGTTTACAGTCTTTATGAGGCAGTGATCCGTGTCTTTGTGAGGTACCTGTAACTGTCTTATAAATGGGTATTTGCATGTTATATGGGAAAGCAGTGAGGGGACTTGAGTACTAATTTGCAATAAATGGTTCATTCAGTGTTACTGCCTCCTGAGGTTAGAGTGACTAGTAAGCTGAAAATTTTGGAATTCCAGTGGTGTCCTACTGGAGTCATTGTTCCAGATTATGATCCATGTAGGGCATTTCAAAGACCTTAAAATGTTGAAAATAAACTGAGCTCATAACACTGTAATTAGGATCAATGCTCTGGAGCATTTTTATTGTGGCCCCCAGGAACTTGCTGTATCTTCCCAGCTGCTGGCTGACTGTGACTTTCACTGGAGTCCATCAGTAATGGGGTTGAATCCTTCCAGCTGGGTACTAATCAATATCACAAGCCACTCAAGTGTGTATTTGTGTTTAGGCTGATGCCTCCTGCCTTCTAGTAGAAGGACAAGAGGTGAGTGAAACAGGACAAGAATGTGCATACATGTGAAATACAGACCATGGTCTACAAGACCACACAGATAAAGGTAGGTTTTACAGTCACTTTTTCAATCTCACAGGAAAAACCTTGGGGTAGGAAACTGAATAAAAATTTTACCAATTAATATCACTCTGTATTTCTTCTTTCTTTTGGCCACCCATGCATGCCAATCTGCCTTTCTAAAGTATAGCTCCAAGAAAAATGGACTTTTGAAGACTTACTGTGGTTTGGAAATACTGCTTTGTTTTCCTCAGTGAAGCAGTGTTTGGACTGTGGTGTCTTTAAACAGTGTGCAGCTTTGTGGATTTTGAGTGTTGTGTGAGCTGTTAAATCTGAGAGGCCCAGTGGCAATAAGGATGTGGACACTCCTTCCCAAGAGCAGGTTTTACTTTTGCACATGGGAGTGAAGCAGCTCCTCTTCTTCTCTGGTACTGTCTTCCTAGTGCAACAGACTGACAGTGGAAAGAGTGCAAAACTCTATTGGAAGCAGACCTGGGTTCTAAAGGAGTTGAAAGTGTGTGTGCATAATTGTATCATGTTGTAACCCATTATTTTTGGTGTCATCTCTCAGCCAGCATTCTTGAGATTCTTCTGCTGAAAACATTTCCAGACTTTGATTATATGTTGTTGTTAAAAAACTAAAATAATTTTCTCAGGTTAGGATTTCTCTTACTTCAGTCCTTACAGTGGCTTTTTTTTCATTGACACCTATTTTAACTTCCACTTTTCTTTCTCAAAACAGAGGGACAACTATCTTATTTCTTTGTGCTGTTTTCTGAATGTCTTTATTTTCTCTTCATGTTCTAGTAGTTTATATTCAAGCTTCCTATTCTTTCCTTGTCACAGTCAACAATCTCACTGTTCATAGAATTTAAAGCAGAAGGTCCAGTAAGACCATCTGGGTTGACCTCTAAGTCATGAGTCACTACATTATCTGTCTTCAATCCAGTGCCTTCTAACTTGAGTGCATCTTCTATAATAATACCCAGTCTTGTTGAAAGACAAGATGTACAGAACCAACTGCTGTCCTTGTTAACTTCTGCCAGAGGTTAACCACTGTTACTATTAAAAATGTCTGCCTTATTCTTTGAATTTGCCTGACTTCAGTTTCCAGTCATTGTTTTTTGTTATGTCTTTCTCCAATTTGTTCAAGATACATGACATTTTTCTTCCTATGTAGGTACTTGTACATGTTAATCAGATCCACTTTTTGTTCCTTCTTTTAGTAAGCTAAACAAATTGATCTTCATGTTCTACCATAAGGCATTCTGTCATGACCTCAAATAACTTGTGGTTCCTTCCAGCACCATTTTCAGTGTTTTAACATGGTTTGAAAAATACGAACACCAGAACCAAACAGGATTTTAACATCTGTCTGTCTTTTTCTGTGAACAGGTAAAATTGCCCTTCCTTCTGCCCCCATTTCTTCCTACATACCCATCTACATATGCAAAAATTGCATTAATCTCTTTTGCTCCAGCAGAGCTGAGAAATAATGTCCACTCTGACCTTTTAATCCTTTTCATTAGGGAAAAAGTTGTATTTAACTGTGTGTCAATTTGGGTGCCAGTCTGGTTTTTGTTCAAATGCACCTAGTTCACCAAGTCATACCGACTTCGCTAAGCTCTATATGACCTTACGGTCCTCACTGTTTTTCATGTCTCCAGGCTTTGTGTCACTTGCAGTTTGCATTGGCAGTTTATATGTATTTCAGGCCATTGATGAAAATTTCAGTGGCTTCAGGCCCAGTATCCATTCTTATAGACTCCACCTACCACAGAATCACAGAATGGCTGGGCTTGGAAGGGACCACTGGAGATCATCGTGTCCAACCACCCCTCACAAACAGAATCATCTCAAGCAAGTTGCACAGGACCATCTCCAGGTGGCTTTTGAGTATCTTTAAGAGTGAAGACTTCAGTACCTCACTAGCCAACTTGTGTCAGTGCTTGGTCACCATCACAGTGAAAAAGTGCTTCCTGATGTTCAGAGGGAACCTCCGGTGTCTGTTCTGTGCCCACTGCTTCTGTGCTCCATCTTATTTACACCTTCCCTTCAGGTATTTGTACGTATTGATGAGATCTTCCCTGAGTCTTCTCTTCTCTAGGCTAAACAGCCACAGCTCTTTCAACCTTTCCTCACATAGAGGAAATGCTCCAGTACCTCCATCACCTTCATGGTTCTCTACAGTCTGCTCATGTCCCTCTTGGACGTTTGGAGTCCAGAACTGGACACAGTACTGTAGTTGTGACCTCAGTATTCCTGAGGAGAGGGGAAGATTCACCTCCATCAAGGTGTGTCCTTATTATACTAATTTTCATCTGACACAGAGAACAACCTACAAATTCTCTCAGCAGCCCTTTTGTATTTGACTTAATGTATTTTCCCTTATTTTTCTTACCATTGTAATCCTCTCCATTTCACTAGTGTAAGAAACTCAAGTGGTCATCTGCCTGCTGTTCACAAGGTACTTAGACTCATCTTACAATGCTCTTTTCCAGGGATTTTTTGTTATAAACGTATGTTTATATGAAAGTTGTAAGAAAGCAACATAGCACATTTGTACTCGTTTAGCATCATACTGTAATACTGACTACTGTTAGGCTTTGTGCTAGAAAATGTATATGGTTATGTGCATTTAGGTTTAATATTCAGTCTTTAGTTCTATTACTTTTAGCTTAGTTCTCTATACTTGCTCCTGCAGTTATACTTTTGTAAGAATAGCATAGAATTTTCACAGTTTTTCAATATATGCTGAAGCTGTTAATATGACACTTAAGGTGCTGCATGTTAAACACATAGCAAGAAGTGGAAATTAAGCCCGTTGTAGAGTGGATTGAATACAGTTTTTTATCAACAGAGGGTTTTGTTGCTATTTAAATCATCATTTGACTTGTGAATTTTAATGTCTGTGTAATCCAGTGCTCTATTCTACTTGTAAGGACGCTGTAGGGCACAAGTTAGAATCCATTTGTATTTATCAAGCTTAAAGTGATCATTGTGACTTTGGACTTTGAAGATGAAAGAAATTACTGAGACACAATCTACTCCCAATCTGTCAATAGTGATTAATGTTTTATTGATATAATAAAAAATAGGTTTTTTCAACACATGATGGAACATTATTTTTCAAATTCTTTGTGACCCTAGACTCACAGTCAGTGATTGTATACTGCTGCATCAAGTTACTTTAGTTGCAGTTGAATGAAGTATCTTTTCTTGCTGTGTATCCTAAACCAATACATATTATCCCTGACTCTTGTTAGGTGTTGCAACTTGCTGTTTGGGGCAAGTTATCCCCTGTGTAGCTGTCCTTGAAGCTCTCTGTAGAGAGCTACAGAGGGAAATGTAGCTGAACTTAATGTCTCTTGCCTTCATATGTTCGCGTGTTTGCTGAACTGAAACAGGTGTGAATTCAACATTTAAGAGGATCTTGTTTAAATTTGAAGAAAAAAGAGTAAAGAGACACAAAGACAGATGGACAGACGTGTTCAGAAGTGAAGTATAATATTGAATTCTCTTTTTTTTCTCTCTAGATTCCCTCTGGCCAAAGATTCGTGTTCCTTTGAAAGTTGTTAGGACTGCAGAAAATAAACTTAGCAATCGGTTCTTCCCCTATGATGAGATTGAAACAGAAGCGGTGTTGGCTATTGATGATGATATCATTATGTTAACCTCAGATGAACTCCAGTTTGGCTATGAGGTAAGAGAACTGGATTTTTCCCCTATCTCTTAGGCTGTCCACTTCAACAATGAATATGTATATAAAGTAGAGGAACCACTGCACAGTCTGCTGATTCAGATTGTCGCATCTCTCTTTACTGTAACAATTCAGTGCTGACTGAAGTATTTTTACAGATAGTCTTTACTTTATGGAAAAACCTGCCATCTAAGAGAAGGTTTTTGGTAACTGGCATAGTAATGCCAGGAAAGTCCAGAACATGTCATGTAATTTGTGTAGTTGAAGCAGTCTGGAGACTGAACTGCATTCTTAACAGCTCCAAACAGTTTTCAAACAAATCAGAAGTGCTAGCCAAGTTAATGTCTCTTGATGGACAAGACAAGTTTCAGAGATTAAGTGTTGGGAAGAGAGGAGGCCTCCTGAGGACATGTGAAGTAAGGTGGAGTGCAATGAAAATTGGAACTGAAGAATGTCAAGGAGGGGACACTGTGATGGGTTGGATCATATGCTTGAAATGGCAGAGCTTTAACAGCTGCTGTTGTAATGAGGTTATGGACAAAAAGAGAGTTTGTTCAAATGAGTTACCCATGGCAGTACAAAAAGCTGACAGTCTTCATAGTCATTTGACTTGTTTGTTCAAAGTACATTTAAAGCAGCACTGTTACTTTCCTTCCAAAACTGTTTCAAATTAGTTTTTGTCTTCCACTTTTGAGTATATGGCATAGTTGATAATCTGACATTACTGTTTTATGTGTGTATTTAAGACAAACATGCTATATATGTAAATAAATCATAAACATTAGAAAATGTAATACCATATTTTAAGAAAGATTTGAATTATTTAGTCACACCTGTATTTGCAGTATCAAGAGCAAAACAGCACTGGCCTCTGTATGTGAGAACTAGAATATGAAGCTGTTACCTAAGTTGAGTGGAATTATGAAAACCACTTCTCTGAGGGGGAGAAGCCAGCGACATTGACCCTGAGTTTAGCTCAGTTGGTTCTAATAACCAAGGCTGTGAGTTTGATCCCTGTAGGGGCCATTCATTTAAGAGCTGGACTTGATGATCCTTGTGGGTCCCTTCCAACTCAGAATATTCTGTGATTCTGTAAATGTGATAGTTGTCTCATTTTAAGCAATCTTTAGTGCAGTTGTTAATACAAGGCAATGTTTTTTTAAAATATGTTGTAATTATTTCTTTAACATGTATACATAAGTGGTAAAATATGGCTCTTTCTCCTTCTCCAGTGAAAGAGACTGTTAGCAACTCTGTAACAAACGTTTGGATTACAGATATATCTTGTGGTGATGTAGGTATGCTGATGTAATAACAAAGATGTTAAGTAGTGGAGACAGAGGTTTAATCTATCATGTATGTCTCCAGAAAGGAAATACTTCCCTTGCCAAGTTAAGAGCTGTGGGTTAATACATGAAGTGTGAAAGATGGAATGAAGAGAAGACAACTGTTGGCAGTTCTGCAAGCTGACTTACTTTTGTCTGTTGGTCCTGTGTCAGCCAGAACTTGTGAGAAGCAGAACCTTCGTTTGTGTGTCTGAACTGTTAATTTTAACACCCTCAGTGAAGAATTCTGTAACTTCTTCACATATTTTAAGTCTGGTCACTCACACAGGAAAGGGTTATCCTCATGAAAAGCATAAATGAAGCAAAGAAAAGTTGACACGAATTCCCCTGTAGTCAGTGTGATTAGGTGGCTGCTGGGACTTGCAACTCTTCATTCCCTATGATGAAGTCCCACAGGCCTAGCTGTTGGACCGTGCTGGCTGATTTATTGATCTGCGGATGATGTGCCTTGGTTGCAGGGACTGTCTGAGTAACAGTCCTTATATTCAGTGTGTGAATGTAGCTGTTTGGACATGAGATTGTTTAGTCTGGCAGACTGAAAACTATTGCTTTTGCATTTTTTTGCATTTTAATATAAATCCTATTCCTTTTTGACTCTGGGAATTCAGCTTACTGAATGTCAATGGAAAATTCAAGTGCCTTATTGAGCAGATAGTTGAGACAAACCTATGAGTGTTTTGAATCCTTATATTTTGAATTTGGCTTCCCCCCTTCCCCCTCAATAAATGAATAGAAATGTCTTTGAATACAGAAGTATGGCAGATTATTTTATAAATACACAATTTTCCTCATATAAGGAGTGGGTGATGTAATTCCTACTCTCTGGCACAGAAACCAGGGGCTGAAGATTGATCTTTCCTGGCCTTGAGTGTCTGTGACTTGCTTGACAGGCCTGAGCTGGCTCCCAGATGTTTAAATTGTCCTCAGCCTGTGATAATTTATTTATCTGTTTATGTGTGTTACTAGAAAAGTATCTCTCAAGCTCTTGACTCCTTTGCAGGGGAATCCAGAGGGAACAGTAGCAGCATATCATGTTACTAGAAAGTTTTCTCTTAAATGTAGGTCTCCTTCTGCTTTGGTCATATGAAGGGCTGGAAACGTGACATTCAGTAATTTTCTTTTCTCCCCCTGACATCCTCAAAACTTTACATTTAAACATGTGGCAAAACCCCCTCTGTCACAGACTTGTCTGAATGTATAGAGCAAGCCTAAAAAAAAATCCAGAAAACTTTGATCTCTGTACACTTTCAGCCATAAAAAATTATAGTAACACTCAAAAGTGTCAAACATTTTTTACTTGTTAAAAGTGAACTATTATGGTACAGAGATTTATGACCTTGCATAAATCTATTGAAGCAACCAGAGAAATAGTCCCTGTGTGCTGCTGTATTAAGGTAGCAGAAGAATACTCATGGCGTTCTGACTTGGAAAAGAGTATTTCTGTTAAGTTACATGATAAAATAACAGACATGACTTGGGACACTGGAAAAAAAGCTGTTAGAGCTAGTCAACTTTTTACCCACTAACCAGTCTTGTTGCTCAGAGGGAGTATCAGAGACCCGAGAAATGGAGCAAGCATTTAGACTATCGTAATCTTAAAAAAAAAAGGCACAACTATTGGCCACTTCTGAAGTCTTTGGTGTTTGAATGCAAGACTGAAAGCAGGCATTACAGCGTTCCTACCTCTGTGTCTCAGCTGACCTTGAGGCGGTTGGCTTAGCATTTCTATCATCCTGAAAAGTGGGCATAGCAGTTTCCAAGTTCATGAAGATTCTTATCACGTGCTTATGCAGTCCTTACAAAGATAAAGTATTTTTATTACAGCAGTAATAGAAATAATCTAAAGGGGAAATACTGCTTTGAGTCCATGTTTTTTGTTCATAAAAAGTACTGCTTGGTGCACTGCTAAGTTTGTGTTTTTTCTGTTGAAAATTTTTGGCCTTCTGTTAGTAGGTGATCTTATTCTGTCTCAGAACTGGTTTTCAGTACTTCATGTCTCTGACATTCTTTAAAAAAAATCTGCTCTCTGTTGAATTGCATTTTCACTAGGCTGAAATTGTCGTAAAGTTTGAATGCCTTCTTCAGAGTTCTTCCATATACCCATTTTGACAGAAGTTCACTTTTCAGTATTCCTTTGTGAGGAATACTATAACCCTGCTTAAAAGAAGAATTATCCACTGCTGGCCACATTCAAAACTCTCCTTCAAATTGATGGTGTTTTACAAATTGTGTGCATGTGAAGCATTGATTATCTTTTAGTGGATTCTGTGTTTATATTTTGCTTTGTGTTTTTCAGTTATGGCACAAGCCATTGCTTTGAGGGCTGGGGGAAAATTAAGAATGGATGAGGGGCTATGAGAGACAGAAGGAGTACTGATGGGTTGGGTTTCTTTCAGTTATAGAGGATAGACAGTGTTTCATTCTTAAAATGTTGCCACCTTTGGAAATGCTCGTTATTTTTCTGTTCATTAAATTGCTGAAGTGCATGTGACTTAACGCAGTCTGTTAAATTCAGTGCATAAGTGTTTGAGAATGTTTTGTAAAGGAAATAATTCCCTGTCCTTCTGGCTACATGGAGAATGAGCTGTTCTGATAGCACAGCAAAATAGCACACAGAATAGTTGAGGCTGTGAGGCAGAAAGAGCTCTGGAGAGGTGAGACTGGAGAGTGTTTATGTCTGTGCTGTTTATGTCACTTGGGGAACTTGACTTGGAAACAAAATTACTATACTTTTCTCTTCGTTTTCCTTACAAGACTTTAGTGAAACTACGAAGTCAGAACTTCTATTTGACGTTTCATCCGGGAGTTGCGTTGTCCAAAAATATTTATCTTCAGGGTTGACTAGCAGAGTCTTTGGAATGACTTGTCCTCAAAGAAGCATACCTCCTCTTCACTTGGCAAGATGTTTTTCCTTGGATGTGTCCCTTACCAGTGTTAAATCAGGCCATCCTTCTTAGTCTGTGAAAGCTAATAAGATTGCTGGCTAAAATGGAATGTATTCCTAACAGACTAATAAATTATAGGCAGCCATCAAACAAGAAAATGGACGGTAGTACAAAACAGAGAGTAGTATGAGAATCATTACCATTATTTTTATTCTGAAAGCTTCCTTATAAGCAGTAGCTGTATATATTAATTTTGGCACAAGGCATATGTATGGAGTTAGGCAATGAGCTGGATGGAGGTGCTGGGAGCATTTCCAGGAATTACCATTGAATGAGTTAGTGATGAACATTATGAAAAAGCCAAGCTTTTCCACTGACTTTGAAAACATTACTTTTAAAAGGAGTCTTTGTTTAAAACATCCAGGTTATTTTTTAGATGCACTCAACTGACAATTTTCAGAGGCCAGAATCAGAGTGGGATTGAGATTTAGAGTGATACAAAAAATTCTGTATAAATAATGTGCATTATACTTTTATTTTATGTCATTTGAACTCCTGAAGATGACACCAAGGCCAGGGGCAAAAACTAGAAGGGATATGAATCTAGGATTCTGTGTTGAGAAGTCACTGAAGCCCCTTGGGAAGCAGTAGCTGACTTCAGTCTTTCTTTCAGCTGCCATTAAAATGCATGCCATGTCCTCTACAAGAATTCTTAGCCCAGTATGGTGCAGATCTGTAGCATTCTGTCAAATCCTTCATTGAGCCTCAGTAGGTTATGTGGTGGTGCCTTCCAGTGGCTGGGAGATAGGCATCTTAATATTGAGGTTTAAAATTAAATCATTAATTTTTTTGAGTCCCGGACAGTGAGGAATAAAATTTTGAGTGTTAAACATTTTGTGTTCTTTATTAATGGTTTTTATATCGTGTCAAACTAGATACTTCAAGTACTCACTAGCTTGCCTGCTAAAAATCTCTATTGTTTTAATTATCTGACTGCACCAACTTATAAGTCGTGTGAATTCTCTTCCTTCAGTTCCAGATTATCTCTGCTTTCAAGAGCCCTCTGTGTTGGAGTGTTATCATACCTAAATACCATCCCAGTACTTGTGTCCCAGAACTGTCTAGAAAGATTGATTTCTGGATAAAATACAAGTCGAGGAGTTGGAAGATCTGGTTCCCATTCTTGTTTCCTGTATGATTTTTGGCAGGTTTCCTCATCTGGATGTTGGAAATAATATCTGCTCTCATCATGGGATTCTGAAGCTGTATTAACTGCCAGCAATAAAATGTGTTGAGATGTATAGATGAAAAGGTATATAGTAATGCAAAATCACAGAAGTGTAGATGCAGAAGCAGTAACTTAAAGCTGATTGTTTTATCATATTTACTTTGAAAAAATACTTGTGTAGAGTTGTTGTAGTCCAGGCCTCCCAATTGGAATGCTCTGACACATAAAAAGTGCCCGAAGTGAACTGCTGATGAGCTGAGGTTTGCTGGATGGTGGAATTCCAGATAGCACTTTTTTTACTGTCCATTCAACTGTAGAGTTCCCTTGCCTTTTGTACGGATAGAAGAGGTTGCCTAGTGGGATTATTGAGATAATTTGTTCTTGTTGTTGATCTTGCATACACAATAAAAATTGTAAATCTGTTTGGTAATACACTACCAACCTAAACCAGAAGCTCTTGTAACATAACTGTATGTTGGAGAGTCAAGACTCATACTTTTGCAATAAACCTAGGAGTTATTTGGATTAAGGGACAAATTTTGAATAATTTGTCTGTGAATAATGCAGATACACACTACCTGCATTATTGATCATCCAAAAGAAAAACTGTATTTAGCAAGCAAATAGCATTCAGATCCCTCTAAATAATTATAATCCTCTCTTCCTTTTTTTCCTAATGCAAAAATTGTCCGCTATTTAATGTGGCCAGCAGTGTGGAGAACTAGAGTTGTGTTAATGATGCCCTTCTTGTTCTTGTCTACTGTATTTGATCCCATAGTCAGCTATAAAATAATGTATGGAGTGACAAGGATGGTATTCTGATTGGATCCAGCTGTCTGGAACAAGTCAAGGGCAAAGAGGCTTTCTATGTAGCAGTAGATCCATCCAAGCACCCACTTAAGAATACCAGAAATATTAAAATATCAGCCTTTTTAAAGCCTGTTCCTGTCAAAGGAAGAAGGTTGGTTAGATCCAAAGCCAGCTGTGAAAGTAGTTAGGTTGTAGCCGTATCTTCTGAAGTTAGCATCAAAAGTTTCACTTTAATCATTCTTGGGTTTAGTTAGGGTTAAAAGCTTTTTGAATAGTCTCTATAACAATTATTTTATTGTTGTATTAGCGGCCTTTTGCTCTGGGACATGGCTTCTCTCTCTGAGTTGAAGGGTTCTTCTACAGTAAGCTTGTGCTTTTTTGTACTTTTCAGGCAACTTTTTATTCCATGAAATTGGACTTAGAAGAATTTGAGTGATCTTTCCACCACTGTAATTCTACCCTTCCAAAGCAGATGTGTTGCATTCATGCATTTGCATTTGCTTTCTGTGCAGGCCTAGTGAGCAGTGTGTCACATCTTATTGTCTTCAGGTTTGGCGTGAATTCCCTGACAGATTGGTTGGATATCCAGGCCGCCTGCATCTTTGGGACCATGAGATGAACAAATGGAAATACGAATCAGAGTGGACCAATGAAGTCTCAATGGTGCTCACTGGGGCAGCCTTTTATCACAAGGTAATATACAACTCGTACTGTTCTAATGTGCCATGTGAACCTTTAAAAAAGAGCTGTGTGTGTGTCTGTCATTGTTCCATGAGTTTTCTGTGGTGCCATGATTATGGGGTTTTTTTACAACAATCAGAGAACTGATTGCAAACTTTCCCTAACTGTCTTTCAGTTGCTGTGAAAATAACTGATTTGTCCCTGTATAAATAACCATTATTTACCTTCATAAACTTACAGAACTCTTGCCAGTTTGCATGACCTGAAAGTACTTTGCAGTGAATGTAGCTTTGTAGCTAGCAGTTTAAGAAAAGAAAACCAATTATAAAGAAATTTGTGTGCTGGTCAGGAAAGGAATAATTATGCAATTAAGCACCCCAAAATTATTTTCTTTCTGCTGAAGTAGTCCTTGGCTGAAGGCAGTATTATGGCAGTATTACTTAGCTGCCTGCTGTTCCATAACTGAAATATTTTGTCTTGCAGTTACTGTATCTGTATTTAAAATTATCTTCTTTCTCTCTCCTGCTATCATGCAGTATTTCAACTATCTTTACACCTATAAAATGCCTGGAGACATCAAGAATTGGGTGGATGCTCATATGAATTGTGAAGATATTGCCATGAATTTTCTAGTGGCAAATGTCACTGGCAAATCAGTCATTAAGGTGGGACTTTTCTGCTGTTTAGCTTTACAGAATTTAAAAGCATGATGTACATACACACAGAAATTTTTTTCATAGGGTTGAATATATTACTTCGTCTTCCTTTTTGTCTCATTTTGCCCCAGTGTGTTGTCTTGTTCTACTTCTATAGTAGAAAAGCCCTTTTAGTTAAACTTTTATGCTAACCTGGGAACAGAGAATTGTTTTTTAACGGTTGTTTCTGGTTATTTTAGACATCTAGATGAGATATGAAAAAGGTAATTTAAATGACAGCTGTACATATGTGTGTATATGTACATGCCCACATACATATATTTTAACTGTTTGAGAGCGCCAGAGGAAAGAAACTGCCAACTGTCCACAGCTCGCTCTGTCATGGCCTGACAACAGCTGATTTATGGGAATGTTAATTGCAAGAACGTTAATTGCAAGATCAGCTTTAAATGAACTTTCTATCTCTGAATTTCCTGACATGTTTCGACACGTTTTCAGGTGTAGACATTCACTCTGTACATTCATTTCAAAGTGTGTCAACTTGGAATGAGATTTAAAGGCCACCAGGCATTACTTCAATTAGCAGGGTCCATTTTCTCATCCGTCCATCATCATTTACTGGGACTGGTGGCTGCATTTCCTAGAAAAGTCTTTAGAAGATAAAGTGTGTGTATTTTCTAGAAAAGTTTTTGAGCTGTATGAGGGCATGGAAGAGTAATTTGGCACCTCTGTGTGACTCGGAGAGTCTTGCAGGGTTTGCCAGTCAGCTATTAACTGGAGAGAGCAAAAGACCGTCTGTTGGATTAATGTTACGGTGAAGTATGGGAAGCTATATTTCATCGCTGTTATGGCTGCAAGAACAAATAGTGTTTATACAGGGACCTTGGCAGTGAGAAAACAGTCATTAAACAGGAATTAAGGAGCTTGTCATCGCCACTTCTTTTCAGTTACAGAAGGCAAAAACCCTTCAAGCCGTTTTTATTGGGCCCCTGTGAATTTTGCAGTCAGCCAGGCCAGATGGAGCTGCTGAATGGAGGAATGGAGTGGCTTTTTTCTTTTTTTTGTACACCCCGCTCTTTTTAGACAGCTCAGCTTACACTGCAGGCATGTTCAGAGGTATTGCACTGCTCTCTGTGCAAGGAGATTAATGTCCCTTCTGTTGATATTTGATAATATCTGGTGTGCCTTTCTTCAGGTGACCCCACGAAAGAAGTTCAAATGTCCAGAATGCACAGCAATTGATGGGTTATCACTGGACCAGACACACATGGTAGAAAGGTAAGTGACCACTCTCTTTTCTCTGATTGCCTTGTTCTGATCCCTAAAATCTTATCCTGTGTCTCATTAAATTAGGATGAAAAATACTCACCGACTATGTTTCTGTAAATTACTAATTTTGAAAGAATGTTGCATGGATTTGGTCAGTGTAAGTCATTCCTACTGAAAAGTATGATAAAGGGACTACAAAAAGGGACTTTAGAACAGCACAATATTTAGCAGCTTTTCTGTAAAGTTTATAGAACGTAGATGAAATTCAGATTCTTGGCAGTACTTTCAGTAATACCACGTCTCTGTTTTCTATGGAATATCAACTGTATTAAGTATGGGGGGTTTTTTTGTAACCAGATAAGTGCTAGCTTACTAAGGAGCAGCAATATAATTTGAAGTGATATTTGTACATTGTCTTTCCTCCAAAGATAGTGAAGCACATTGCTTCCACTAATGAAGGGCATTTGCCTGTATGTCACCTTTTCTAACAATGGCAACACTATTATATTTTTGTGAGAATTTAGTTTTGAAATGAGGTATGCATTTTGATAGGCTGTGACTGTCAGACTGAAATGTTGAAAGTTTGTAAGTATGAGGTATTCCTTCCTTTGTAGCAAAAGGGCTTCCCAACGTTGACCAAGACACAAAACTTCTCTCTGCCTTGGCTTCTGAATGTGTAAAATAAGCAACAGCTTCTTCACTTTTGCAAAGCTGTTGAACACCAGTGTTTGAAATGGGCTATCTGACAATAAATCTACATACTAGTTATTAGGTGGCATTAACCTGAGATCTAGGACTGACAGATGCATTTCACCTTAGGCTTCTTGGGCTGTTGCATCTCTCCTGCAAACTTGAGGAAAAATAGAATTGATGGGATAGATAAACAGGGGCATAGTGCTGAAAGAGACCACTAGAAGAAACAGATGGTTGGACTTGATGACCTTAAAGGTCTCTTCCAACCTTGATGATTCTGTAAGAGGTGACAAAAAAATTGAAAGAGCTGCATTTAAAATTGGCCATTTCAGATTTGCACCAAGAGGCATGAAATGGTTATCTTACTAGTTAGCATATTAACAGGGAACGTTTTTCTCTCCTTCTCTGGAGAACTCAGCAAATGTGAAGTGTTATATGGGCTTTAATATAAGGCTAGATTAAAAAAAAGGAGTATGCAAGTCAGAAGTAAAACATACCCCATTAAGATGGTAAAAATTACTCTGCAGAAAAATACTTAAGGAAGGGGCTAGAAGTTTTGTAGATCTTAAATGTTAGCTGAAGGGAAAGCACAAGAGGTTCGCGTGTGTCAGGCAATTCTGCACTGCCTTACAGGATGGACTACCCAAAGCCAGTTAAGCTTTCCTGTGATCATACGAGTAGCGTTACAACAACACATAGGAATTTTGGTCATGAACTAGGTTCTCATTAAACACTATAAAAACAGAAAATGAAAAAGTGCTTTTTGCTCTGAGTGCATTATGATGCAGGGTAAAGGTCATGTTTCCATGTCTATAGCAGTTCTTGTATCCTCAGAGTAAAATGTCATTGACAGTTTATTGAGAACATGTTTAAACTGTTGCTTTGATTCTCTGTAGTTTTCTGAAGTGGCGAATACTGTCTTGTGGGCAATGTTAGGTAGACTGCAAATCCACATGCTTTTATTTGCCCAGCCAAAGAAGTACATGCTGAGAGAGAGTCTGAGTGCAAGAGAAAGTCTGGAGAGATACAGTTTAGTTATATTTGGTCTTTATTTTGAAAATCCTTGATCTCATACTGAAACTGCTTATTCTCCATCTTCAATTATAAGGGAGTTATTTGAAAATCTGAAAGGGTTTTTTTTTTTTGAATCTTCTAAACTAAATATTAATTTTAAGTGGGTAATAAATGAAGATAACTGCTAGAACAAATTTTCCTAAATTAGCCATGAGTAAGGCTCTCATACATATATACACACTATTTTTGGGGTCAGGAGAGAAACTGAATGGAAAAAAAATGCGTGTATGAGGGAATCCTTGTCATATTCTGAAAGAGTAACTTTGGTACTGATAACTTTACAGTGTTGGGTATCAAGAACAATATCTGAGGTATCAGACAAAGAGCCATTATCAGCTTCTCTTGCAGCTTCCCAAAGGACCTGACTCCTTGTGTTTTAGCATTCAGAAATAGCAAGCAAGTAGTCTGAACTAATTACTTGCCCAGATATCCAGAGATTAACCTACTGTTTGTGTAACAAACAGTTTATCAGGGTTGTCAGGTACATGCACAACATTTAGTGTGAGGTTTCTGGTTCAGAAATAGCAGAGGTGCCCAGAAACTGCCTGATGGTTTTGTTAGTGGAAAAGATTTGAGAAGTTCATTATGGAGATCTGGCCAGGAGAGACATGTAAGTAGTGAGGTCAGTTGGGCCTTTTGGCACATTTGGCAGAGACAAAGGAAAGATGGTACAGTAAACTCTTGTCTCTTATTAAGAGATTTTTTTTAGCAATACAGTGAATCATGGGAAAGCCAACACTGCTATTCTTCTTACTGTGGTATTTATCTGAGATAAATAAAAGACTTCAGTTCCCAAGGTTATTGAACTCCATCATTAAAATACATTAACTGAAGAAAGCTTTGAACCAAGAATCACCTTCTTGGCCTAGGTTAGGTTTTACATCAGGTCACAGAAGAAGCTATAGGAAGATCTTGTAATCCCTGTATTTAGAGGTGTTAGCAACAAGCTTTCTCCCTGTTTTGGGCTGAGCTGGCAAAATGCCAGCTCAACCCAAGACACTCTTTAGCATCTTTGCATCTGGCTCTTAGAAATGTAGAACTCTGTAAAATGCAGTCTGGAAGGCAACTGCCTGTGCAGTAAATACAGCAAAGGACTGAGCTGGTTCTGCAGCAACATTAACGGTGATGTTTTAGTTAGGATGTGTAAGTATTTGTCAGAGTCCAAATAGGAAGCCATTTCCTTAAGAGGCAAACTGACCAGGTAACAGGTTGCAGGTACAGTGTTACCCTGCCAAAAAGTTATTTGGATTATAACAGTGAGGAAATTGATTGAGAGAGACCTGAAAAAAAACACCAAGTTCATCCGGTTGCCCACAGGCAATGGGGCTCTCAGTTTCTGAGTTCACATAATTTCTTGTTGAGCTGAGCAAGACTGCATGGTGTCAGCAGAGCAGGGAAAACCAAAAAGAATAATTCTTGGAAGCGAGCATGTCTCTGTTAGTATGAATTTGCCAAACTATTGACACAGCCAACAAAAACACTTTTCCTCCATACTGAGATGACGTTACATTCTCTTTACTACCTAGCATTCAGTGTTTAAAGTTCTGGATATCCTTTCTCATTTATATTTTCCAAAAGTGGAATTCAGGTGTTTTAGTTCAGTGCAGGAGATGAAATTTTTGGAAAGAGGTGCCTTACTTTGAAACACATTTCATGACTTGTGTATGGCATTTCTTTCCTTGGAAAATCCTGTTTCTGATCTTTGAATTTGATGTTGTTTTCCTGAGGACTAACTTTTCTGGTTCAGAGTGTTTAGAACATACTGATTTTTCCATTTTTCATTTTTTCCATTTCTTTAACAATGAAATGGTTTCTAGGTTGTTAAAGATAATGTACTACCATGCTTGAATGGATTTGCCATGACAATAAGATTGACTGTAGAAGGATTCCATCTTGATATTTTCTTGTAAGACCTCATCTTTGATTTGGGAGTATAACCTCTGGAAGGAAGAGCTCAATTTTGTCTTTGCTATCCACTTAGTTTTCTCTTTTGCTCTGAGGGTGCCACTTAGTTCTGGTTGTGACAATGGCTGGTCTGATGTGGACACCTGCCTACCAGGCAACAGCCTGAGATAACTAATTCATTTCACACTGGCCACCAAGCAGCTGTTACATTACAATGTCTTTCAGTCATTACTAGCAAAGGCAGGATTTGAACCAATAGACTAGAAGTATTCTTGTATTCCAGAAACCAGTGAGGGTCAGCAGCTGTGCAAACTTCTCACATGCACATCTCCCAGTGCATCTACCTCCTTGCCTGTGAAGTTTGTGGTTTTCCTGCCATGAGAGTTCTCCAATACACACATCATGGATTAGTTAGCTGCATTTCTCGAAAGTAACAGATGATTTGAACATCTAACCTTATCTAAAAATCAGATTTGTTTAGAGTATCTCAGTGTTGGGCATCTTGTGGAGGCAATAGAAACTGCTTAATGTTCCTGGAGAAAACACAGTTCCTGCTCTCTGTGTTACTATAACCTCGCAGTGCCCAGTGGCCCAAATCACCTTATTATTTCAGAAGTTGAACAGCTACCTGGGTCTTCACTTCAGTCCTCACTGGTGGCTCCTTTGCTCTTTCAGATCTTTGCTACCCTGGAGCAAATAGTGCTTGTAACAGATGTAGAGGTTGCTTCCTACTGTACCCAGTTTCCTCTTACCCTCTGAATTCTTTTTCTGTTGTTTCTGGTTCCAACTGTTTGAATCTGAAGGTAGGAAGGTATGAGGTAGGAAGAAGTTTGAGGGGATGAGAAGGTAGCAGAAAGTGAAGGATCTGCATTTGCCTGTGAAAATATTTTATTCAAGTATCACCCTATATGAGGTATTTTTTGACACTTTTCTCAAGCCAGAAAATGGCCTGAAAATATAACTGTTACAGCTTGAAACAGCTATGTAGACTGAAGAATTAGTTTTCAAAAGCAGTTTTACTGTCTCATCCACTTCAAAAGAGTGTTTGGGACAGTGCTGGGCAGTCCCCATCACAAAACTGTCACAGTCATTTGGTGTGATTGACTGGGTCTGATGAGGAAAATTATCCTGGAGCCATAGTGACCCCCTAGCCCTCCAAAGGGGTCAAGACTTGGAGAGCAAGAGACCTGCTCTGGGACTGCCTGCAGCGCATCAGACTCTGTAGCTGAGTCAAAGTACTTACTTCTTTTTTGTTACCACTTTTGAATGGCAAAAGAAATGTGACTTGTTTTCTTGTAGCTGTCTCTGTTACATGTAGGGAACTGTTGTCATGAGTTTTGGTATCTGAAGTTCTTAAAAGCTGTTTTATACAGTAGGTAGCAAATCTTAGCTGAGCACTGGCTGAGGTGAGATTAGCCAGGTTTTTCCTGCCTTGCTTCTACAGGTACTATGTCCTTCAGTGAAAGAGTTAAAGAAGCAATGTAAGGTTAAACATCTGTTTGCTTGCTTTTTGAAGCACGTGGCTGTTCCCTCCCACATTACTGACACCTGAGATTATTAAAACTGAGTCATCAATGGTCCAATCTTTTTTGTGCTAATGGGATGTCTTATTACTCAATATATCTTTATTTAGATGAGGAAAATAAACTAGTTAGTTGGTTTCATTTTATAGTTTTAATTCAGCTTCACCTTTAAGTTACAGTACAGTCAGCTCTGCCTATTCTCTGAGGCATGTTTATTTTTGTGGGAAAAGACAGAGCTTCTGAAGAAGCCTGAAAAAAAACAGACTTTTTTTTTAAGACTTTAGTTTTCACAAAGCCATGGTTTTTGCAAAACCTTCATTATAAACCAAATTGACCCAACAGTGGCCCTTTAAGAGACATGTTGGCAGTTAATCTGTTCTGGTTTACAGCATGTACATTGCTTTAAGAATGACTGGAATTCTAGGGGGAGGGAGAAGGGAAGCTTTGACCTCCATGTGCACATGTGCTGCTGCCAGCATCCCCTTGCTCGTCTCTATGATTAAATGGATAAATCAAAGAACACCAGCTTCTTTTCAGTTCTCTCTGCAGTGAGGCTTTCTTTTTATTTATTAATAGCCAGCATGGCTGAAATATTTCCAAGCACAAGAGGGAAGGTTTCTACCAGTTATTTTGGTGTGGGAGCTGGTAACCAGCCCAGTTGTTGCGGTTCTTAATTATACTGCTTTCCCTTTCACCAGATCTGAATGCATCAATAAGTTTGCCTCTGTCTTTGGGACCATGCCTCTAAAAGTGGTGGAGCACCGTGCTGACCCCGTCCTGTACAAAGATGACTTTCCTGAGAAACTGAAGAGCTTTCCCAATATCGGCAGCTTGTGAAGGCAGCTGTGAGACAAACCTGAGTGATGAAAACAACAGCTGAAAAGGTGCTGTGAGGAATATAAGGCCCTGAAGACAAAAACTGCTAGAAAGTGGGTTGCATCTGAGGGAGATGGAAATTAATGTTGTATTCTGGTATGTTGTCTTTCCTTTACATTGCACAAAAGTAGCTGAGCGACTGCTTCTTTGTTGCTCCCAGAGGACTGAATCTATTCATGGGTTCTCCCAAAAGTGTCAAACACACACCTTTGTCCAGAGGAGGCTATGCACTTGGAAAAATAACACAATCTTCCTCTCTGTGGTCTGACTGTCATGACTGACTTCTTCTATCAAATATGGTGCAGCTCTCTGGTCAGTAAGCATCCATCCATTCAAAACAACTGTCTACAATGTAGAGCTGCTCTCTTTTGGGAAGAGCTTATTGCCTGTGGGGCTGGTGGGCCTCTGCCTTTTGAGCTTTAACTGTTGGCTTGACTAACTGTGTAACAAACATTTTCTTTTGCATTCAGAGACCAATGTTTATTTTTTTACAACAGCACTAACAAAAATCTGTCAGTTGTCATATAGTTTAAAGGGCAAAGCATTCTGTGTTACTTGAATTATTTTGATGGATGTTGGGACACAGCAGCTGGGAGGACATAAAGCGGAGACCTGGAGGACATAACTGCAATTGCTTCACCTCCTGCAGGAATCTCAGGTTTTCTGCTGCATCCCTGCAAGGCACTCTGACTCTATGTCAAAACTAGTTGTATTAAACAAAAAATGGTGTATCTTTAGTCTTCTTAAATTTTTTATTTTCATTATCAGATTATAGTTTGACACTGTAGCCACCCATAGGGATCAAGTATGAAGTAAGTTTTTCAGATCTGAATCCTCTTCAACAAGCAGTGTGGTGTTGTACTGATTTGTAAACCAGCTAAATTTACAGAAATTCCCAGTTACAGCTTCAGTGTGTGGGGATATGTGTATGTACCAGACACTATTAATGCACACTTACAAACTTGTGTAAGTTATGTTTGTTGGAAAAACTGTTGTCTTTACTTGTAATTTAAGGAAGGTGTTGCCACAGGCTGCGACTGAAACTCAGCTTAGGAAGGCTTTTGGAGAAGATTTACATTTCTTAGGAATGTTGGGCTTGTTTTTCAATACTGAAATTGACCTGAATGAGAAAACTGAATGGAACAAAATCAGAAATAAAGTTGCCTGGACTATTACACTTGTCTTTGTGTATTAAAGAGGATCCCAGCTTGGGCTGAGACAGGAATCTCTTTTCTACCTCCACTGATGTAATGTTTGTTACCAGAT
>JAOXXN010000065.1:22180977-22255621 GCA_026770055.1 Myrmophylax atrothorax
CTGCATCCAAAAGCATCTGAGTGGTTTCCCCTTGCACAAAATGTCCAGTGACCACTAACAATCATATGTTATTCTTTGGACTTTTATAGGGCTACCTCATTTACATGGCAATTCGTCTCTGTTTTGTGCCATGGAGAGAATTGGGCAATTTACTGTAAAAATATTGTAAAATTATCTACTTCCCCTCTGCATTTATGATTGTAATGTTCTTGATGGCAAATCTGTAAAGGTAAGATGTACCTGTATGTCTTATTTGGAATGGGTTTGCTGTCAATCTTTAAATTGAGATAAATTTTAACTTTTCATTGTATATATGATATCAAAAAAGCTTAATAATTGTATATTAAAAAGTAAATCCAAGTAGTCTTTGTTGTATTTCACTTCTGGAGTGGCACAAGGAAACAAGAATGAATTTAGAAGGGAGAATTGCAGTGACAGGCTGTTTTACTACATAAATCTGTGTTAAACTTGAATATCCCACCATGTACTTCATAAAGATCTGTCAATATTTTGTCTTTCCCATAACTGGAGTTTGATGGTTGTCTTTGAAGCAGAAGTTTGCTCTGCATAATTTCATCCCAGCCACCTTTGTTGGAAGAGTAGTTGTTACCCTGATTTTCTGCCAACATCTGACAACAGCATTTATCTTGGAGAAATAGGCAACAGATCCTTTCTCTTTTTGCAGAGAGATACAGCAGATATTAAAGAATTGTACTTTTGAGAAGAGAGCTTTGGCTGAGTCATGGAGATTGTGGAATCCAGTGTGGTGGCAGCTCTTTGTTTCCAGAAGCGCTGCAGCGCCGTCCCTGCAGAGCATGCTGCAAAAGGGCAGCATGTGTGCATGGCACACCTTGCTATGTGAGCATAGCAAGGGGGAGATGTGCTGCAGTGCTTCCCTGCCAGCTGTGATGAGTCCTAAGTGTATGTTTTTAGCACCACCAACTCTCTCTACAATGTATTGAGGTTTTCCTTCCTCACAGCTCCACTGTCTTATTAGAGGACGTTCCAACTCAGGCCCTAATGTTCTGAATTACTCTCCAGCTCCTGCTCTTGAACCTTCTGCCATCCATCATGCTTTTGCTGCTGCGGTTCAAACGTGCTTTACTCTGGCGACAAGTTTCTCTCTATTAATTCAAGGGCCCTTTAAACTCAAGGACCTTGGAGACACAGATATCAAAATAATTGTGAAGAGGAATTTAAGATGTGCTTAGTACTTTTGGCTAATTTTGCTTTTAAGCTGTATTGTTGAGTGTTAGCACTAGAAGAATGCTATACTGAGACACATGAAAATGGATTTAGGTGGGCGATTTTAATGTTAAAAATACCTCTGAGATTTGTCATGAATTCTCTCCATAATGACTGTCTGATACCTTGGATAATTCTCACCAGAGCATCTTTTGATCAGGAAAGATCTCGGAATGATTAACAGGTACTGCATAAATCTCGTGTCCAGCCCTTTTAGATGGAAGCTGCTCTCATAACAGGGCCAAAGCATGGTAAGGACAGAAAAACTAAAAGTGACGGTGCTAGTGAGAAAATGCCCTAGCCAGAGACCAGATAGAGTATGAATTTTTTCATTTTTCTTTTTGAAGACTTGCCTACTTAAATTTTGCTAGGACTGCTGCTAAACAAGTTCTGTGTGTAGTTCTTGGATAGTCTTGTCTGTACACTTGAACCAAGAAAAAGCATTCTGCAAAATTGTGTTATATTAAATTTATGATAGAAAATGAGCATCCAGTTGGTCCAATTGCTAACTTCAATCTGATCCTAAAGAGTTGGGAAGAGCAGATCAAATCCTAAGCAAGTATTCCACCTATATTGTCTTTTCATTTTAAGTCCTAGACTGGAAAAAAAACCCACCACAAACTGCCAGGAAACTGAACACAATACTCTGTAGGATCTGAAAGTTATCCCATCAGTAGGTGGTCACTTCAAACCTCTTGCTGACATTGGTATGTGACAGAGGTAGCATTTGCTTAGCAGAAGAATCAGCTGGAACACTTTAGCTTTACTGTTGAGTCATGAGTCCTGAAGGCTTATGTCATGCTGTTGGGAGTGCATGTAGGATGCTGTAAGTTCTTTTTATGATGCCTGCTGCTGCTGTATCCAAGTGCAAGAAATTGAGCTTCATAGTCCTCCTGTGTGGGTAAGATCAGCGTCATACCTGAAACTGCAGATAAGGATATAAAGAGAAGCTGTCATATACTCAAGGCCTTAGGAGTTGATTGGGTAAAAAACAGGATTGAACACCAGTATCCCAAACCTGGGATTAAGCAGAACAGACACACTTTTTTCTGAGTTGTTGTTTGGAGTTTTGGGTAGCTCACTACCAAGGTAGAGGACTGTTAGCCTTGACTTTAAGTATCAGCATGCCTCAGCAGGCCCTGGCTTGAAGCCATTTAGTGACATTCCTGGTGCACTCTGTGTAATTTCAGCCTGATGGAAATGTCTGTAATGCAGTACCACCTCTGCTGATCTTCAGGATTCCCCTGTCTGCAGCTTCTTGTGGTTGCTTTGAAAGTGAGTTATGTTTCCCATTAAAGGATAACAGGGACAATTGAGGTAATTAAGTGGACTGGCTTGGAGTTAGCAGCACACAGGGAGTTTTCCGACTGAAAACAGTGCTGCTCAAAGGTTCTTCCTGCAAGGTTGCCTGTTTGCTGTCTTCATTTGTCTGGAAAAGGATCCAGTAATTCTCTTTCAAATTTCCTTTAGCATGCTAAATGCCTGTTTACTTGTATAATCAGGAAGTGCTCTTGCTCCAGGCAAGAATGGCAGCTCTGCAGTGACTGTGAGCAGAGATCAGTGCAACTTGGCCACGATTTCGTTAGGTCTATGAATTTGCATTAGTGGTCAGTACCAGACTCTGTGCAGGGCAGATGTTGTGACTAACAATATAACAGCCTAATTATTAAGTAATCTGGATTTTTAACCTGTTTTAGTTGGCAGAGGACTGGACAAAGGTGAAAGCTGGACCATTTGACCAGTGAAGGTGTGAAGAGTACGCAGAACCATGTGAGGTTTTCCATGTGTCATTATGAGACGTGGTTTCTGTTGCACCCTGTACTTTTAAGGATGAAGCTTGTCTCTTCTACCCCCTCCCCTCCATTCTGTGCAGCAATGGGAATCTGTAAAACTAAAAGCCAAACTTGGAACTGACTGAATAAAGTGCCACTTATGTATATCCAGGTTCCCAGTGTGAACATCTCATGCTCATCCAGCAGATAAGCCCATAATGCCTTGGAGAGATATCTGAGGTTTTCAGGCCAAAGGCTCTGTGTTCCCATATAGCCATTCACTTAAGAAAACCACTGTTTCTCACCTGCTTTGCTCGCTGTTTGTAAACTTACAGGTCCTTCTTCTGTGAAACCTCTGTTTGAAAGGGAAGACCTGGTCTCAGCTGGGTGTTAGGCACAGTTAGTGCTGGGTGCCCTCAGCTGAGAACTGACTGGAACAGTAAGCACTTTGTCACACTTCATACAAACAGGCAGGGGAAAAGGTTCGAAGCAGAGAAGACTGTAAAATGAGATCCGGGAATTCAGCAAGACTACAGCAAAAGGAGCAGATTGCAAACTCAGAGCATCTGTCTTTGCCCTGTGAGTAAGTTATGAACTGAAAAGCAAGAGAAAGTGGAAGATCCTTTCACAAATAATAAACACTTGTTTGTCTCAGATTAAATGCAACACCTTTAACATGTGGGCTCCAGCTGGCCCTAAGTAGATGCACCTTGCATGGCTGTTACCTTCCTTGCCAATGAGATTTTTGTACATCCATCTGCTTAAAGGTTAATAACCTGCTTTTAAAAAGAGGAAGAAAAAAAGGCAAATCTGTTTAGTTTACAGGAATAAAAAATTGTTTTTCATTTAAAGTGCCTGAACTCTGCCCTGCCTCAAAGTCTACCAGTGGAGAAGTAACACATTAACGTAGGTGCTGTAGCCACATCTCCCAGAGAGAAATTTTTCCATGTGTTTTAAACTATTTCTGTAATGCCAGTAAAAAAGTGCAGCTTCAAGAAAAGAATGCACATTTCTAATCTGAGTGTCCTGCCACGAGCTGGAGTTTATAGAAAGACTTCTTAGCTCTTTGGCAATGTTCAGGTCAGGAGCAATTTCTGATGTAAACCCATACAAGCAGGATGTTACTGAAACTGGCGTTAGACTCTCAAGAGTCTGAACTCTGCCAACATCTGGAGAATCTGGCTTTGTGTGCTTGGGGAGGGAAGGAATTTTTCTCCTACAAGTGAGAAGAGTGGATAAGCTTCCAACAGCACCTGCATTATCCATTTCTGAGCAAGATAGAAAACAGCCATTCACCATCTAAAGCACACTGATGTTCCTAGCCAACTGATGAGAAGGCCAGAGGGGATCCGTGGGTCTTGGTGGATTGCTGACAGCTGCTGGGCACTTTTTTCAGTTCTGCCTGAACAAGAAGGGCACTTTGCAGTGCTCTCAGCATCTGAGTATGCGGACTTGAGCTTTTACTGGTTCCGGTGCTGGTGGGTCTGTGCAGTCTGAAGGAAACAGGTTCACAGCTGAGTTTATTCATGCAGTGAAAACAGCAGAAAAGGCCCTCATATCCCCACAGTGGGGCAAGAGTTCTGCCCTGGGAACCCCCTTGATGTGGGGAGAAGTGAAATCCAGAGAGCAAAGCCTGCCTTGCTGCCCAGTGAGCAGTGTCTGGCTGTAGGCAGGCACCTCTGGGGACGCCATCAGAGCCACAGTGGAGAGGGCAGGTAAGGCTTGGATGCCTCTACTGAAGTGGGGCTGGGAGGGGAGGGAGTGTGACAACCTGTGGCAATGTGGGGAAAAGGAGCACTTGCGGGGGGAAAAGTCTCCCTACTGCTAGCCCGGGATATCTTCTCTCCTGACTTCAGGATACCTTTGTGCTGTGGTGCTCCAAGCATGACTGCGGTGTAAAAAAGGGGTGGTGCTATAGCATGGGGAGCCAGGTGGGTGAGGGTCTCCAGTTCAGTGGCATCTTGTTGCCAAGTCAGCTTCTCCCCAAGTCAGCTGTGATTACCTGCTGCCTCACTAAGGACTGCTTGAGAGGGGCTGGGAGACCTGCAGAACCCTTGTGAAGCTTAAGCTCTGCTAGAAGCAGCAGTTGCTGAGTGGTGAGCAAAGGAGACTATTCTCCTCTCTCCTGTGGCCAGGGTACCCTCTGTGCCATCTAGCAAGGATGCCAAGTGATGCCGAATGCACTCTGGGAGGCAGAGGCCCTCGTTAGCTGGGCGCTGGCTGGCAGGACCCTCCTGTGCCTGGTTGCTGGCTGTTAACCATCGCTTTGTACTGGGAGAGGCAGCAGCCTGTGAGCTGCCACCTGTTGTTAATCTACCCCCGGCTAATCCATTCTGGTCTGCGTCAGCAGTTCAAAAGGGCACTGTTAGTATTTTTTGCCAACTTCAATTAACGTGAGATTTTGGAGGCCCCTCTGATCACATTTCATCTGTCATGAGTCAGGAACAAACCAGCCAGATTGCAGTTGAGAGGAGAGAAGAGGAGTTTATTGCAAACAACAACAGTGTTTGTGCCCCTTTGGCCAGGGTGACTGGGAAGCAGGGTCCTTCCCAGTTACGCCACTACTTTGAAAACCTAGAAAAATAAAAATTGGTGACTGGAAAATCCAGCCCTCCACCCCCTACCCCAAATAAAAAGCTGCAAGTGCAATAACTTACTTCAAAAAAAGTTAAAAAGAATCAAGCTTCAGACTGTTTGTTCTTTTTTAATATTCCACTGTAATGAACAGGTAATACATGGTTGCATAGGCAATAACATTGCATGGCACAAACCTCACATGGCAACATGGTAATGATTTTTTTTATTCTTTTTTTTCCTGAACCTTTTAAAAACTTTTTTATTTTTTTTAGTATGTTTTACCCCAGGTGGGTAAGCTAAAGAGAAAAGAAAAGTTGCATTTATACAAGGTTACAATATTTTACAACAAAAACCCAATAATATTGATTGAGGTTTGTTTTCTTTCTCCCAGTCTCTCTTTCAAACACTGCACACCTAAACTGATATATTATTATACATTGAAAACTGTCCTTCAAAATCAGTAGTATAAAAGTCCTAGCTCTACCTACCTACCTAGCTACGTGGGAGGAGTGGGGAACTGTGTTACCAGCAAAGAGTTAAGGGGGTGCAAGGCTGCTCCCTTGCCTCCTCCCAGCTCCCTTGGGAAGCTGCAAAGGACTGAATGACTTTCCATCTGATTTCACTCCCTTCCCATTTGGGTTTAATTTCTCCCTCGGTCTGTTTGCTTTTTGCTGTCAGTCAGAGCAGCAAAATAAACACGGGGCTCTGCCTCTGCTTGATTATTTTTTCAATCCTTTTCCAGGAAACTACCTTTTTGCCTTTGTTTGTTTGGAGAGTGTTTTACAACATGCTGCCTGATCTGAATGTGCTCTGGGAATCAGGGAAACACACCTCCCCACCCTAAAACACCTTCATTACTTGGAGAAAACCAGTGGGCAGCCCTGCTCTGCAGCACACCAGGTACACCTGGCCTGGTCTGTGCTGTGTCCCTATGGCTGATGGGGCAGGTGAAGCCTTGTGTGCTGCAGCTCTACGCCCTCTCATGTGACACATTGTCACTATGCATGGCCTTTCCCTAACACACTGCCCGTGCTCACAGCTCAGGCCTGGCATGTTCCAGCAGGGATGCACGTTCCGCAGGGATGTGTGTTCTGGCAGGGATGCACCCTCACACTGCCGTGGGCTCTAGGAGAAAAGGAGGCTGGTTCTTTTCTCATCTTGCTGTCTTGGTCGTCTTCCCCATAGGCTCTACTCAGGTAGGTGCTGGGCAGTGAGACCTGAACTGAGTAGCATATTCAAGAGAAGGCAGCTGGAGCCTGGCAACTGGCTGGAGAGCCCTCTGGGAGCACAGGTGGGCAGCAGTGCTGGCAGTAGGCGATGTGCTGGAGGGCTGACCTGGCCCCTGTCTCACTCCTCCATGAGCTTGTTCAGGCACAGCAGCCCATAGAGTCTGGACCCTGCAGGGCCAGCAAGCCCAAGCGTGGTTCCCCACTGGTTTGCAAGTGCTACCAAAGCATTACCTATTGCTTGCAGACAAAGCAGTGCCTCTGAGTACTTGGCAGCAAGTGGTACCCCACCACTTTTAAGTAGGTGCCGGGAGCCTGTGCTGCTCTCACAATTTGCATCCTCCTGATCTCAGAGATCTGGGACATCTCTGGTAATTTTAACCATGGGCGACATAAGGCAGCCCCTTTCTATGGTACGTGTTGCATAGGCAGACCCAGGACTGCTTGGGAGAAATGTTTTGCTACCTCCATGAGGCTGGAGAAAGCAGATGGGTGAGTCCAGCTAGCTGGGCTGCATCCACAGAGGATGCCACCATGGGCATGGCAGGTGTTGGAGCTGCTGGGGCTTGTGAGACATTTTGGTGGTGGCTGGGGACAAAGCTTGCAGCTTTGTAGACAAGTCCTAGCCAGGGAATCGCAACTCAATGTATGGACAGGAGTAAAATACTAAATAAGAAATAAATAGAAAAGAAAGTCATAAATAGAGTTGAAAGGTATTAAAATAACAATAATAATAATTAAAATGGTGTCATCATGGTAACTTGAGATTGCAAGAACAGCGCTGACCCTGTGACCCTTAAGAAATGCAGTAGCTGCAGACTGGCTAGGTTAAGATATAGATATATATATATATGCATGTTATATATATATATTTATACAGTTTTGCATGTTAATTTAACAGCTAGTTTTTTTAAAAAAACCCTTTTAAATTATTTTTTAAAGATTTGTGTAAATACAGATGGATGTAGCTTAAAAACTGCCAGAATAAACTGCTTTTGGAGATTTGTGAGGAGCATGCCTTCCAGCATGACCCACAAGGGAGCTGGCCAGAATAGTGGCAGCACACAGAGAGGTGAGGCAGAGCCCAGCGAGCAGCTGGGCTGCCCATGGCAGAGGACAGGAAGGGAGCCTGTGGTAGGCGGTGTCCAAGGAACAACATCCCCCCCTCACCTTGTGATGCTTTCAGGCAGGCTGAGGGCTGGGCATGTGCAGTGGCATTTGAATTAGACTGAGTCCAATATGTGCTTTCTGCATGAATTTTAAGGGGAAAGAAAATGGGGCCCAAGCCTCTCTATATGCCAAGTCAGCTGCCAGGAGTCTCTAACAACAGGGATATAGCACTTAATCCTCTGGACTGTTGAACAGCTTGGATGAAATCCTGACCTTGTGGAAGTCTATGAGGAAAAGCTAGCCTTTAACTGCAGTAGGTAACGCAGGTAAGTTCTTGAATAGTTACAGCCCTCCACTGGAGCTGCCTGTCATGCCTGCAGGCCACGCAGAACGCATTTCCATGTGCCTGCCTGCCCCACCACTCTCTCCTTTGCTCTGCCTGTTGTTAATTTTCCTTGTCAGTTGTGGTACTGGGCTGTTTGGGCAGTGCCCCTTCATGGGTTGCCTGCTGACTGTGGAAAGCATCAAGCTCTTTGGTGTACCTGGGAAAATGCTCTCGACACTATGCTCAGCTGCCTGCACAAAATGTGATGGAGAAATCGCCTCCTGCCACTGGTCCCTGGGTGGCTGGCAACCTCAGTGGCTTTGGGGGCACCCAGTCTGGGTGGTGTATATCTCCAGCTGGTCAGCATGATCCTGTGCAGTTCAGTGATCAGCATCACTTCTAGCATCTAAGCCACCATGCACAATGTCTCCGCTGAATGTTTGTATGACCCTGGTCATACAGATGGTGTGCTTAAATGTGTGCTGGCTCCCTGTATGTACCAGGCATCTCTTAGCATTTCTGCAGAGAGAAAAGAGAGTACTGCTGGTTTTTTTGTATTCCAATAAATGTATTACTTTTGACCTAGCAATGCTATATCATTTAGGTAGTGTATGACAGTCTAGGCACTATGGGAACACTTGTATAGCTTGTTAACCTGAAACCTGACATTTGGTTGTAGCTTATTTGCAGCCTCTTCCAGCACTAGATATTCCTGGACCTTGAACTACAAGATCCTCTAATGCTACACGAGGAGAGAGAGCAGGGTGACAAAACAATTTTTATATGAGTAATATCCTGTAGTTGCCCTACGAATCTTGGAGACAGCTGACGGGATTCAAGCCCAGCCTGCATAACCATGCTGTGTGGGTGATAGTGTACAGCTGACTTGCAGCTTCTCCTTCATGGTGTTTCAGTGGGGTAAAGGGATGTTCCAAAATTATTCCTAGCACTATGAGATAATTCAAAAACTTGTAAAACGTTTAGCCTTGCAAAGGAGATCTTACTTAACAGTGCTATGCATGTCAGCATTGGAAGGAAAAAGCAGGGAGGCACTTTGGCTCAGACAAACCAGGCAAGTTCTGGTGTCTCCTGCTTCCTTTGCAAGGTGAAGAGAATCTGAGGTGGCTGGTGATTGGGCAGCACCATGTCATCCACCCTCGGGTCTTTTCCCATCTTATTCCCTGGCTATCCCCCATGCAGAGATGCCCTCACCTGTTGTGTGCAGCAGGGCACAGGAGTGGAGGGCTGAGGGAGGGCTTATCATTGCATATGTCTGACCCCAGGATGAGGTGTGTGAGAGCAGGCTCTCTGAGGACCTGTGGATTTACGCAGCAACTGTGCTTCCCTCCTATAGCTAGTGTCTCTAAATTGAGGTTAGTGATTCCCTATCCATTGAAAACCGGAAGAAACTTTTTGCTGTTCCACCATGCTCATAAGCCTCATCATTGACCACAGCAAGGCAAAGCAAAGCCCAAGCACTTCGTGGGGCAGTGAGCCATGCTGGGAAGCTTTGGTTTGCTGGGATACATCTCCCTCTGGGTCACCAGAGGGCTGGCAAAGACTCTTGTCATGATAGCATGTGTTGGGTAGAGAGGCGTCCCCTTCCTGGGCCTCTACAACTCAGTGCTTCATCTCAGATTATAAGATGGAGAGGAAATGGGGTAGAAGGAGGCGGGCTAATGTTGCCTCTTTCTAGGTTCGAATATCTTTCCAGCCCTGTTCCTGCTCAGTTGCGGGAAGTTGTAGCTCCCACTTAAATGACACGAGCAGCTTGAGAAGTGTCCCTTTGCTGGTGCCAGAGTTCCCATCCCATCCCCTGCCCAGGACAGAACATGTGTGTGTGAGAGTGTGTGGGTGTGAGGGTGTGTCGCTGGTGGGATGGGAGAAGCTACTGAAAAGCCAGTGGGCTCTTGCTCTTTGGAAAGGCAGATCTGGTATCAGAAAAAAAGGCATGGAGAAAAAATGCCCGGGTTATTAGGAAGGTGGTGGTGAGAAGGGATGCACCTCATCCCAGATCTTGATGGAAGAGGTGCTGCTCCACGGCCTCCCTCTCCCTGCCTTATCCCAGGAAGCCGGGAGCTGCCACGTTCATGCTGGAAACACTCCACTTACATTAACATATGTACTTTATATGCCTAGGGTAGCTAAAAGTGCTGCATTCGGATCCCCGAGGAGGCAACTGCTGTCTGGAGTCCAAGCGGATGGATTTGTTCAGCTGTCCCTATGTGCTGTCTCCGTGTCTCACAGGCACTGGGCAGCAGCCCTGTCATGTTGCCCAGGAGATAGCTGCGCTGTGCTCCTTTGCTTTCATCCTCAGGGCAGCGATGCTGGAGGTCTTGCGGTCCGGCTCGCTGTTCAACTCGTAGCCATTGAGGCTGGGGCTCATCCCCGCTGTGCCAAAGAGGCCACCCATGTGAGTCTGTCCCACGTGGCTGCCAGGGCCGGAGACGCCAAGGAACTCGGAGACACTGCTGCCCGCGTGGGGGTGAGCATGGGGGGACATGCAGGAGGGCACCGTCTCGCAGGGGACGACACAGGCAGGCACAGGAGAGGCAGCTCCATTGTTGCCAATCCAGGAGGGGTTCTGGATCTGGGGGTGAGAAAATAAGCATCAGGGCTGCCCTGTGCAGGATGTGTCCAGCTGCTGGCCTGGGGGGATGGAGTGTGTCCAGCTGCTGGCCTGGGGGGATGGAGTGTGTCCAGCTCCAGCCCTGCAGGGCAGTCCTGCACAAGGGGCAGCCAGTGCAATGTCATGTGCTATGCTGGCCCCTGCCAGCAGTGACATCCACAGCCCTTCAGGAGCCAGCAGATCCACTCCAAAACCTGTATGCCAGCCCAGAGAGGGGCAGGGTGTGCAGGAGGCTAACCCACAAGGAGCAGGATTGTGCCATAGCCTCTGCCATAGCATCTCTTTGTTTATCTGTTCCCCTCCCAGGGATTTCTCTTATTTTATTTGCACCATGACCACTTTTCTCAACACAGAAAACCTTATGTCATCCATGGTGTTTCTGTGGTCCTACCTATTACAGAGGGAACAGGCAGAAAGGGGTGCTGCAAGGCTGCTGATCCATCCCTCTCCACCAGCTCCGTGTAGCTTTGCCTAGGCAAGGGTTATTTTGTACCACACAGACATGCCTGTCAGAGCTGAGCTGCCTACAGCCCCCAGCACAGACAGTTTCCCTTCCTGTCTACCCAGCCCACTGAGGCAGCATCATCCACCCTTCTGCAGAGCACAGCCCTGGAGGGCCACCTCAAGTGACCACCCAGGGTCCTGCAGGGTCACTCATAAAGTGATGTTTCAGAAGAAGAGGGGCTGGCTCAGTATTTGTCCGTGGGAATAGATGTGCTGTGGCATGGAGGGACATGGGTGTGAAGGTTGAAAGCAGGGAAGAGGTGAGCAGCTGGCTGGAGCAAGAGAGCAAAGGGCCCTTCATCCCACTGCCCCACTCCACTGCTGGCCCTTGGGCCCTCTCTGATCTTTTCCCTCCTGTAAACTGCTTCTCAAATTTTTAATTTCTAGTGCTGGGAGAGGAGGGCAGTATTGAGGGAATGTAAGTTACCAAGGGAAAAGAAGGGTATGCTGAAAAGGTGGCTGAGAGTGTCCCTGGCTTGGGAAGCTGCTTTGGCATCTCTTGACTGTTTCATAAAGGCGTCTTGTTCAGCCTGGGGGAGATGCCAAGCAGGAGAGAGGTCAAACACTCCTGACTTGGGTGCAGTGTATCACTGGTGCAGTGCTGGCTGGGGAGGTAGCTGACAGCCAGGTGTCAGGGAGGGAGGACTCCCAAGCAGGTCTGTGAGGACAGTCAGGTTCAGAGCATCACGCCTGCAGAACTCTGCCTTTGAGCAAATTCTGGGTGTTGGGAAGAAGAGTGAAGGTTAGAGGCAGTGCTTTGCATAAGCACAGCCTAGACCTTGAGCTAACAAACACTACTCCGCCTGGCATTGTCTGAAGGCAGTGTTGTGAAACAGGAGCTGGTCCAATGCTTAGGTTACTTTGGTGAGAGGTTTTCCAGGACAGAAAGCTAAGCAGGTGAGGCAGCTGTGTGACCTGTTTCCAAAATCAGGGCAGGAACAGTTTCATCAGAATCCAGAAGCAGCCTCAAGTACCCCAACAAGGCTGCTCTCCCTCTTCCTTCGGAGAATAAACCTGCAAGTCCCCTGGGAAGCATCCCCAGATGTTATCAGGTGTGTTGTGAGTACCACAGCCCATCACTGTGGGAATTTGCCAGGGGAAAAATGCTTTGGTCCAATCACCATGTCCAAGGAGCTTGGAAACCCAGACATGGCAACAGGAAGCCTTCCTGGGAGCTGCTATTCTTTAGGCATAAGGTAGCCTTTTGGATCTTCTTCAAACTGATAGGAAGTTAGTGGGCAGCAGCACACGTGGCAGGAGAAGGACAGTGTAGTAGGATGTGCTGAGCAGGGTGACCTGTGGCCAAAGGGTGTTGCACTAAGTCACACAGGGCTGGGCTTGGTACCTGCTTTAAAGGTGGCTGCTCTGGTCTGGGGCAAGAGGCAGCCAGGCAGGACACCCCACTAAAAAACTTCCAGCCCTTCAGTTCTTGACAATGGGTATAGCCCTGACACTGCATTCTTGCAACCTTACCTGAGGTCAGATGGGTGAACCTTAGAAGGGAAGCATGACTTGGGGAGGACTGGGACTAGATGCAGTGTGTCCAGCAGGCATTGGGACAGATGGGCCAGGGAAGGGGAATGCACTCACCTGGGCATAGTTTTCAGCACGGGTGAGCAGAGGCAGCTCGTAGGCAGTGGAGAAGTGGGTCCTGACCTGCTGCATCTGACCGAATCGCTCCCTCTTGCGCCATTTTGCTCGCCGGTTCTGAAACCACACCTGGGGAGAGAGCAAGAGGGGGATTGTGAACAAGGGAAGCTGGCAGAAGTAGCTGGGAGCCTGGCAGCCCTGAGGAGCCCACCAGTGGGCTGCACCTCACCAGGTGGGTGGTTTTACATGGCCTGGAGATGGGTGCTCCTCCACACACAAGCTCTGCAAGGGGGAGTGACAGTCCTGCCCTACATCTCTTGGAGGTCTGGGGCCAGCCTTTTCTCCTAGACTGGGCACACCCCAGATGAAAGGAGATGCTCATCTTTTGGTGTACTGAATCTCTGCGGACATTCACAGCTCTTGCCTCCCTCAGCCTGATTTGTCCTGGGATAGCCCATCTTCCTCTCACCCTGAAACCTGTGTTACCCGGGGTCTGCCCACAGCTTCCCTGCTGTTAGCCAGTCTCAGACAGCAAGTGTGAATACATTGCTGTGTGCTGCCACCAGGCTGAAACCAGCAGTGATGGGGCTTTCTCCAGGGCTAGTCCTGGCTATGGCAACGCTGTTGGCTGAAGTTTGCATTTCTCACCAAACTCTCACCCTTCTTTTTCTTAATGGTGATGAGAGATAAAAAGCCTAACACCCCTTCCCTCCTTAGCTGCAGAAAAGGACAAGTGCCCTACTACATTGTCCTTTGCTTTACACTGAGGTTTCTTTGCAGAGTTTGCAGCTCTCTGCTTCACAATGCTGCTCATATCCCTTCAAGGCAAAGACCAAAACTCTGTTTCTGCTCTTATTTTTACTGGCTTGACATCAGTGTGGATTATTGCACTGTTGTCAGCACCGTTGCTCCTGATTTGCATCAGCCTAAGAGAGATCAGAGCCTGGCCCAGTGTCTTCAAAGCCTCTTGAAGCTTGTGAGTCAGGGAAACACATCAATCAAGAGCTGCTTTGAAGGCACTGAGAGATGAGGGCGATCACCAGGGGCTAGGTTGTGCAGGTCACGCCAGCGCATGAAAGGAGCAGTCCTAGAGCCTCTCGGCTCTGCTTTGAGTTTTACACGGTGAGTTGCTGGGAGCGATGGGGGTGCACTGGTAACAAACAGCTTGGCCCTTCCCACACCTGGCCATGGGGCAGCTTCACTGCTTGACAAGAGGCTGCGGAAAGCAGGTGCCAGGTGGGAAGTTCGTGTCTTCAGAGAAGAGGAGGACAAGCCAGTCACTTGGCACAGGGTGGGGTGGCAGGCCAACTTCCAGCAACGCAGGAGACCAGTGGCACCTGCAATCTGCATCAGTGCAACTAGAAGCTGCTACAGGGAGAGAGAAACATGAGGGGTTGGGGTTTCTGGTCTAAGCTGACCTTCTTGCTTGTGCTGGAAGAGTTGTTTCAGGCTCCCCTGCTCCAGTTTCCACCTTCCCACCACAGAGACAGCCTTGTGCTGGTCTCTCACAGCTCCCCACTGTGGCCATCCCCATGGTATGAGTGGGCAGTGAAGGGTCTGGCCATATACTGTGTTCTGCTTGGAGTGGGGAGCAGATGATGCAGCACCCAGGCATGTCTTCCCCATGCAGGCTGTGGATGGTGTAGAGTTTAGTACCCTGCTTCACAGCCATGGCAATACCACTAGCATGGGCCATCCGTGGTCTGGCCAGACCAGCCTTACCCCCAAAACAGCTGCTCTTAACCCCCCTACCCTAAATCAAAACCCCTATGAGTATTTTCAGGGAGTGCAAAAAGAACAAGCAGAAAGGTCCTAACATTATCCCAACTGAGCACATGCTGCACATGAAGAGCGTTCTACTGGAGCAGGTTTGATGCCCCAGGCATCTGTCTGCTTTTCTTCTACCTCTTCTTGGCACAGCCACTCCAGCCCAGCTGCAGGCCAGTCCCAGGGCTGGCCCGGATCATACTGCTTTGATCTTCAGATTCAAAGTTAGCGGTGGTGACCCAGTTCGTCCTCAGGCAGAGGAGGCCCCGCTGTGCACAGAGGGGTGGAGAACAGGTAGGGAGCAGAGTGCTGACTCTGCGTGAGGCCAGGATGAACATATGCCAGGCATATGCAGCCATTCCCTGCCTGGCGAAGGCACAGGCCACCTTGCCTGCACACCTGCGCTGCCATGCAGGGGAGCCCATCTCAGCATCCCACCTGGGAGCCGGGCAGCAAAGCACAGGCCCCCTCAGTGCTGAATGGCTCTGCGGCATGACCTTTGAAGCCATCAGTGCAGGGATTGTGTGCTCGACTTCCCCGGAGAGCACAGCGTCTGCCTTGATGGAGCCACAGGGAGGTTTCCTTGGACCAGGTGAAGCAGAGCAGGGTCTCAGCCTTTGCTCTGCCACACTTACGCATTAGATTGAACTGGCTCTGGTGGAGCAAAATGGTTTAAACTGGCAGTTCCCAAATTACAGTTGCCATGTGGCTGGTGGGCTGGAAGGCTGTGGCAAATCATTGCATCAGGCTGAAAAAGAAGAGTGTCTTCAGTCCAAGTGTTGGTTCCGCAGGCACCAAAGACACTTTGAGATCTGGCAGTAAGCCATAGTTCCAAAACACTTGTGACAGGGTTTGGACTGTTTTTTTAAAGTTCTTCTTTCTCCTCTGGTCCAAACCCTTGTAAGTATTTTACAGTTGGCTTTCTCCAGGCCTCGACGGTGCTCCGGGGAAAACAAGACAGGCAAGGCAATGTATAATGTGAGGATGTCAGCAAAAAACCCAACTAATCCTTAGTATTTCCACAATCGTAGAAGACACTGCTTTTAAAAAGAAAATCTAAACCCCAGCAGAAGTCCATTTGCCTTTCATTGCCTGTCACTTTTTATCAAGAGAAACTGCTTTCAGATGTGGATGTGACAACAGTTGCTGCTGCAGTGTAACCTGGATGGGGTACTTTGTGCAGGGACCAATAGTCTCTGTGGGCTGAATCTCAGTGTTAACACTTAGAGTGGGAGTGTAGGGTAATGTTGTGTATCTGACTCCTGCAGACAGTGCTTTGATAAGCCCTGATGTACCAAATCAACCCTATGAAAATCTACAGAACAGAAGATGTTTCAAGTCTCCATAAACATTCAGCCATATGCTGGTACCTTAATCCATATGCATACACAGCTGATGTGCTGTTGGGGGTGAAGAGGCCAGGAATAGCCTGAGACAAAGAAAGCAAGCAGAAGACTCCTGGTTGCTGTCTTGTTGCCTCTACCCTCGCACCCTTCGGGTACTGACATTCTGCCTCTGCCACCAAGTCCCACATGCCCTGCACAAGGCACAGGTGGATGGGCTGGACTGGGCCCTCACCCAGGACACTCTGGCCATGTCTGGGTAGGCGGGGGCTGCATCACTACTTTTGTCTTTCCTCCAAGTAAAAGAGAAAGATGTTTCCCTCTCTCTTAGCCCCATCCATGCAGTGGTGGAAGGTGAGGCTGGCTTCTGCACACATGTGGTGGTGGGCTGCTAGCAGCCATGGGGTTGTGCTCATGTCCTGTGCTCAACACCCCTCACTGCATCGCTGCCCTGGTGCAGACAAGAGCTGCACACCATGTTCCATGTTCTATGTTGTGTTTCTATTCTCCCCTGGAAGCCTTGTAACATCCATTCTTCCAATTCCTGTCCTCCAGCCCTCCTGCCCTCCTCCCTCTGCTCAGCCTCCATCTGTCTGTGTCTAGCACCCCATCCCTCTGCAAAAGGCCAGGCCATCTCCCCTCTTGCCAGAGATGGCTACCAGCCCTTTGCTTTCCAGACTGCAAGAACAGAGCCAGAATTCATCCTTGAACACTGAAACTGGACACCATTTTATCAGTGGCCTGGAATGGGAAATTGGAGCCTGGGATGAGAGAATTGAATAACTTGAGCTTGTTTTCATTTCATGTTTAATTTCCTGCAGGCTTAGTTCAGTCTTTCCGCTCCTTCCATGAGCCTCCCAGGGTTTTATGGGGGAAAAGGGATCAAGATATATTACTTCTTGTTTTCCTTTGCTTTTTTCCTTTTCTTTTTTCCAAGGCGGTGATTTTGCTACAGCGGAGTTTGACATTTCCCTCTCACTTTCAAGCACCCGCTGCATCACAGGGTCACCACCTAAAACATTTCATTAATGGTCCCAGCAATCTTAGTGCTGGCTCTGAGGGGGGCTAGCCAAGGGGTTATATTCCCTGGCTGTAAAGACTCCTTCCAGCCCCATCCTTTTCTCCTCTGCCACAAAGCAGTTCAGGAGGCAGAGATACCCACAGCCCAAGAGAGCTGAGAAGCCGGGGCCAGGCTGGCAGGGCCTGAGATGTGTATGTAAGTATATGCAAGGGGAAGGAGCCATGTGTGAATACATGTGTCTACCATGTTTTTCTAGTGCCACTGCTTCAGATATGCTGCAGACCTGGATGGTCTGGAAGCATCTCAGACAGTCACTGTATCAGGCAGTTAGTGATACCAAGCAGAAGCTCTTTCTGGAGCAGGAGAGGGACCAGACTGTGGAATGCCTGCCACCTCTTCACAGACAGTGTGACCAATCTCATGCATGCTGCTGGCATGGACTCTTCTCCAGGTCCAAGAACTCCAGCAGCTATTTCACTAATGAAGCGTGAGCTTGGGAAAGGTTGAAAAAATCAGAGTTGCTGCTTGCCTGTCTGGGCTCCACATCTGCTCCTGCCTGCTGTGTGGCTGGTTATGCTCCCCAGGGAGCCCAGCCAGAGGGGATGACCTCCAGCCAAAAGCTGCGGAGCATCACACATCAGTCCTGCTGGGTGCTTCTCCTTCCCGCCACTCCGCTTTGCTTAGTTCAGCCTCACAGGCAGCTGAAGCTGGCCTCCATGAAATTATTTCAGCACATTTGGCATCCCTTAGATGACCATACCTTCCTTGGAAGTGAGACTGATGAGCTTTCCTCAGAGCCCATGGGGCTACCATAGGTGTGTACCCAAACACCTCACAACAGCCAGAGCCTCTGCCAGCTTGGTGGAAGGTGTCTGAGTACATAACAGCTATTGGGCTTGCAGGGGGAAAATAGCAAGGGGGTCCTGGCTAATTTTTGATTTTCACCCTCTAGCCCTTGGTTCTCATGCCTTGGCATAGGCGTTCACTTCACCATCGGTCTCCTGAAGCTGCTGCCCCATGCCCATACCCACTCTTTGGCTGTGAGCTGATGGCACTCAGTGCTGTGGTGCTGGCACTGGAAGGCCCCCACCACAGAGCAGAGCTGTTGAGAGGAGTGGGAGACCAAAGTCAAGCCTAAACAAGGTATAACACAACCCAGAGGTGGAGACAGGTACTAGTGTGATTCACTAAGGCTGTGATCCCAAAAGTTTCTGTCATGGGAAGCGCAGCACTGTGTCATCAGCAGCAAAACCCTGTGCCATCTCAGGCTGTGCCTCCATGCTTCCAGGGACTGCCACTGCCATGATGAGGCTGAGCAGTTCACAAGCCAGCAGCCTCAGCCCCCTGGGAACACATGTGAGATACCTGGCACATGGGGCGCCCCTGAGCCTGCCCAGCCAGCACCCACTGCACTTGGCACAAGTCTGCTGGTTCTTGCTCTCCAGTGACAGGGAGGTGGTGGCTGGGTACCAGCCTGTAGCCAAGAGACTGGGTTCTTCCTGGCAGAGCTGGGAAATGCCTGAAATACAAGTGTTTACCCTTTCACCCCAAGGTAAGTGTTCAAGTGCCAGGCCACTTGGACAAGTCCTTCAGCTGCTCTGTTGCACGATCCCTGTCAGCGCCATCCCAAGTGAAAAATGTGTGCTGGCAGTCATGGCAACAGACTGCTGGGGCACTTATCTCAGGACAAGATGAAATCCCCCTCTGCCAGATATTCTCCTGACTGCCTCATGAGGTGCTTCTGCCCTCAGCTTTAGTGTTATTCAGTGGGGAAAAACCCCCAAGATCATGGGTCATATGTCGGGAACTTGTACATTGCATCTGCCTTGCCTGCCCTGGCTCTGCTAGCCAGCCCTGCATGCTGGCTGGTATGACACTGTAGCTGCACACCCTGGCTCAGAAGTGAGCAGGAGAAGCTCACTACTTTCTAGCACCTCATTCTCATTCCTGAGCAAAAGGAATTTCATGCACTGTGCAGCGTGTAACTAGATGCTGTGCCTGGCCTCCCAGGAGCCCCCATCGGCACTTGTGATGTGTTCCTGGGAAATCAAGGGCTTCATCTAGAGACAGAAGTAAAGAGCTGATGCCTTTCTCTGCCTATCCTGCAGTGCTCAGCATGCTACTCTCGAAACCAATGGAATCGTACTGTTGCCTACTGAAATGCAGCCATGTGCAGCCTGAAGAGAAACAGCTGTGGGGAAGAAGAGCACACCAGTCCTGTAAACCAGTTTAGGAAGCAAACAAGAAAAATCCTGCTTCCAGTTGAATCTGGTAGTGAAGGTACAGACTGAAGTGGACTTAAGCATGGATGCTGGCCTGACTGCTTTGACTGTTTGCAACAACTACTTGTAAAGGTTAAAGTGGAGGGTAAACTGAGCTGCCTGGGAGCTGGGAGTCTTCCTGGGGTAAGAGATACAATAAGGTGTCTCTACAGGCTAACTATTCAGGTAAATCACAGAATATTCTGAGTTGCAAGGGACCCACGAGGATCATCAAGTCCAACTATTAGGGAATGGCCCATATAAGGATTGAACCTATGACCTTATTATTAGCACCATGCCTTAACCAACATTCTTGATGTTAATGCAAGTTCTGGGGATGGTGAGCAGACAAATGCCTGCAGATGGAAGTTGCAGGATTACTTAGGCAGGAGGAAGAGCTAGTCAACAAGGTATGAGCTGCAACGTTTCTTTTTGCACATGCTTCTGAGCCCTGCCAGGCCTTCTGTTTAATCTTGACTCAGAGGAAAGAGCAGCAGTCAGAGAATCATTCACTCCTTTGATGTGGATTTTGACTCTGCTGGATGCCCAGGTTAGTTGGGGGAAGCTAGTTCATGGAAGCTGGCACCTCCGTGGATGAAGGTGGTTGAGACTCAGTCAACAGTGTAGCTGTTTCACATTCCTGCTCCTCCCAAGGTGATGGGTACACCTTTTGGCTCCAGATCTCCTGGTTTTGTACAGCCTCAGCACCTGCTTAACCAAGCCCGCAATAATAGCTGCCTGTGCTGTATCACTGTATGCTCTCTGTTGCTGCACTCCTGGTCACCTCTGCATCCCCATCTTGCTAGATGGAGCTCATCTTGTGGAAAAGCTTGCTCCCACTCAGACTAATGAACCTATGTCCCCTGTGAGTGTCCTGAAAAAAGTGGTTTTTTAAAAAGCTTTGTTACAGAGGGCGGTGAGGTTTACCCACCTGCTGTCCAATTAGCTCAAGGGCAACAGAAGTCTCTGTGAACACTGGAGCACAGGACACCAGACCAAATAAAGGAGCCAACACTAGTGTCAGACGTAGATGTTTCTTCCTCTCCTGTCCCTGCTGGACAGTTGTGCTACCCTGTGACATGGGCTCTGGGTAGGGCTAAACTGCCTGTATCTTATGGTGGGGTTGCAGGGGACCTCAGGGGTTTGTTTATGGCTCACCCACCCCTCATCCAGCTGCAGGTCATTGCCCCATACCTGTACACGAGCCTCGGTGAGGTCTGTCCTCATGGCTAGCTGCTCCCTGGCATAGACATCAGGATAGTGGGTTTTCTGGAAGACCTTCTCCAGCTCCTCCAGCTGATAACTAGTGAAGGTGGTGCGGTTCCTCCGCTTTTTGCCCTTGTTGCTCTCTGAGTCGGCCTTGTCCATGGGGCTTGGGAGGTCTGTGCTGGCCCTATCCTGGGGCACTTTCACCCCAGCCTCCTTCACGCTGAGGTAGCTGCTGTCCATTCCCGAAGGGTCAGAGCTCGGCTGCAAGTCGGCTTCTCCCAAAGCGCTTTCTTTGCCTATATGGGTGGGAGGGCAGGGAGGGGAGAGGAGGGCAGGTTTGAGAAGGGGCAGGGAATGGGAAGAGAGAAAGAAACAGATATAAATCTTTTGACCAATTAATTGGTTCAACTAGTTAAAGCCAGCCCTAGCAGAGGGGGCAGCAGTTCCCAAAGGTGGGCAGAGGTTGGCACCAACCCTGGGCAGAGACAGAGGAGGAAGGCTAGGTGACACAAGGCAGAGGGCTGCCATAGGTACAGAAAAGCTGCCAGCTTTGGCCTCAGAAGGTACTGGAGCTGAGCTGGACAGACTGTATTCAAGAGAGGAGGTGGCTGTTATGGCAGGAGGGTTGATCACAGGCTGCAGATGCCAGCACAGACAGGGAAGAGGAGTTTAGGGCAAGTTCTGCCAGCTTCTCCTTCCTCTCCAAGAACCAGGTAGAAGGATGAGCCCTATGCATTCACATGCACACAATCAGCGACACCCTTCTTCAGCACCCACACTGGGACTGAACCCCTGTAGAGCACTACATTCCTTGGTCCTGGCCACAGGAAAGGTCTGTGAGGACAGAGGGATCCATTTGCTCCCTGCACCAAGCAGGTCCCAAGTCACCAGCCCATTGGTGCTCCCTTGCTGAATAGCACACAGTACAAAAGCAGTACCCAGCAGCCACACATGGTGCTGGGTGAGGTCTGCTTCCTACTCCTGCATCTCCTGGCAGTGGTGGTGTGTCAGAAAAAGTGCTCCAGACTGACACCTCGCTCACTCTTGCAGCCTTTTGTGCAGACTTGCACTGCTTTTGGCAAGGAAGCTGTGAGTGAACCTTAGTGCCACAGAAAAGGATGGCATGAGACACCTACAGAAACAGCCCAGCCTGTGTGTGGGGCAGAGGGAGATAAAAGGAGTCTGACAGCAGTCTGGGAAAGTGTTCCTACCTGACTGCGCTCAACAATTAGTAACTAATAGGACATGATGTATGACACAGAAGTATGGTGATGCAGGAGGAGGACAACCACTCAACCAGTGAGTTGGTTCCTCTCTAAAGGCTTAGCAGCTACAAGTAAAACCACCTTTGAGCTTCTGTAGTGGGTCATATGTATCCTCAGGCTCAGACATTGTGATGGGGCATCCTCTCCTGCCCACCTCCAGTGGCAGTGGTGTCCCCTTCACTAGCCAGAGTCCTGGCAAGTGACCATGGCTCTCCCTTGTCTGATGCCATTGCTCTGCATCCTAAGGCTGTTACCAGAACAGAGAAAGAGAGGGATCCGTGTGAATGGCTGGCCCACCTGCACATGCTGCACAGCTCAGTGTCACACCTGGCTACATTTCTGACTGAGATCTTTGGACAAAACACATGGTAGCCCTACTGCAGGTTTTAACTTTGAGCCACTATGCTCAGTTCATAAATGTCCAGGAAGTGGCACAGCTAAAAGCCCATGAATGGGCTTGTGAGAAGGTGTACACATCCTTCTCCATTTCTCACTCTTGCAGCTGAAAGACTGCATTGAGGTGATTGGGGTGAAATGTAGCTGTCACCCTTGGGCACAAGGGGGAGGAAGGCCCAGGTTTAAACCTGGGAAGATGAGCTACCAAAGGGATTTGAGAAAAAAATTGCACAATTGTTATGAAGGGGTTGAAAGCAGATCTTGGATGAAGGTAAAATGGAGTTGTAGGAGCTATCTGCCAGTACTACCCTACAGTGATTTCAGATTTACTGCTTTCTCTAACACTGTTCCCTCAGTCTTTTGAAGACGTCCCTGTAAACCTTTCCAAAGTCTTATGTTGTCTGTCTCAACTCTCTTTGCTTTCATCCTTAGGAACATTTTGCCAACATTTATACTCCCTGAGTGCCAGGACCAGTATTTAGGCTGGAGACTGACACCCTGTCTCCTCTTTGCACCTGCCCTCTCTGACCAGCTGACCTCTGCCACTGCTCCTGGGGAATGCAGGTGGGCAGGCCTGTCCAAAACAGGCCCTGCCCCACAGCCTGGGTAAATCATATGCAACAGATGTGATATTTATAATTTTCACAACTGAAAATAAACAGTTCCAGAAAGTCTGCAGCAATAGTCTACTGCCTATGGGAGTTAGTAGAGACAGAGTAATAAATAAATGAAAGTATTCCAGGAATATTTTTCTCTTTTTTTTCTTTTTATTATTTATGATGCCAGGAAGCTCAGTATGTTTTCTTCCAGAGCTTTGTGCTGGCTGCCTTCCCAGCTACCAGGTGCCCTGCAACTTTAGCAGCCCCAAACATAAGACCTGACACCTTTGCTTGGGAACTCCTCTGCTGTTTCTTATCTGCTTGAGCAGCTCAGCTAGCTGGGGAAGGATCTGCAGAAACATACACACAATAGAAAAACTCTGGGTCTGCTCTAATTTCATTGACTGCATGGCTCAAACTACAGCTGGGAGCTGGGCCTCAGAATTTCAGCAGCAATAGTTATTTCCATCACAAACCATCAGCCCCAAAGAGCAAAGTGTGCACACAGTGAGTATTCCTATGCCTGTCTGCTTCCCATCCAGAGCCCTTCTTGCCAGCTCAGCCATGCTGCTGTCATGCCTCTGCACTGCAGCAGACGTGGGCTTCTTCACCTCTAGCCCTTGAGAGTGCTGGCAGGGATTATCTGTTTCCATGAGAGGGGCAACAACTGTGAGATGGAGGTCAGGACGGCAGTGCAGGGAGGGAATGGTGTGCATCCCCCCTTGACTGAGCATCACAAGAAGTAACTCTCAGTCCCTAGAAACAGGCTCCCTGACCTCAAAACAGTCATGCTAACTGCTGAAGTGAAACAAATTGCATACATCTGCATATGGATATGCCCAGACTTCCTGTAACTGGAGATGGCCTCAAAGTTTCAGGGCAAACTTTGGGGTGTCTGTTTCTAATCAAACCCAGAGAGACATTGAGTTACACACTGTGAAGATCTCCATGACAAGGAGTTAATGTGAGCCCCATTGCACCCTTACAAGCCCGAGAGGACCACTTGAAGCCTCCTTCATTTCTTATGACTCCATACTTGCCCTTGTAGCGGTAGAAGAGTATTTTCTGGCTTCCCACAATTATAGCCTGTTTTCTCTATGCCTTGGCTGCCTGCTAGACCAGTGGCACTCCCAAGACCTTTCCTGAGACACCCTGTGTCATTTGCCAGTGGACAGGGACAGCTCAGGATAGCTGGGCATGTGGGCCCCAAGCATCTTGCAGCAGCCTTTGGGCAGAAGCGCTGTCTACAGCCCCAGTTTACGTGGAAGAGATATGCCTTTCCAATCTCACTGGTAACCCTACAGAGGAGAAAGGGGGTGCAGGAGACACAAGACCATGTTGCATATGTAACCATGAAGTAAGCCCCTGAGGCAGCCAGGCATCACGCTGCTCTGCTGACACCATCCTGGGGGGAATGGTCATTTTAATCATGCTGTCAGAAGGTTTGGATTCCAAACTGTATCTGTTTTGTTCCTCAAGTGTGCTACTTTGGGAGGGTGATGAAGAAAACTCCTCACTATATACAGTCTTATCTATGAAATTTAATTTAGAGCAAAGTCTTGGTGCTTGGTGCATCCACATGGCAGTGAAGAGTGAGACATTTCTGATACACAGCTTTGGGCCCAACTTGAAATTATGGATCAGCTTTGCACAGCACATGCATGACAAGCTGCAGGTGCTTCATGATAGGTTCCTTCATGTAGGTCCTGTGATTGCAGCCTCACATCCTGTAATGCTGCAAGACAGGTACATGGTCAACAAAATCCATGGACACTGCCAGAACAGGGCAGTTTCCCATGGGCTTCAGGCAAAAAAGCCTGCTGAATCTTGACATTGCTTATGCACGGCTCTGACAACATCTTGTCCAAGATATTACAATCTCAGTGAGGAACTTAGGCTATCCCAGTCTTGGGAAGCTTCAACTACAGCCTGGGAGACCTAGTGGCATGTGACAGCTCAGAGGCTGCCAGTTGGTGGACAGCCCAAGTCCAAAGCACATGCACAAGTGGCATGGGGCTGCACCAGGCTGCCTCTCTGCTCCTACGCTGAATGACATTGGGGCCTTCTGCCTTCCCACCCAGGTGTGGGCACAGAGATGTTCCCTGCTGCCCATCCCCAGATTCTATGGCCTCCAATGCTGGCCATTTCATGATGCCTCTCCCTACCTGCACAGCCATGGTCTGACTCTTCACAGCAGTGAAGCTTTAAAAAAAACAAAAAACACCCCCAACCTCTAGTGGAGAAGTTTAGGAATACTTTTAAACTCCAGTTCTGGCTCTTAATGTCATTATCTCAACTCTTGCATAAATACAAGTGCTAAAATTTTGCTTAGATAGGGTTTGGGCAGTGTACTCTACACTTCTTACCAAGGCAGATCTGCCCCACAGCCAAGCCAGCACACCTCAAGGACTTGGCCAGCTGTAGTAACCTTATCCAGTTCTTGCGGTCTCACCTTAACACATGCTGAAGCCATTGTTCTTGTTCCTAAGCTATCTGTTGCAGCCTTCTGCCTCCCGTCTGTTATTGAAGTCTATGGGTGAGCACAAGACTATCATTTAAAAATATCCACATTTTGAGTTATATAGGATGAAATGGAGTGGCTGGATTTTAGATATGTAAATACTCAAATGTTTAGGTTTCTTTCTGCTCAAGTAGTCAGTGCTCTTGCAGGCTGCACATGGAGATAAGAGTTTAAGGATGGAGAAAAGACCCACACTTTTTTAGCTGCATGTGGCATCACTGATTTTTTTAGCAATGATCACATGCTTAATCATATCTTCACTCTTGGGCCAAACTAAAATGCAAAACTGGGCACTTGTCCCTTAAATGTGAGTGGCAGAAGTCTACACAGGACACAAACCATTGGCTTCATTCTGGAAGCTGCAGTTACACTTTGCTGATAAGCAGAAACTGGTTGGAGCATCTCTGCTCTGGGTAATCAGCTCTGGGTAAGTATGAACACAACACCTGTCCATCCAGCCCAGACAGGGACCTCATTTGGTTGGTCCTGCACAACCTGAAGGAAGGCTGGAACACAGCCTAGGCTGTTCCTCTGCCTATGGTACAGCATTCTCATTGCAGTCTGCAGCTTCCTCAGGAGGGGAAGAGGAGGGACAGGCACTGATCTCTTCACTGTGGTGACCAGTGACAGGACCCAAGGGAATGGTCTGAAGTTGTGTCAAAGGAGGTTTAGGCTGGATATTAGAAAAAGGTTCTTCATGCAGAGGGTGATTGGACACTGGGAGTGGCCCCCCAGGGAAGTGGTCACAGCACCAAGCCTGACAGAGTTAAAGAAACATTTGGATGATACTCTCAGGCACATGGTGTGACTCTTGGGGATGGTCCTGTGTGGGGCTAAGGGCTGGACTTGATCCTTTTGGGTGCCTTCCAACTAAGCATATTCTGTGATTCATTGACTTCCCATTGTGCTCAGGAAACCACTGCATGAATTTTCTCATGTGCATGGACACCATTCTTGCCAAATCTGAGCTTGGCAGATCTGCTGGCACTGCTGCTCTGCTGCCTGCAACCTCCTGTGGCTCTACAGCAAAGGGGGGAATATGGTGAAACTCACAGGCTAAAACTAGATGTGAAATACTTGATCACATTGGAGAGCTAATTACAGCCAAAGCAAATTCCTTCAGAAAAGCCTGCCTGTAGAACATGAAAGGGGTAGAGGGATATTTCTTTCTATTGTGTTCATCTTGACCACACCAAGGGCTCCTCTCTTCAAGAAGAGACTTATTTTTCTGATCAGAGTATAGAGTAGGAACAATGCTGAGGCCTAGAGCAGAAAGGTCTCAAAAACTCCTTCTGTTCCTGAAAAGCAGTCTGAGGACAGTGTCAAAGGTGCCACACAGCATCAGTGAGTCCGTAAGATTTCTTTGGTGGCTCTGAAGACCATGTATAACTTAAGTCGCTGGTTCTAACTCCACTGTGTGCCTTGGAGATGCCTCCATGGGAGTCAAATCCACCTCAGCCCTGGCTGCTCTTATGCCCTCTTGTTCATGGTTAGTTCTGGATTAAATCACTCTGTGGGTTTGGGGCAGACAGCTTGATAAACACTAATCCAGTGCTGCTGAAAAGTTTATATCACAGAGAGCCTGGGGAACATGTGCATTGTTTGTTTGTGAAAGTTGCTGTTCCTCTTCTTTTCTGGACTAGTTTTTTTCCCCCAACACAAACATCTGGTTTTGAGGGGATATATTGCTTTATTGCCTGATTAGCTGCATTTGCACCCCCTGTGGCTACTTGGGGAGAGCTCAGCATTGTCTGTAGAAATGCAAAATGTACTGCTTGCTCCTCTTTCATGTTATTTAAGGGATGCTAACAAAACTGGCTTTTACATAAACAATTTCTAAAAACTCTGCATAGAAGCTGTGGCTAGAATAAAAGGCACAGTTTATTCCCCAAGTCCTTCTTCATGTGGCACATTCATCTGAACAGCAGGAAAGTGCTGACTAGAAAATTCTGAAGGCACAAAAAATGCTTCTAGCAACCTGCTGTAATTGCAGTGGACTTTCTGACTCCTAGAACATGATATAAAGAAAGAGAAAGAAAATGTACTGCCATTGCCTCCTCTGGGAGAAATACATGGTATGACTCTTGGGGATGGTCCTGGGCAGGCCTAAGAGTTGGACTTGGTAATCCTTGTGGGTCACTTGCAACTCAGCATATTCTGTTATTCTGTGATTCTATATAAATGAAACTGCTCACTTGTGTATCATGGCTTCCTCACTACTGAATGTGAAAGGTCATTATTGCTTATGCCAAATATTTTGTAGCTGGGCATCTCAGTTCTCTCTGATGAGCACATTAATTTCCTAGTGACTTGGTTCTCTCCTCTCTGCCATTTGAAGATCTTCAGTGTCTGCAGGGGGTGATGTAGTACCTTGGAGACATGCCCGGACAAACCATAAGATGACTTTTTAAGTGACAGCAGAAAGAGGTGACAGCCATTTCAGTGGCATCAGAGCCTCATTATATCCCATGCAGGCAGCCCCATGTGCAGGGTTGGGAGTGATCAGTTACAGGTTTGCAGCATGCCAAGCTATGTGCAAAGCTCTGCTTGAAAGTATGACAGACAAGATGGCTCAGCTACTGTGTTTTAAAATGTCTTCTTTATTTCCCACTGTAGGCATGTTACAAACAGCTGGGAAATAATTGTGAGTTTCTGCTGTGTATTACTTGTGTCTATGCCTAAAACAGTACATGTGAACCAAAAGCCACCTAGTTCCTCTGAACTGATACATCCCCAGCGCATGCCAGACAAGAAAGATGGACAAGGCAGGCAAGAATGAGAAGGGGACTTGAAAGGGCTTTCAGTTTCATCTTGGCTCTGATTTTGAAACCTTTTAGATAAGTAGTCTCCTCCTTTCAAAAAAGTCCTTCGTTGCCTTGCCATGGCAGTGTCGGCCTGAGGGTCAACTTTTCTCAAGTTCCTCAGAACCATATGTAAGCACCTAATCGCCCTGAAGCCTTGGCTCAGTGCTGAATAGACAAAATATGTGATCTCATTAAGGAAAAAAATCAGCGTCACCAATATTGCACAAAGTATTGAATGGTATCATCTCACACATAGACTCATATCTAGACACAGGCCAGTAGCTGTTTGTTGGGATTTCAGTCCAAAAGTGTCCACAGATCACTGGGCAAGTGAAAGGCAGAACAGACAGATCCTCAGTACTGTTTGCTGAAGACTTTTGTTTTCCACAGACAGGCACTGTAGGGTTTTGCACACCTTGATGCTTGGTCCCAACCTGGGGACTCTGTTCCTCTCCCATCTGAGCTAAATTTCCCTACTGGGATATCCCTACTGTCAGCACCTGGAGCAAGATCTGCCCCATCCACCTGTCTGTCTTACTTTGGGATCATTCAGTTCTCTCAGTGTTGTGCTTCTTTTTAGAAAAATCTAGATACAGCAAGGTTGTTCTTCCTCTGCTTGCATACTATTCTCATCAAGTTACATGATGATAGCGTTTAAGGCACCAAAGATCTAATCCTGCTCCCTGCACTGAGGTCTTGTGAAGTCAGGCCCTGTACATGAAGCAGGAAAAGGTAAGCACTGGGGAGCTCTGCAGCTGAGAGCAGACAGTGCCATTCAATGCCTGTGGTAGCACGAGGGCACTTCAGTTGTGAGTGACAGATAAGGGTGATGTAGGGCTTACAGCTAAGCTCTAACTTGGAAAGGAAGAGCATAAGTGTTCTCATCAGATACAGATTTATATGTTCATCTTGACCTCACCCGTGCCCTTTTGCCACTGCAAGGATCTGAAAAGATCCCTTGCCTGAACACTGCAAGAGAAAAGGGGGCTCTTCAATGCAAGCTGTCATCTCCTCCAGAGCTTTCACCCACAGTCAGTCAATGCCTCCCTCTTCTCCACAAAATGTTCTGGACATTTTCCCCAAAATTTCCACACAAGACTGGGTGCTGGGTGAGCAGGACATGTGCTTCATCGGGGCAAGAGAGAGGCACAAGACACTGGTGGAGCCTTTCACATCTCAATGTGTGTTCCATGTTAACCACATGCCAAGCGAGGCACCATCAGTCATCACATGTGACAGAAGATATAAATCAGCCATCTAGTTAAGAGGGGAGCAGGAAGACAATACTTCCAGCTGGTGAGAAGCTGGTGAGACAAAGCTGCCTGAAGGGAATTGAGCCTTGTTCTGATGTATGGCTATGGCATAGTTTAATTCTGTACTGCCAGCTTGCAGAGTGATTCACCCCATCCTGCGGGTCAGTGCCTGTGTGGACACTGTTCAGTCGGTTGGTTGGTCTGTCAGTCTGTCTCTCTTCATTCTTCTGTCTGTCTGTTTTGCAAAAGCAGCCTCTCTGCAGCAGAGGCAGCAATGCATTGCTGAAGTTCAGCTGCCTCCCAGAGGTGATTTCCAGGTGCCTGTTTTGTGCTGCAGGACTGGAGCTGCACTGTGAAATCACAGACAGAGAAGAAGGGGTAGGAGGAGGGAGATTAGGGCCATTTTGTAATGAGCTGAGCAAGAGCTCAGCTCCCTCTGTATTATGGAATTCTGGTTCAAATTAGTGACAGGGATACTTCAGAAGGCTTGAGAGGCTCTGGCCAGAGAGGCATCAGAGCAGATTCTGTCCGTCTGAAGCAGCCAGTCTGCAGCCCTAATCCAACAAGGCACAGCAGCATATGTGTGCCCCTAAACTGCTCTTGTGCTTAAAGTACAGTGTTATGTACCTCAGATGGGCAGTCAGGCAAGACCCAACAAACCCTCCCAACACAGCTCCTGTGCTGCTCCTCATGCTTCCCAGTTTGGACCCACAGGTGTCGCTGTGGAGAAGATCTGCATGAGTCTGGATGAGATTATGTGGCAGCCCCATTGGTACCCAACTACAGGCCATCTCAGGAGGATTTGGGTGCTACCAGTTTCACTTGGAAATTGGAAAGCAGGAGTGATTGGAAAACTGCAGCAAAAGCAGAAAAAACCAAAATTGGATGAACCTCGCTGAACCACATAAAGGGTTGAGTTTAAACATTAGGCCAAAGTTTGGGCCAGATTTTTTCACAAACTAGCTCTGCTCTTCTTCAGTGTTGCAGTGCTGATTAGTAAAGAAGGCCCAGATAAGGAAAGAAAAACTGTCAGTCTTCCCCAAACCTGACTGTTCTTGGAAGCACAGCTATAACTTATTTTCATTCCAACTGCCCATCACAAAACTCAAGGCCAGCCAGGTCTGGAAATATTCCTACAAAGATTTTAGAAGTATTAAAAAAAAAAAAAAATATATATGGCTACCAAACCCAGTAATTCACAGTCACTCGGCCTGGGCAACAGACTGGCATCAGCTTTTACTGTCAGAGAGTAAGAGAGCAGCAAAATCACAAACTGAAGAGAGATGCAGAACAGCCAAAATGTGAACATTCCAACCAAGAAAGAAGACGCAATAACTAACAGCAAACCTGAGCCAGTGCTGCAGCCCCATAGGGTTTCCTGCAGAGGAGGTGCTTGTGCCAATGGAGATGGGAAACCTGGATTCCTGACAAGGTCTGAGAGCACCAGCAACCCCTGCAAGCCAGGGACTGTCATCCCTAGTCTGGGTGAACCCACATACAATGCAGGGAATACACAGTGCCCTCGAGGTGTCACTGATCACGACAGCTCACTGATTTTGAGCGGACATAGCTGCACTGCATGGCCTGGCCATGAACTACAGCATGTCAACGCTATAACTGTGGAGAAAGGGCAAAGAAAGAAAAATCCGTCTAAGACTGGCTTGCCTGGAAACTCCAGTTGACCCTGACACAGTCTAAACAAATATTTTTTTAAATTGCTCAGAATGCCCCAGCCTTCTTATACGTATCCCCAAAGAGTGTCATAAAATGTCTACAGAAAGGACTCTGTTAACCTCTGCTACCTTCCATTAGAGGCACATATTTCAGCTCCAGTTAAACTTGAGGTTTAATAGACCCTTGGCCTCTGTATGATCCCTCCAGCCTCTGTGGCACATGGTTCTGCCCGCCTCAGTCTGTCTTTGGGTCAATTCCAGCACTGGCATTTGCCATGAGCAGCCAACGTAGCTGCAGCCTCTGATGGGAGCCCACCATGAGTCATGAGGTGCTACACTCTCACACCTTGCATTTGTTTCTGCTGGGGCTATGAGGAGTAGGGAAAGAATGTTTGAAACTCTCCCTCATTTCTCAGTTCTTAGGGCACCTCTGGAACATTAGCTCCACATCCTTCTTATCACAGAAAAGAGAAGGTTTATGCTGCCTGTGGGAGCCAGGGTAATCTAAGTCTTTTGAATAATACCAGTAGCTGATACAAGCCACTGTGCTTGGTAAAATGCTGCAAAGCCCTGCTTGCTTCACGGTTTAAGTGCAATGCTTTCTTCATTCAAAAAAATACTTGTGTTGTTCAATAATCTGCTCTTAATGAAGTTTTGCCAGCTTATCAAGGAGTGAAAACAATACTACATGACTTGGCCAATTACTCTCTTGAGACATTTGTGCAATAGTCCAAACACATGTTTCTCAAAGGAAAGAGATGAAAATTATTTACAGAAGCAGTGAGGCGAAGGTTTGTTGATAAAGAGGCACTAAGAGGAAATTGAATAAATGTGCCTAAGACTCCTCTAGTAAATGAATAACAAATAGTATTCACAGTCAGAAGCTTACATTTTTAATTTTGAGCTGAGAATAGCAAGATACAGATGAAATGACAGGTATTAATAAAAAATCCATTAGGTAGCATTGAGAAAGGAAAACATCCATGAGTGTGCTCTTACTTATGAAAGTGAAGTTGTGACTTACTCAAAGGGTGAATTGTGCTTGTCAAGTAATTCAGAGTGCTGTGCACTCCGAGGCTGGAGAAAGGGATTTCATTTCACTTAACTACTTCACCTTGCAACACATGTAATTGTCACCAGGGAAAAAATCAAACAAACAACCAAAAAAACCAAAAAACCAAACAAACAAATCCCCTCAAAAAACCACAAGTAGCTTTGCATGAGCCAAGAGTATTTGGCCTTTACTTTCTTCTTTGCCTTCATGGTTCACTTCTTTGCCCAGCTTTCTGTGCCCAGTGAGTCATACTCCCACTGTGTCTGCCCATCCTATGCGTGCTCTCCAGCCACTTGACCCTGACTGCCAAAGTTTCTGGGGTCTGGTCACTGACTGTACTTGGTGATGACCAAACCAGGCCAAGATGTGGATCTCTGACCTTCACCTCCACCACTAAATTCCTTTATAAAGCCACTATGGGGCCAAATTTTTCTAGGAAATTGGTGCTGTAGTGGCTGCATATGGTGCCCAAAGCAGTGTGACTCCATCGGCACTGATGGACTGCCTCTGCTGGCTAGGAATGGTCCCTGGTTGGATGGCACCATGCTTTTCTTGGATCTAAGCGAGGCTGGACCAACTACTGGGGTAAATGGCCACTGAAAGGAGAGTAAATTCAGACCTGGCTAGAAATACTCTCAGAGCATGAGAAATCTGAGGTATGTTTAGGTGAGAAAATTAAAGCTGTCACTAATGGTAGAATTCAAACCACGGCTCCTTATAGCTTGTTTTTGTTAGATAATCTTTCAAAGGAAAGGCGCAGAACACATTTCCTACCCAAAGCCCAGCTCCACTGCAAGTCTGATGATCTTGCTCCACAGCACAGAACTTATGAAAAAAGTCATCATCCGATTTTTTCCTGACATGAAGAAAAGTATAATGTGCTTAGTTTTAGTTACATTCTTGGAAACAGCTTAATTGATTCAGATGAACTTCAAGAAAACAGTATCATAAAAACAGCCAGAGGCAAACAACTGCTTTTAGGAAAGATTGTTAAGTTTTGACTAAGCTAGAAGCAACTATATGCAAGATTGTGGTAGGAAGTGCTGGCAGTAGACACAAAAAACAGTGAGTCTTGTAACAAAGAACAAGTCCTGGAGCACCACTAGTTCTCAGCTGAACTGGATGACTACGTGAAAGATGACCATGAAAATCAGACTAAATTAGACTATAGCCACATCAGCTGAATTCAGGCCCACTTTCATGTTTGCTTCCAGTTAACATTCCAGGATAGGATTATACTGACATGAGTTGACTACAAATGTCAAGTAAACATTAGCAAACATTTACAGAGATCATGTTTAGGAACTTGTGAAAAGGTGTATTTGTCCTAGAAACCTACTTCTGCCAGGGGTGATCATTCAATCAGGGAACAAAGACTCATCTCTTGTGTCTATCCTTTACCTACCTTCTACTCACAACCACAGATCCTCTGCCTACTCCTTGCATCAGTTGGCACACACAAACAATCTGCTGAACAAAGACTACTCACAAACATCATCCCAACAACAACCCTGGCTCCCAGGCAGATCTCAAAAAATCATATCTTGCTAATAATTTGCATATATAATGCACAGGGTGTTCATTCCTATGTGTCTCTCAAAACACTCCCTTAGGGGAGCCCTTGTTTTGGTAGCTAGATCATCTGAATGTGGGTGTTTGATGTGGCCCCCAGCTCAGAAGGTCTCTGCCTAAATACCTCATGATGCCAGTGCCACAAGCAGAGCTTCGGTGCTTAAAAGTTGCCTTTTCTAGATGTATGGGAAGCAACAGGAAACCTTAAAAGCAGGTGGTAAGAGTGACTGCAGGCAGGATGGCCTATGGAGGAGAATAAAATATGCAATCAGAAATGGGCTGGAATCAATACACATCGAAAACACCAGTCTGAACGGCATGTACTCTTTTAGACTTTCCTAGATGCGAGTAAGGAAGCCTTCTTTTCGCTGGCAGTCTTCCTATATTCTTTAGAAAAGAGCCTATCTGCAAGGGTCTGGAAAGAATGAAATTTGGGAATAACAGATAAACACTTAAATTTCCAATGTCTTCGGGCTCCTGGCATTAGTGGGGCCACTAGGCACAGGTTGGCTGCCACTTCTCCAAAGCACTTCCAGCTCCTGGGCTGTGAATGCTTTCAAGGAAAGCTGCTGGGAGCTGCAGTGGCTTGATTTCTCCTTCCTTCTCATTTCAGACATGCTGACTTCTCAGATTTACTATCTCACAGTGCATTGGGGTCATGATTTTTCAGACTTCAGAAGAGGCAAACATGCTTGTGTGCGAATGTGATTTCTTCTGCAATCCATCTTGTTTATAGGACTTCCAGAAGAAGATATTCAGTCAGATGTAAATATGCCACTCCAAACTCCAAAACTCCTTCAGTGAAGATAGTTATAAGTCTGTAGCTTCCAAGAAGCCTGAGTTTTAGTGGTAGGAACTGTGGAAGCTCTCCATCCCAAAGATAGGGTCCGAGAGCCCTAGACTCTGCCCACTGTAATGAGAGACTTGCCTGGAATTAGGGACCCTCTGAGTATTTGCTGCTCATATCCTCTGCTTTCCAAAGCAAAGATGCAGCTTCCTTAATTGCCTTAAACCACACAGTTCTTCCCCACTGACACCTCCTACAGCTGATGAAGCTGTGACTTATAAACAGGGGTAGCACAACTAGCACAACTGCTATACAGTTCAATTTACTTTGAACTGTTGTACGCAGTGGAATAAATCTCTGTGTGTATAACTTTGTCAAGAACATGATCTGACAAAAACAAAATGAAGCGTTGGTACTTCATCTCCTGTCAGTTGGTGGACTCTGATACTTGGATGCTACAGTAAGAAGCTCTGTGGATTATTACCAGACAGGGACATCTGGAAACCAGTGTGGCATTTGTTTATGTAACAGTTCTTCACCCAGGAAAAAGTCCTTCCAGGAGATCTGGGGACTGTGGGGCACAGCTGCCCAGCTGGGGAAGGGGTGTTCTGGCATAACATCACTTTGTGCAGGAGACAACAGAGTGAGGAGCAGTTCACCTCAACCATGGTGCTATGCTGCTTTCACTGCCAAACTGCCAGGTCCCCTGCTTACCCCTGCCACCTGGTCTGGCCATGTGTCTTCAGTGCCCATGCTCACACCATTGTGTTAATACTGCTGGCATAGGTCAGAGCAAAAGGAAACTGCTTTACTCACCACCATCAGGCATCCCTGCAAAATGACACCTTGCTCAGCCTCCTTCCAGAAGAACCCAGACCCATAGACCTACTTCATCCTTGGCATACAGAAAGGAAGTGTCAGAACAACCAGTTTAGGCTTTTCACACTGGTATTGCATTTTCCTGTTGGGCCATTTTCAGGAGCCAGCTTGGACTAACTTTGCTCTCACTGGGATGCTACTGCATGCTTTCAGCTGCTGCTTCCTTTTCTTTTGAACTCCTGAGAAGGAGTTCTCAGCAAAGTTTTTGGTTTTAATGAAATTTGTGGGCTAAATGAGGCCATTCCCTATTTTGTCCCAGTAGGGAACTAATTTCTACCAGACTCAACATCCTTAGCTGTATGCTTGGCTTTCAGAAGCCAATCAGTTAGCCTCTTAACTCCTCCTTGGCCAGGACTCTTACAAATTAATGCACTTACATGGTCACTGCTATGCACCATGGTTTATCTGCTTTGGGCTCGTAATCTCTCCATCTCCATGGGATGTGAAATCACCCAGGTTTCCATACATAAGACAACATCAGAGAGTGTTTATGTTGCCAGAGGCAACACTCATATTAGATTTTCTGCAGAAGAACCTGGGCCGTTCTTGATTTTTGCTGAGTCCAGATATGTCAAACCTATATAGGCCAGATTTATGAACTTCCTGCAAAGACTGTGCTGTGTTTCCTGGCTAATGTCTGAAAAGGAGAACTGGGGTCAGACAGCACTTTCCCTTTACAATGAAAGCCATTAAAACCAACAGAATTGACAAAGGGGTGGATTAATCCTGGTCCTTCTGTCTCTCTCTTCTAAAGTGTCTGAGGGGTGATTGAGTTGTCCACTCATAGGTTTCTGGTGCTATGAAAGACACACTAAGGTCTTTTAGATGCTGACATGGGGCAGGCAGATACCAAGGCCTTGAGGAGCAGCCCAGGGAGACCAGGTAGTAAAGTGCCAAGTGGCATGCAGATGGCTCAATGCTTCCTCCTAGCACCAGCCAAGCTTCCCCTCTCCACCATCTTTACGATGCTGGACATGTCCTATTGCATTTACTAGCATCTGACAAACCTGTCTAAATACTTTGGCCTCTGCCTTGTTGCATGCCTTTCATGTCTAAGTCCCCAAATATGGTGAAAAATTCATCCCTTAGAAGCTTGGTTGCTATCCCAGCCTCTTGGTTCCTTTTTGGGTAAACTTCAGGACATTTTCTAAAGAAATCCATGGCTACCAACAAATATTGTCTGACAGATTCCATCTCAGGCAAAGGCCCAACAACATCAGCAGCAACGAATCACAGTAAGGTCCCCAGGAGACAGTGCTCAGTAGGGTTTCTCTTCATCTTTGGGGACCCGCTTGTGAAATGCAACTCATGCAAGAAATGCATCACGCCTCCTGTAGTAAATTCCCATCATCTGTCTTTTTTCCTCAAAATCAGGTATCTCATGGCTTGACCAAAGATTTTATGACCTCGAGATGTTCAAGGGTTTTGCCATCATAATAAAACATCCCAACCTCCTTTTTGAGTGTTTTGGTTATAACAAGTTCTCATGACTGTTTGTCTCACGTTGTTTTATTTCCCCACCTCCTATAAAACATTTCATCTTTAAATTCCAAGCTTTCCTATCATGACCAGAGAACTTTTACCTTGCTAGTCTGAAGAGAGTCTACAGTCAAAAGCAGACAAGGTTGCCAAATGAGGGATGTTTTTCTAATCACAACTTGTTTTACACCAGGAGCCTTTTTGAGAGGCACTTTTAGTTCCTTGAACTCTGCTCTTACAAACTTACATCTACTGGATGAAACAGGAGCATTTTCATTCCTGACACTGTGGAGGAAAGGAGATGAAAAAGGATGAAGTCTTAGTTTTTTCTTATTGTTCTGTTAAGGAATGTGTCTGCCCAAAAAAAAGGCCTTTGAATAAGGCATTGGCAGAACTAGTCTTTCATGACTATGGTCTTGTGTCAGTGTTGCTCCAACCCCACAGGCACCCCCACCTATGTTCAATGGAAACTGCTTCAGCTCTGAAATTGCCCAGCTGCTCTCCTTTTGCCACCAACGTTAACTTTCGCTTCTCACAAGGAGCACGTGGAGCTTTTGCAATCGTGGCAAGTCTGCAGCTGAGCCTCTGGGAGCAGGAGCAGGATCAGTTCACTGCAAATCCAGGCAGGCTGACAGTGCCATGGTCCCTTCCCTGGCCTTGGGGAACCACCGCTCCTTTGCTCCTGGCTGAGAGTTTGCCCAGGGTGCATGTTATGCCTCTCTTCAGCAGTTCATGCTGCTCTGGGTTCAACTTAGACTGGCAATCTGGAGGTCATGACAGCCTGTTCACAAAACACTATCTGTTCTTATTAAAGGGCTGACCATAAGTCAGGATATCCTCAGCTATACCGCAGGGACTGAGAGACTGATCATGCAATACCTGTTGTGTTGGTCTCTCGAGTGAGGGCTGCTGTACTCAGGTAGTGGGAGATCCACACTACAGTATTTTGTGGATTTGTGCTAGCACGAAAACCTTTTTCACCTCCAGATATTCACTGTGGAAACCAAAATTAACCTAGTAAGGCACATCTCAGATATTACCTAGTAATGGTAAGGCACAAGCACCCTCTGATTAGTGTATTACACGGCAAAGTTCTTGCTGGATTTCTTTTCTAGCTAGGACAACAGATGAGGTTCAAAACCTGACTACAAGCCCAAAGGTACAGCTCAGGGCTACCTACAGAGGTCGACACCACAAACAGATTACCCCAAACTCTCTTTCATAATGAGCCATGTCTTTGAAGAAAAGCACCACAGGCTGAAAACCCTAGTGCTGACTGACCAGGTCCCAGTCACAGTGATGTACATGCTGAGTGTTAGTTCATCTCCCACCTTGGCAATACTGAGCAATTTCCTGGATCCCAGCAGCCCAGTCTGCCTCATCCATTTTCCCCCAACAAGGAGACTTTCCTCAGTTTCTGCCTTCCCTCAGACTCATATGGGAGCTACATTTTGGACTGTCCCATCATTCCCCTCTCTGTCTAGTTTCAATGACCAGTACCTGAATGAGCACCTGCAATGCCTGTAGACTGCATGAGTGATAAACCTCTCTCTTGCTACTTGACTATTCCTGTAGCCCTCCCTCTGAAGTGGACTGCTGACAAATGGTGAAAAGTAGGTTGTTCAGCAAAGAACTCCAATTTTGATCACCAAGACCAAGGAAAATGGGATTTCCAGTACAACCAGCTACAAAGCAAAACTAGGTAAAGACTACAAGGGAAAAGTGGAGTTCCCTGGACATCAAATTAATATCCAACACTGGCCACAAATAAGCCCTATTATAGCTTCAACTTTAAGTTAAAACCTGCATCACCCAGCTTTGCATGTGCAGCTTCAGGTCCACTTGTTTCATGAGCTGCATTTGGGTCTTTCAGCAGATTTTCATGAGGTTCTGTCCTGACCAGAGATATATTTATAATAATCCTCTCTGCAGATATTTCCCCTGCCCAACAGAGCCACAGTTAAATGAGCCACTGCACTCATGTTAGTTGTTGTAGCCAATACCCAATCTCTTTCTATCCTCCAATAGAATATTCTTCCAATAGTTTGAAGTGATAGGAGCTGAATGGAAATACCCTTTTCTCTAACTCAGAACCTTATACCTATATAAAGCAACCAGATTCCTGCTCTTCCAGTAGCAGCTTTCTGACTTCTGTTCAAAAGCTGAAATACAATATTTAGCTCTGCCATAAATCCCACAGCCTCATGGAGTGTTTCTGGCCTTCTGCACAATCTGCCTAACTGTCTAGCAATTGGTTCATCAGCTGTTTATCTTGGAAGTCCTCACTGGAGACATGAGGAACATAAAATGCCTGCAGGTCTTCTGCCAATTTAGGTAGGTCTTTTCTTCCTCTTGCCTTCTAGCATTTGGCTCTGTCCTGTCTAGCTCAGACTGATATCTGGCTCCAATCTGCTTATGAAGTTTCAGACCAAATCTTGATAAGCCAGGTTATGTCTATAATGCAGTGCTTCTCAGCTCTCAGCTATGGGCCCTTGCCACAGCTGTGCTCCTGACTCCACTCCAGGACGAGGTTCAGGCATGCACCATCCCAAAGAAGGCTGGAAAAGAACCACACAGTGCTTCAGAAAGTCTTGCAGACTCCTGAACTGGAGACCAGCACAGTGGCCCAGGCTACAGAGCGTACCTCTTCCCCAGTGTTTGGCCTTAGACTCTCCTCTGTCCTCTTCCCAGCCAGTTACACAATGAGAATGGACATGCATCAGCCTCCCCTGCAGTCTTTCTTGAGTGGCATCACTGGGGCTGGTAAAACCTGTGGGCCTCCCTATGCTTGTGTTACAGAGCACACACATGTTGGAAATGGCGAGTCTCACAGGTGACCCACCCCCACCTGGCAGACCCCAGAGCCCGAGACCAGCTCCTTGCCAGTAGGCTGGCACCCAGGTGAGCCTTTGGTGTAATTTTTGAGATGTTTTACTTTATTTTCAGAAACCTTGCTGTGGTACAGGTTTCCTACTAAGTTTCAGGCTGAGCAATGTTTTCCTGTTTCCTCTGTTTCGTAAAACAACTTCTGGCCTGTGTCACACATGTTCCTCAGCACCTCACAGAGTCATGGTCTTGCAGCTGGGCCTTCAGATCTTTCTGGGCACTGTCCCAGCATAGAGTAATTTTCTGATTGTTTTTGACCCTTTCTGGGAAAATTCCTGATATTCCCTCCTCTCCCTGTGCACACTGTACAGCTTTGGTTTGTTTTGATTTGATTGAATTCTGGTGTGAATTCCTTTCACTTTCCACTGATCCTGAATAGATTAGATATCTGCAAGCACCTTTGTTATCTGATCCCTCTTGCATTAAAAGAATGAATACAGTTCCTCGTTTCCCTCTTTGGAAACTGCATCCTACCCTGAAACCAGTGTTACAGCTCCCAGGTCAAGCAGTCAATCAATATCCAAAGTCCCAAGAGAACTGCTTCCATGGCAGGAAGGAATTGATGAGACATGAGATATTTCTTTTAAGCAGCGACACTTGCACACGAAGCCCAGATAGGGAACAACAGCAATCAAATGGGAGTTACAATGAGACCTTACAAGTTTATTTTATTTCCTCCAGACAGGAGTCTGCCCAAAATATTTGTTCTGTCTCTTCCTTGGTTTCCTCATACCCCATTGTTAGAACTTTTCTGATGGGTCTGGATGCTGTTGAGTCCCTGCCCTTTGGTTTTGTAGGATTCTCAGACTTACACTGTATAAAGGTTGTTGTTGATCTTCATAAGCCCTACACAGTTTTTACACAGGCTCAGCATACAGCACATGAGTAAACCAGCTTACTTTTCAGGCTCCATCACCAGCTTGCCCACTTGCCTTATAGCTAATGAACACAGTTCTTGCTAATAAAGAATACATTTAGAAATAATACTGATTCAACCATCTGTTTCCAGCAAGCAGATTAACTCTAACAAGATGAACACTTATACTGCATCTTCACTAAAAAAAAATAATAAAATCAGAAGCAAACAGACTTTTAATGCTGATTTGGGAGATGCAATGGTCTTCAATCAGTGCAGATGAGAGACCATAGCTCATGCCATACCAGCTTGTCATGACTAAATCCTGCTGGGACTTGAAAACAACAGCTACATAATTTTGAATCACAGCTATTCTCAAAGACAATATAAGGAATTGATACTGGTGGGTTCATACTTATATAGTACATAAAATCAGTTGCAGACCACCTTCTATAATAGTGCTGAGTCTGTCACTGCTTATTACACATCCGAAATATCTCATCTTCTTCTCCTGCCTCTTCTCATTTGTCTCTGTTCCTTCCTCTCCCCATCCTTCTCCCCTATTTCTCACACGTCTCCCTCTTTGACCAAAAACTGGCCCTAGAAGTATTGTTCTGATCACAATTGCTACTTCACATTATGTTTACTTATGTGACAGTCAGCATATGAAGATGATTTGCAAGCATGAATGAGAAACATGGCCAAGCAGATTCACCAGGACGTATAATAACATTGATTCAGCTGAACTTACACAGAAAATAAAGTGGAGATAATTTATCTAATATATAGAAGTAACTTTCCCCCTTTATTTATGAACTTACATTTACAAGTTGAGGCAACTGAGAGACATGTAACTGTGATAAATTACTCGAACACTTTATTCACAAGAAATGTTCCCATACATCTCTTAGTAAATGTTTCACATTTCGGAGGTGTCCTATGTTAGCTGCAGTACCACTGAGGCTTCTCCTAATCCAGAACTATATCTCCTTTCCTTTTGAAAATGTATCTACATGAAGATATTAGACCTGTACTTTCCAAGCTGATTAACAATTGAGATGGGATTTTTTTTCAAGTATGTTGGAGGAATACCTCAGAAACATATGACACTTGGGATTTCAGCATTTTCTGACACGTACAACTCATATCTCATGTTGGCCAATATAGGTTGCCCAAGCTGGTGAGTTGCTTTTAAAGGTTAGACCATTAATGTGGATTGACAGGTTGAGCCTATTTTAAATATTGAGAGAATACATATGAGAACACATCCATTGCTACAGCTTCTTGCACACAATAAGGACATGGTTGTCAAGAAGCCTAAGTTAAATGCTCTCAAAAGTCAAGCACAAAATCTCTACTCTGTTAGTTTCTGACTCCAACAGTGTCTCCTTCTACAGCTGACTGAGCGCCTCCTTCTGCTAGAGCTAAGCCTCTGAGAAGGTCACACTGATGCCACTGAGTGGTCACAACCTAACCTTTCACTTGCCACTTGGATATTCCTATTCTCAGTTTTTCTAACTGCAAAATGGAAAGAAAAGTGTCTTACGGCCCCAGGACACACCACACTTTTTACATGAGAATTGCTGAAGCTGCAAAAATGCCTTGAACAAATAAATAAAGCAACTTAAGGACTCCAGGGAGTGCAACTGGCTAAAGAACCTGGAACTAGGGCGATCGAGAGGACAGGTCTGGTGATGTCCTTTAGCAGCAGACCTTGGCTCCGAGCCTCCCAGACACCACCTCCCTCTTACAAGGGAACCTCATCATGGCTTTGAATGCAGAGCTTGGAAAATTAATAAATCTTCAACATCTGAGGGATTGAGGTCTGCACATTAGCTCTCCTTAAACCCTGGGTGCATTTAACTTGGGAGGTTAAAAACCACAGCCAAAGAAATCTCTTTTGATTCACAACTTGTTTTGAGCAGTCACCCATAAAGCAGCCAGTGAATCACCCCAGCCAGTTAGTCATGCAGCCACACTGAGTGTACACTCAAAAGGCTGCACAAAATAAACAGCCTGCAGCTCCAGATAACACACACAGCTCATTTGCGTTATCTGGCATCAGCATATATTGTTAATAGGACTCCTACACCAAACCCTTAGGAAAAGACGCACTCAGTAAGCATCTCCAAATCTCCCTCCCCATCACTATTTTTCTCGCTGTGTTGCTTTCAAAAAAACTAAGACTTGTAAAAGTTTTAAGACTCTTTTGCTCTCTCTTCTCGCACCCTTCTGGTTGCTGATAACGTCCTGCTGAGGCTACAGGCGTGCGCAGGGACAGGGCTAAAGCTGAGTTAATTCCAATCAGCAGCGGACAAGTCGAAAATAAACTGCTCTAATGCGAAAAGAAATCTTCCTACAAGAAGGGAGCGACAGGGGTACAGGGGGAGGGAGGCTCCTGGTCCTTTGACACATGAGTGTTATAAACACCTCGGGTCAGGAATCCTATAAAATACTCCAGCCAGATCTACTGTCCAAGTCAAGAGAAGCACAAAACACTTTTTGGAAAGACCCGCGAATAAACCTTCCTGAGCGGCCCTAGGGGTAAGGAGCGTGAGCCCTACCTTCGCGTCTGGCTCCCTGAGGAAATCCCGCAGGTTTCCGCGGAGGAGATCCCGCACCTCCAAGTGTCTGTTCAAACAGAGGCTTAGCCAAACTCCTGGTGAGAGCTCCCTCCCCTCCCTGGGAGGGTGCCGGAACCCTTGAATGGCAGATCTGGTGGCCCTATTGTGGAAAAGAGAGGGCTATTGCCAGGGCGGCGTCAGCAGCACGCCGGCAGCCGGCGGCCGAGCCTCGCCGGGCAGCCGGCGCCGCAGCACCAGGAGGGAAGGGCCGGGTCTGCCGCCCCGCTCCGCGAAGCTCGCCTCGCCTCCCCTCCCTCTTGGCTCTGTTTGCCGGCTTCTGCTCCCTGATGCCAGCTTGGGTCCCCTTCCCCCTTCTCCTCTTCCCCCGCTTCCCCGGTCGCGCCTCCATCTCGCTCACTTCTCCCCTTTGTACTCTCTTGTTGCGCCCCGCGGGGATGAGGGCAGCAGCATCTTCCCACCCCGGTAGAGAGAGGTGCGGGGGAGCCCGCGCACACCTCGCTTGCGTTCTTATCCGCGGGAAAGGAGCCCGGGCAGGAGCCGAGAGCCGAGATCAAAGCTGAGGGGAGAGGGAAGGGGAGGCAGGACTGAATGGCCGCTGCAGCAGCGGCTCGAGAGGGGCAGCGACCGCCGTCCTCTCCTCGCAGAGCGGGTTCCTGCGGAGATGCTCAGTGAGGCGGCCAGCATCCCGGTGCGGGCTGAGGGGGCACGGCATAGTCCCGTGAGGAGGAGCACCGAAAAAGTCCCAAGGGGAGCACACAGCCCCCGTAACCCCGTTCCCCTCCCGGCAAGGGGCTGCGGCGGGAGTCGGGGGCAGGGAACAGATGCTGTCAGTAGTTCCCGGCGCACAACGAAATCCGCAGAGCCCTTGAACATCGGGGAGGGCTCTGCGCGGCGCCGCGGGGAGCCCCGAGCCCCTGGCAGCGAGCAGTCTCTCGTGGGAGGCGGAGAGGGACTGCCAGCGAGGTCGTTCCTGCCGTGCCTGCAGCTTACATTACATCAGGGGAGGAGGAGGAGAAATGCGTTAAAAGTGTCAATTGAAAAAAACAGGCAGCTAGCCTCCGATTCCTACAGCAGTGGCTTTCTGCACTTCTAGTAACAACGCACTTATGGCTGCACTTTTTATTTGCTAGCTAAATAAAAGAAATGATCGTTATTTGCATAACACGGCACTTAAGGAATTTCCTCTGTTAAAAAAAGACCGTTTCCTTTCTCCTGTTTCTTTTGAGTAAATATCTACATCACATTCGCCTTCACTGCCTAAAGGATTTTATTCCACCCAGTATTTTGAGACAGCAATATACGTATACATTTCTATGTGTATATGGGTATGTGCACACATACGTTTCAAGACATATAACTTACTTCAGCTCCACGCAGTAGAAATAACAAGTCAGATTACCACAGCATATAAATCATTCGAAAGCTCTTTTCCCTTCTAAGCCCAGATATATAACCTGTTCTGAGGACTAGATGATTTTGACGGTCTCTTCCAACCTTCGTAATTCTATGATTCTATGGCTTTTATTTAGGAATCCGGCTTTGATTGCCCGTGACAGTTTGCGGAATAACCCGTACCCCTGTTCGCGACAGGGAATGCGGGGAAACCGTGCGAGGCCGCCGGCCCGCCGCAGCGCACAAGCAGAAGGGCTTCGAGTGGGGCGTGAGGAGCCCTGTCGGGAGCCCCACAGGGCCAGGCCGGCAGCCGCCGCTGCCAGCGGGCCGCGGGGAGCCCGGCCGAGAGCCAGGGCCACCCGGTGCCACCGTCCCTGCCACCAGCACGGCTGGAAGCGCTCCGACGATTCCCGTCCGTGTCCTCCGTGTATTTACGGCCGCAGCTCACCCTTTGCCTATATTTATCCGTACAATGCAGTGGAAGGGCTTAGATCTAGAAATAGAAGCCTAGAGCAATAGATGGCAGGCTCGGGCTTTTTATAACTCAAAAAGTCTTGTTTATTAAAGGAATAAAATAAAATTAAATAACAACAACAGCAAAAATGAACGGACACCCTATCCCGCCGGCTGGCAGAGTGCTTGCCATGTCCACCGTGCCCCGGCGGAGTGCCCAGCCGCTCCGCTCTGGGCTCGGCCGGGGCCTCTATCAGCGACAGGGGGAAAGGAGAAGGCAAGATCTGGGGCTCTCAGTGAGGGGAGCAGAGTCCCCCGGGGATGCGGAGACCGGCCTGGGCGATGGGCTCGCCTCAGCGCCGGGTAAGCCGGCCGTTTGAGCATCGCCTGGCGGGAGAGCCTGCCTGTGTGTCGTTCTCGGTTTGTTTAGGATTTTTTTTCTCTTCTTTTTGGGTTTTGTGGGTTTTTTTAAATTGAGGGATTTACGGTCACGGCGTCCCACCACTCCGGCATCCTGCTCAGGCCCGGACAATAGGGAACGCAAGGAGCCAGCAGTCCCCACCGTCGCCGCGCTCCTTCGCCCTGCACAGCGCGCATGGCAGTACCAACTCCGAAGCTGCCGTTGAGACTCAACGGGAGGCAGCGGGGCAGCCGTCTGTTCCCCGGCTACGCGAGCAAACCCCTCTGCATAGCTCTCCACACCCGTCCTGTCCTGCCTGCACTCCGGCTGGCCGCGCTTGTGCCCGCTGCAGACAACGAGGACGACTTTCTCTACCCCTGCGCTCACCCACGGCCAGGTTGTTTATCCGATCTCGGAGGTTTCTCGGTCCCTTTAGCCCGTCGCGGGCTTCCCGGGGCACAACTCCTGCGCCCGGCGCGGTGGGTCTCGGTCCGTCCTTGGTAAAAGACGGAGGGACGCCTACGGGTGTTGCAGCCGCTCTGTGAACCCCCGATATGGCTATTATTAGCGAGTCTCTCTCTTCAACCATTAAGCACTATTATTATCACTATTGCTGTTAATTATCCTCTCCGAACCATGTGTCTCTCATTATAGCCCACCGACCCTAGCCACATCACAAGGGGCTCACAACGAGCGCGGTCTGGACCAGTCCGGGCCACCCGTCTCCGGAGCGGGGCTCCCACTGAAGGACAACGCGGAGCCCCGCTTGAAAATGAATGAGGGGAACCCCGGCGGTGTTAAGGAGGGTAATAAACCCATGTGATTCTACCGGGGATTGTAATGTGACATCACAGGCTATGCCGGTGCCCTGGGCTTTGCAACCTACAAAACCAAGAGAGCCGGTTAGCAGGGACAGAATGGCAGGACGGCCGGGAACGCATGGGGTCTCCCCTGCGCTCCCACTCCCGGAGGAAGCGAGGTCCGGGAACCTCCCGCCCGGGCCGCAACCCTGCTGGGCTTCCCGGTCCCATCGTGTCTTTCTCCGTGAAGCCCAACCTGAGACCAGAAGGCCTCTGCGGCTGAATGAGGCCTTGACTCCGGTGGGGCTTGTGCGCCGACGGTGAAAGGGCAGGGAAAGACAGGGAGCGTGGAAGAGGGAAACAGCTCCAGTCATGGCCAGAATAGACGCGAAAGCAGCACTCAAACAGTCCTCATGCCATTCCGCGGCCCGGTGGGGAGATGCCCGAGAGAGGAGAGCTGTGGGCAAGGACCTGTGAGGGTCAGGGCAGGAGCACAGCGCGGCCCGAGGAACAGGGACGGGATCGACCCCTGCGTGCCCAGACGCACTGTAGCCGGGCTGTGCCTGCGGCTCCTGGGCACGGCTGTAGGGTGAGGATTTACTGCCCTTTCTCCGTGAGGGGAAATCACCTGTGTGGGGAGGAACTGGGGCTGTGGACCTGGATCCGGGGACACCACAGCTGCAAGCAGGGGGCGATGGACGGCGCCTGAACGCAACCCATCACGACAGGGTTTAGGAGACGGGTAGAGGGAGAACTCTGCCCACTTCTAAATCTAAAGATGGGGGTAAAAAGGTAAGTATAGAGGGAAAAGTGCTCAAATGATGGCGAGAGCCTAGAAATGGGATTGCCGTTCTGACTCTGCCTATCCTGAGCCCTCACACCGCCCGTTTTAGGGTCTCCCTGGAGACATGGTCCTATCGCTGTCCTTGCCAGTTCGGTACACGGTGGACTGACGCATAGAGGATGGGAATCCCGTCAGCAGCGATGTGCTCAATCTGAGCCCCTCTTTGTCCACACAGACATCACCGTGAAGGAGCGATTTCTTTTCCACTTTCACTTCCTAGGAAAACTGACTAGGGGGATTTATTTATTTCGTTGTTGAATTTTTGTTTGTTTGTTTTTAAGGAGTATTGTTTGTTTTCCTTTTCCCTAATAGCCCAGAGACAACAGAGACCTCACGAAGAAGCATTTTAAAGCCACTCTCGGAAACTATAGGAGAAGCGCCCCCGTTCCCGGCTGTCCTACCGAGCACCAGCGCGAGGGAGTGTCTTAATTGACGATAATGACCCGCGGAGGGGATGCGAGGGGGTTATCTGCAGCCGGGCAGAAATCAATTAGGGAAGTGGTAACTAGGGGAGAAAGTAAGAGACAGGAGAGACTGATGCAGCCAAAAGGGAAGATTTCTGTGAAGTTTTCCAGAAATTCTTCCTGTGGAGAGAGGTCCCCGCGGAGAGCACGTATGCGCAGCCCGACACTTCGCTCTTTCTCTTTCTCTCCCGGTTTCTGCGGAGCTCCCCGCACTGCTCAAGAGCTAACGCTTTGCGGGAGCGCGTCGGCCCCGTTCCGAAATTACGATTAAGATCACCGCAAAGAGGGACACTGCGGGAAAGGAGGCTTCCCACGAGCATCACGAGCTCCAAATCCGTCTGTAAATGAAGATATTTGTGGAGCACGGCGGCACCCACTGCTGCTGGAGGAAGCTGCGCGCCGGAGCCGGGCAAGGTCTCCTTGACACCGGTAGGGGTTTCTTCTGCCGGGCAGCCACCCCCCACATCCCCGGGAGGCCCTTTTCAGGCCCGGGAGTACCTCTCCGGTTTCGCCTTCAGTGTTTCCCCCCCGCCGCACGACAAGGACTCACCGTAACAGGAGACCTGCAGGGCTCCGTTGTGGCCGCTGCTCTCTTGCAGCTTGATGTTGCTGTCCGGGGGGGTTTTGCAGGGGCCTCGCTGCATGTAGAGGTGCGGCGGCTGTTGCTGTGGAGGGTATTTGTTAAAGGAGGTCGGTGCCCCGGCGGAGCCGGCAGCCTGCACACTGCTATCCAGGGACTGACATTCCTGCTGGCTGTAGCGGCTCCGGCACTTAGTGTTGCTGTCACCAAAGCCTTGTCCTTTGCTGGCCAGGAAAGTAGGGCTGAACTTGTCACTTGCTTGAAATGCCCTAAAAGGCGAGGAGCCTTCTGTGTTCTGGGAGGCTGCGTTGTAGTAGGAATCCATGGCAGCCGGATCACAATAAGAAACACAAGTATCAGCATTCATTCCTAAAATTAAAAGGCCCGAGTGTCCTTAATGCGCTTGGAGGGGCACCAGGAATCACTCTTTCTCTCTCCCTCTCGCATAGACACAGACTCACAGCTGGGCCAGGGAGCTCTAAGAGAATTCAGATGTTCGTGAAAGCTGACCAGATCTCCAAACCCCCTTAAGATCTCGCACAGTAAAAGGGGTCTTTTTCTTTCCCTCCCTCTCTCACACACGCTTGCCCTCCGTCTCTCCCTCCAAACTACACTCTAAAGAGACTCTTCTCTGCACTTCCCCATCCCCCCCCCGATAGGAAAAAAAAAAAAGAGAGACCTCTCCCCCAATTAATATGTAGATGATGACAGTGGAGGGGAGGGGGCCCAGGAAGGGGTGTGTGTAAGTCTGTGTGTGTATGGGGGTGTGTAGAAGTGGAGGGGGGGTGGAGGTCATATCTTTTGCGTTAAAAAAAAACAATAACAAACAAGACACCCCCCCCCCAAAAACCCCAAATCAACCCTAAAAGTTTCGATGATTAAAAAACAGTAAATCAAGCAGATGACACGAACGCCACGAAGGGATGGGTGCGGGATCCGCGCCGGCGGAAGCGCTGGGGACAATTAAATTGTCGTGACACTGTCTCTTCGCTCCGGCCCTCTTCCCTGCTCACTTCCCCAGCTGCGGGGACGGTCGCTGCCGCGGCCCCCTCCTCTGTATTAAAGGCGATACCGATTTCGCTCTCAGCTATATGCCTTTAAGCCTCTCTCCCCCTCCCATAGCATTAACCCCTTCAGGAACGACAGCTCTCTCCGCGCTGCCGTAAGGCGGTGCCGCCGTCGCCTCGCACATGGCCGGGCGAGCTCTCCCTCGCGCCTCGGCGCACCTTTATGATGGCCATTATTTATTTACCTCTAAAAACGTGCTCACTCCAGGTGTAAAACAACTGGACCCAAACGGAAGAGCGGGAGGGAGGGATGTTAAGAGGGTAACAAAGCACACAAAATTGGACCAGGCTTCTGGGATTACCAGAGGTGACTTGTAAAAGGACAGAGCCTGACAGAAACCCTTTTTGGTTTGAGGGGTCAATTGCAACCCAAAAAGGGCTTAAAATAAGTCAATACTCACCTTTCGTCGTCCGTCCCCTCCACCCCCCGCCATTCAACCTGATTCCCCTCCTCCCCCAATTAACTCCTACTACCCCTTCCACCGTTCCACTTACTCTTACGCTGCTTTCCTCCCATCCCCACCTCTGGTTTCTATTGCTCACTTACCTTGAAGTATTCAGTAATAAAGATATTACGCAAACTAAATGCACAGTTCTTCGATCAAGAAGAAAAAATAGAAAAGTAAAAAGGAAATAAAAGCAGGCGAAATTTATGAAATTAATGTGAAAAAGTGAAAAAAGGAAGAAAAGAAGGCCCTTAACTCCTTCGGGAACGCAGACCGTGACGGAGCCGGCTGCAGGCAGGGAGCGGGGGTACCGTCGGCTGTTCTGGGCTTCAAGCGGGCTCCCCCCGGGGCCCGGCCCATGTGTCCTCCATTCTGCCGCGCAGCTTCCTCCACCCCGTACAGAGTGGGGGAGGACTCGTGGCTTTCATCTGTGTGTGCGTGTATCTGTGTGCGCGGAGGGGAGCGGGCTGAGGCTCGTGAGAGAACGGGGAGGCAGAATGGGGATGCGACCCCCGAGACCACTGCTCGGGAGGGGCCCGTTGCCACCACTCCCCTCCAGGCCTTTGCTGCACAAGCAAGACCAGCACCGCCGATTTCATTAGCTCAGATCTGACAAGAACAGGGGCTTACCCCTCGCCTCCCAGAAGCAGAAGGGATTTCTAGAGAAGTCGTCATTAAAAAAAGCCAGAGACGGTTTCATTTACGAGATTTCAAACTATTTTGCAAGTCTCCCTCAGAGCAGCGCTGGACTCTGTTTTCTTGTTCAAGAAAGCTTTCAACGGATTTGCTTTCCTTATTGTCTTTATTACCTGACTTATTTCTTTTTTTCGTCTTTTCTCTCTACCCTCCCAAACTTCCCCGCCCCACCTCTCTTTCCCTTGTCCACGATATAATAAAAAACAAACCAACCCAATGAATAAGAGTTTTTCTAAAAATCACTTCGGGGTGGTCAAGGGAGCCGGGGCATTGCCAGTACCAGCAGCCTGCGAGTGACTTCGCCGAAGGGCCGCTGCCCTGGGTACCGGCAGCACTCCAGCTCCCGCATCCCCGATTCCACCACATCGGACTCGCAGTCGCGCTCACAAAGGAGGGGCACATTAAATACGTGTATTCCAGTTCCTTCCCCCACGATTACTTTGGGAAACGAAAAAGTAGTCCGAATTATGTGAGGGCAGTCCTCGATGTTACAGCGTTATACTCGGCCTCTGGATTTCTCTTCGACAAAGCTAAAGAAAGAGCAAAATCTAAAGGGAGAAGTTAGGGGATCGGACAGGATATATATATATATATATACACACACATACATATATATAAGGGTATATGCATATATATATACAAACTATGTGTATATATATATGTATTTATAAAATTTTTATTCAGAACTGCTGCGGTGCAATGACTTACACAGACAGTGCGGCATGGCCGAACTGAAGGAGGGCTGCCCAGAATCCCTTCGGTCAGAGCGCTCCGCCAGCCCCTCCTTGCATTAAACTATAACGAAAAATCCATTAATTCCAAATCAGGGCTAAACCGCATCCCTCGGAAAGGACCGCAATAAAACCTTCTCTCTAATGACCGGTTTGTGTCCCTGGAAGCAGGAGGTAAATTCGGGAATCGTTACCTGGCGAAAGGGTGCACGCAAATACCTGGCGATCTAGCGGAGGTGGGAGGGAATTAACCGAGGATTTGCTTTTCTTGACGGTTTTCGTTTAGCTGGATTGGGGTTTGCGTGCAGTTCTCTCAGGAAGTGTGACGGGGGATTCCCCCAACCCCCGTCAGCCGGGAGCGGAACCTTGGGAATAAAAAGCAAACAGAGAGCCTGTAGCCCTCTCCCGTTAAACGAGGCGATGGGGCTCCGTGCCGCGGCGCTGCCGGGACGGCCGTGTCCCTCTGGCTGCGGGGCTCTGCCCGACCGGTCTCACCGCAGTCCCACCTGCGGGACCGAGGATCCGCAGAGCAGGGATACAAAGGGGCACGCACCACTTGAAGCACGATCTCCTCATTTTTTGCCCCGAGTGCCCCCAAACCTGCCCTGTCCCTGCATCAAAGGTGTCCAAAAGAGAAGGGCCAAAGAGCGGCCGAAAGGTCTGCGCTCTACAGAAACCTGTTGCAAATTCCATATGTATATGTGCTTTATGTTGAGACGGTTTTCAGGTACGGTCGCTGTTGGTTTTGGTTTTGGAAGGGGTCAGTCCCGAGGGTCCCTTCTCACACAGAGCTGCGGGGGCCCATATGAGACCCAAACGGTCCCGCCTGTAGGGACGGCAGCTCAAACCGACAGAGTAACAGCTGGGGGAATTGTCGGGAATCTCGAGGGTCAGGCTATCCAGGTGTCACCTGCCGGTGACACCCCAGGGAAAGGGGACAGCCTCTGGCAGCCCTGCCTGGCTGATTTTCGAGGAGCCGTTTCCTTTTTTGCGAGGCAAGAGTGGGCATCGCTCCCGGGTGAGGACCCGGTACGAGGCGCAGGTGAAAGCAGGCGGATACTGCTTCTCGATCTCTGAAAGAAAAACAAATCTTTATTCTCGTGCGATTAAACACTCGGGCTTGTGTCAAGTCCAGGGAAAAGGCAGAGGCTTCCGCTGATCCCTGCACACGGGGCGCGGCAGCGCAGGGCTGCGGGGAGCGGGCAGTCGGGAGGGCTGCTGGGACGAGCCCAGCTCTCGCAGGAGGCCGAGGAGAGGAGGCACGAATGGTCTTCCATGCTTTCCCTGCCGAGGGAAACCCGTCGTTTTCCCTCAAGCCTCCACCGTCAAGCCACTCCTGGTGTCTGCAGCCGGAGCGGAGACGGGATGGCTGAGGAGAGTCCCAGCAGGACTCCGGGTTGCCGGGTCCAGCACCCCAGGTCCTGCTACCTCTCTCCAAGCGGTGGGAGAGTAAATCCCTCGATTCAGAAAGCAGGATCATTTCACTGGAAAGGGAGATGGAGAGGGGAGGGATCTTTCACACCATTCCCTCCCGGCACTTTGGCAAAACTCTGCTCTTGGAAACTGCCTCGAGTTTGTTTCCCCAACGGGTTGGTTTGTGTGGTCACTTTAGAGCTGCGGGCTCCTTTTGTACTGGACCGAGATCTGAAGGCGACCTATTTATAACACCGCTGCGAGGGGGGAGTGAGAGGAAAAAGTATTCGTGCTAATCTCCCCCAACGCTGATCATTTTTTCCCCCCCTTTCCATCGGAACGAAGGTCGCATCTTTATTTCGGGAGCGGCGCTTGCCTAGCGACCGTCCCGCTGGTACCTGCAGCCTTGTTCTATGGCTCCTGTCTCTCGCCGGGCACGGGCTGGGGCCTGAGCTGCGCGTGGCAGGGGCTTTGCTGTCTTGCCTTTTGCGCCTTTCCTCGGGGAGAAATGTCGACTGTTACCAAAACACGTTCCTAGCGTCATGAAGGTGCTTGCAGGGCACTGGAGCTGACCCGCTGCTCTCCTTCCCCAGCAAAGCTAAGGAGCAGGCTCCGAGACGGGACAGGCTGGTCCCTGCCTCTCTGGGCTTGTGCGGGCAAAGCTTTTCTATCCACCTCCTCCGAATCGCCTCCTGCTGCCTCTTACCGCCACTCCAGCAAAGCAGCAATGCCTGCTCCGCTTCTCGCAGGCTCTCACCCCTTCGGCCCCATTGCCTTTCGGATGTGGTCCCGCAGCCGCGCTGCCCGCGACTCCTCCAGGCCCCGCTCGGCAGTCCTGCCCGGGGACGGTGTATTCCGTGCGGATCCACAGGTGTGCATGGCCACCTGTGTCTGCGTAGCTGTATGGTGTCGCCAAAGCGGTCACCTGCTTCATCCCTCGTGCGGTGGGTGCGGGATCCGAGGGACCCTGGCTGCCCTCCGTTGCCGGTCAGCGGACTGAGCGGCTTGTGATGGGCCCCGATGCTTGCTCTGGGAGGAGGGAGCGAGACGGGGGTCCCCAGCCCGTTCCGTGCGGGGCACAAGGGGCGAATAGAGGAGGCCAGAGCGACCGCAATGTGCTCCCCTCGCCGGGGTCCGTAAGGTGCCGCAGGGGACCGTTCCGGTCCGCGAGGACTTTCCAGCTGAGCTTTCTTTGTTCTCTCTCCCTCCTTTTTTTTTTTTTTTGATGTTGTTTTTTATTTTTTTTACTTTAATTTTTTTTTAAATTTTGTTTTATTTTTCAGGCAGTGCTGCGGCAGTGAAGGGCATTTACACACCCGGTCCTGCACACGGACCCCGCGGCTGCTGCGGTCGGAGAAGAGAGGATGGGCCGTCTTCAGTGGCCGAGGACTGTGCCCTGAGCTGGCGTTCGGGTGGGCAGCGGACCCCGATGTCCTCGGAGCAGCACAAACGCCTTGGTTCCGTCTTCCCCAACCGTCCCCAGAAAAACATGGAAAATCACCACTTCTGGCATCGCGCTCGCGGGGCCCCGGGCTGACGCCACTGTGTGAGAACCAATGGGAAAACGGAGAAGGGGCGGCCCCCGCGATCACCGCGACCCGCTCCGCTTCGGGCTCCTCCGGGCGCGGCAGAGCGCATCCCTCCGGCACAGTACCGCTGTCCGGGCTGAGCCAGGCGGAGGAGGGTCGGGCCTGAGGCCTTTCTCGGACCCCGGCCCGGGCTTAGGCAGCAGCGCCGGGCCGAGCTAAGGCGCACTGCGCACTTCGCCCGGCTTTTAAGCACCCCTGAACACAACCTGGGATGGGGTGGAGGGGCGATGTCTATATTTAATATGCCATCCCAGGCCTAAAATTCTTGGTGACTGTCTTTAATTTCCTTCATGAGGGGAAAAACGCACTTGCTATTAATTTGCTCGATACTTTCCTTTTGCGTGTGATCTTGCCAGCACTGGGCTCTGAAGTCAGGAGCTATTTTTCCCTTGAGTCAGAAGCCCAGGCGCAGAGCAGGGGACCTCCGAGCGGTATGACTGGCTAAAGGCCGGGGTTGCTCCGCGGCATCTGCCGAGGGCTTCCCGGGGCGGTGCACGGCAGAGCCCGTGGAAGCAGAGAGAGGCGGCGGGCCGGGCTGCTCCGAGAGGCAGCGGAGCCCTAGGGATGCGGCACTGCGCTCTGGATACCTACCACCCGGCTGTTCTGGGGCTGTGCTACGGGATCGGGAGGACTCACCGTCCCAAGCTCCCAGAGCCCGATTCTGGTCTCGGGAACAGGACAAGGGCAGCCCCCAGCTCTTGTGACCTTTCAGGGTGGGGGCCGCGGCCTCGATGAGCCGCGGGATAGGCATTTCCCCGTGGGGTGCGTCGACCGGGGAATGTCCTCCTCGCCCTGAGCTGGAAACAAAGAGGTTGGGGAGGAGAGGGCTCCGAGCCGAAGGCATCCAGTGGCAGCTGGTGCACCTGTCAGCGAGGCAAAGAGCTGCTCTCCCTGACCTTTATGAGCAGGGCAGAGTTGGGACAGCCCGCGGCGGCAGAGATGAGGGAGACGGAACGAGGACGCTCTGGGGCGGACGGGGAGGCTGAGGGAAAGTGAGCTCGCCCCTGTCCTGTCACGTCCCGTACTGAGACCCGGCCCCGCCGGCCGGGGCCCGGGGACGTCTCTGCCACAGCCCGCCGACCCACCTCCAGCATCCCTCGGCGAAGAGCAGCTGTTGCCTGCTGCCAAGCGAGGATGAAAAGCTCTCCCAAGGAAGCGTGGATACTTTTAATTACAAATATGAAGCACTCGGGGCAAGGCGGCCCGCGGTCTGGGAGGGGACGGCAGACCGGTGTCCGTTCCCACGCTCCTCGGTGCTCCTCTCGACACCCCCGAACTCTCAGGCTGCCGCGATGGAAAGGCCGATTTAGCCCCGTCGCCGGTACCACCCGAACCTTGAATTTCGTTTATTCCTCTACTTGTCTTGCGCTTTGACATATATTTCCACCCCGAGCGGTCCTGTAAAAAAGTCACCTTTCTCGTTGAAATCTCCAGGCAACTCCCTCAACCCATCCCTAAACCAAACAAGAACAGATCTCCCCAAATAAAACGACTCGCGACCCACTGCGAAGAATTATAATCGTGATGATTTTTTCCCAGCTTATAAACGAGTCTCAATTACAGGTATCACAGCAAGCTAGTATTAGGCGGTTAGTGCACCACGCACAAACATTTTTCCGTGTGATTTGCGCCAAAATCTGCTGCACAAGCATGATTTAGGCGCTCTGGCGATGGCTGCAGTGCCCCGCGGAGTTCCCGGCCCGGGCGGGGAGCTCCCGCGCTGCACTCCCACATGTGCTCCGGGGCCACGGCAACGGCTTTCCCACATCCCGCTGCAGATTCATTCGGGGAGGGGTACAGGACGGGGGTACAGGAGAGTATTCTTCCTGGGGAGCTCAGGCAAGCCGTGGAAAAGTCCCTTCCAGATAAGGACGGGGAGCAGGACAAGGTGGGGTTTGCAAATAACGTGATTGGTTTCTTCGCATAGCATCTTCTCTCGGGACACTCCGCATCTCGCCTGCTACCCCGTTGCCTTCGGTGGCTGCGGTCACACACGACCCAGCCTGAGGGCTGCCAGGCCCCGCCGCGGCTCCCCGTGGGCTCAACTTTCCACCACGGCCGGGTCTCGAAGCCACAGAGACGGGATCTCCGAGCAGATGTGATTCCTAGCAGGGGCTTAATGCCACTCTCCGAGTCTCCTGGACCATAGCTGTGACCTTTTCTTTGCTGTTATTCTCTTGTTGTTTATTTTTTAAAGCCTTCCAGGAATGCTGCTATTCCTTTTTTTTTTTTTTTTTTGAACTCTCACAAAAAGTTCTATCAAAGCTAATTATGTGAGAGCCATGCCTAATTAAGGGGGAATAGGTTCACAGGGTTCACAGATTCCCTCCACAGGATGGCCCAGGGTTGCTCTTAGAGAAAGCATCCAAGAAATTTTGCAAGCAGTGGAATGGGCTGAAGGGACGGTTGGATGTACGTCCCATAAGGATGCCACATTCTTATTGTATAGTCTCACACTGAGGGAAGTACCCTTGCTTTAGCAGCGAAGTAAGTAAGTCTCAAACAACGTGATTGCCCAGACTCACACTAAGCCACAATATCTGTTCTCTACTGGGAGCTGGGAGAGAGCCCAGAAGTCCTGTGGGTCTCTGCCCTTCCCTCCAGTGAACAGCTCAGCAGTCCCAGACACCTGCCCAGTTGAGCGGCTCAGCCAGGCCCGAAGTTTCAGGCAAAAGTTATCTACTGACAGACACAGGGACACAAGTGATTGGGATTTCTCTAGGTCCTGAGCTTCCTTAGCTCTCACTGGAGCCTGAGGAGGCTGCAGCAGCTCATACAGAAATCAGGCCACTGTGATTTAGACTGCTGAGCAACCTTGGTGATGTGCACTGAAGTCTCTAAATTGCATGGCCAACAATCTTGTCCTAGCACAGCAACAGACCTTTGCCCAGGAGCCACTCTCAGCTTTTACGAGTCATCCTGTCATGAAACCTTCTCATCAGGACACACAGCAGTCAGGGCACAAGAGACAGTCACCAACCAAGTCTGAAAAGGAGAAATGTCTGAATGACATTATTAGGAAGTTTGCTATCAATGACAGTGTGACTTGTCATCTTTGGTGGCTTCAAGGTTGGAAGGACAATAGAAGAGAGTAAACTGAACAGCAACAACAACAGCAACGAATCATAGAATCACAGAGTGGTTTGAGTTAGAAGAGACTTTAAAGATCACCCAGTTTCAACCCCCTTGCCCTAGGCAGGGACACCTTCCATTAGAGGAAGCTGCTCAAAGCCCCGTCCAGCCTGGCTTTGAACACTTCCAGGAACAGGGCACTCACAGCTTCTCTGGACAAAGTGCCTCACCACCCTTATAGCAAAGAATTTCTTCCTAATGTTTAATCTAAACCTGCCTTCTTTCAGTGTAAAGCCATTTCCCCTTGTCCTATCATTACATGCTGTTGTAAAAATCCCTCTCCATTTTTCTTGTAGGTTCACTTTAGATACTGGAGCTGTTATAATGAAATAAATGCAGAGCCTTAACAGCCATTGCAGTCTGGGATGGAAAAAGCCTGTGGCTGTGCTGATGCTGGGATGGGGTGGGAGGACAGTCAGACAAATCTTCTCTAAGTTTAAAATGACAGTCCTGTCAGCTGAGCCCCTGGGCCACCTGTGTCCTCCCTGCTGCTCAGATTTATAGAGTGTAACATTTTAATAAAAAACACACACACCTTTCCACTTTGGTGCATTAAGAGATTTCTAGCAAAACACAGTAATGTTGCTATAAATTTCCCTCCCAGCACCCTCACAAGTAATAACTCAAGCTCCAGCATTTTGCATTTAATGTTTATTTTGATGGCTGCATTCCAGAAAGAAAAAGGAAAAAGAGGCAAAAACTACTCAACCACTCTCCCCATTGCTATTAGCCTGATGTTTTCAATAAAGCTTAGTGCAAACTGGGATACAAACACTTGGAAAAAGAAAGAAGGAAAACAAGCACACTTGGGCAAAATTCTCCTAGATATCTGCCAAGGCCTAGGTTCAAATCCTGGCTTAAATTACAAATGCCCTGCCATGGGTTCTGATTATGTCCTTCTCCATTGGCATGCTTGAATAGCATGTCAGGGAGCTGTATCTTATGTTAAGCAAGGCTCAGTGGTGGGATGCTCTGAAGGACTGAGACATATGGAGGCTCAAGGTTGAAATGGCCAAGTCTGCAAGTTAAAGGCTGAAGCTTCTTGGACAAATAATGCAGGGCAGAATATGAGGAGGGCTGCCAGTCATGTTTGAGGTATGTGGCAGAGCTATTTAAAGCTTTCAAAGCACCTGCTTCTCTGCAAAGCCACCAGTCCTTCACGTGCATTGGCACTAAGCCCACATTTGCCACTGGAAAAGGACAAAACCATGTAGACAGTTGGAGGTACATCCAGACAAGCCATGGGCATTTCCTTGATGAGTCCTGACTCTGTTGGAAGCAGCTTAAACCCTCATTCAGTGGTGAACATTTACCCAGATGCTGTTTAAACTTCTGATTACTTACCCAGAAGTAGTAACCCTTCAATCTGACCTGATTCAGATGTGGTTAACAAAAATGTGCTGAGAGCAGCAGCACTACATAACCAGGTTGCTAACTAATGAGAAATGTTGCTCAGGCCCCGCAGTGAGAATGTATGCATGAAGTATGCATGTGGAGAACTGCACATGCAGAGCATGTGAAACTCATCTCTGTGCATCAGACCAGGAAAAGCCAATGGATTTAATGAATTACCAGATTTAAACACTGGAAAAGCTTTTGGGTTGCCCATTCTCCAAGGCATATTTCACCTTGCATTCCCTGTCCAGTAGCCCAGGCACATGCTGGTATGGCTGTGTCTCTGTCTTGGTGTACATTAATCCAGCTGTGGCCAGACTTAAATTTTCCAGATTTCCTTCTCTCCTCAGGTCATTCTAGACCCCAAGTAAATTTAGAGACTGACCATATTGCTACTATGATGTTTCACTGAACCATCAGTGCTTGCACACGCTCCTTTAGGACAAATCCATTGGTTCATGAAGGCTCGACCAGTTCAACCAGTGCTCCATTTTCCATGGGGTTTTTCTGGTCTCTGGATACTTTTATATGGTATTTACTTGTCCCCACTTTCCAGCAGTGAAATCAGAAATATTCCCTGCCCTGGGTCAAGGACATTGAATCCACCAAACAATTCTGCTATGGTGGCACAGAAATGATTTCAATTCCTTCTTGGCCAACCTCACTCGAGTTCTCACCCAACACTGAGGTTTCTAGGGACAAAATGACTCTCTATCGTTTGCCTTATGACATTAGGTGCATTGGGCAAGTGGTATCTAACAAATTAGATATTATGGTCATTACTTCCATACGTTGTTGAGGGATCTATCATTGCACTCTACTTGTTACATTTTGACATAAATTACAGATTTGTGAGTAAGTGTTCACAATACCTAGCTTCTCCTCAAAGGAACTTTGTGTTGTCTGTGGCTCTGAAATTTCCATGCCATCTGAGTCAACCTCTGCATTGAATCCTGTCATATCAAGCCATCAAAGGCAAAAAACCCCCAAATCACAGAGGGCCAAAATATATTACTCATGCCCATGGTGTCTTTCAGTAGGCCTCTGTTTTTTCGGTGATATGAAACAAGCATCAAGACTTGGTCCTCAGCGTGCTGATCAGAGTGAAAGTGTCACTGCCTGTAAAAGTCAATGAGGCTTTCTGATCTCCAGTGTCAAGCTACTGTGATTATTTCTATTTGACTTATTCCTAGTTACATGCATCACATGTGTGTAAGGCATGTGTGAACTCATGCTACTTTACTGTGAACAATAGGCTGATGGCAATGGTGAGCTGCCCACTAGCAAGCTCTCTGCTGACAGAAATGGGAACAGCTCTCAGCTCTTTGCTGATGATTGTCAAAACCGTATTTGCAGGCAGAACATGGCTAGGAAATGTAAGATTTTTCCTTACTTAAAATTGTTCACTCTATTGGCTTCAGTGCTGATCAGAGGTTTCAATGAGGATAGCAGTAGTTTTACACCTAGAAGTTGGTCCTTTGCTTCCTTTTCACTCTTCTTTTGAACAGAGATTTAATTGAGCAGCCTACAGCTCTGTGGGCAAGACTGTTAAATATGTTGGCAAAACAGTATTAATCAAACATGCCTTTGCTATTACCTGGAGAACATCTGCTCAGTGAACAGCATTTGTGACTTTTTGACTCCTTCTAAGAAACATATCAGGCTGTGGCCCCAAAAGTCTGAAATATGAAGCTGCTGTTTCTAGAGGGGTTAATAAACATCTTTTTACCTGTGATATTTCCTCATCTTCCTTCCCAGCAGAATTCTCTATAGCAAGCATAGTGGATTGAATACGCAGGCTGTTTTTTTACTTCACAAAAACTGGCATTTGATTCCCTGATATTTGTCTTGATTAAAAAAAAGAAAAAGGAGAAATCTAATGATGCTTAAAAAGAAAAATGTTGCTCAGAAGGAGGGCTGCTTGGATTTGGGTTGATGGTGTTACAACAGTTAGAATCAGCAAAAACTTTCAGCTAACATGGACAAGAGGAGAGAGTCCAGGGATGCATCTATCTGATTTCTTTTTTTATACAACACATGGCACTGAAAAATACTGGAAGAAGTATATTAGTTCCTCTTCAAGGCCTCAAGCAGCATGAGGAAATATATTCACAAAAAAACCCCTTAAACTGACCCAGTGGACTGATAGCCAGTTCCAAAAACCTCAGCATTTTATTTATTTATTTTATTTTATTTTATTTTGAACTAGGTTAATATTCTTTTTATAAGGAAAATGGGAATAACAGTTCACTCTGGATGACCAGCATAATTTACTTCAAGTGCATCAGTACTCTTATAGGTCAAGTTTGAGACAGTTCTTTGGTGATATTTCTGTGAGGGCAATGGAGTTATGTGATGCCATTTAAAAAAAACCAGAAAGCTGAAATATGATTTTTTTTAGGCTCCTTGAGGGACAAGAAGAGATTTGTTTTAAAAACCTTCAGTCACCTTAAATTCATAAATTTGTTTTACCTTGGGACAAGCAGCAAGGGTGAGATCACTGAACTGCACAGATGAACAGAGACCTCACAGATACCACAGAGTCTGGTTACTTCCATGGCTGAGGATGAAATGTAACTCCATCTTTTGTCTTGTGGCCAGTTCCTCCTCCTCAAGGGCATAATTTCTATGTTACCCTGGGTGCAAGCCTGGCAGGCTGAGTCAGTGCCCTGGCTTTGTCAACCACCCAGGAAATGTGTTGTGAGAGGCAGTGGGGATGATTTGGTGCTGTCCTCTTGGATGCTTGACCCTGACCTCTGTTTCATAGCTGCATGTGACAAGCTGCCAAGCACTGTCTTGGTTTGCTGTCAAAAGCTAGACTGAGTTTGCCAAGCTGATCTTTCTGGACTGCCCTGCTTTAAAATCCCTAAATAACTGTATCAGGAAAAGAAAAGTGGTGTGATTGTGACTGGGTCTGCAAGATTATGTCCTTGCCCTTTGATTTGCAAATATGGTCATGGGAACCTGAATTTATCTGGAAATTAAATCAATTCACTGGAGGAAAAAACCTCCAGTAAAGCTCAGTACCGTGATATTGCTGCTCTGGTCTGCTGATGATACACCTCTTACACAGTCTCTTTACAGACGTAGAGGCCAATTCAACGTCTTTGTACTGATATTTCAGTTTCTTGAGAGATTCCTCTGGTAAGAATACGAAGGACCACATACAGCAGTGTGGTCTTTCTACAGCTGTGGCTGCTCACAGTATTAAACCAGTGACCCATAAAGTGATGTCTGAGCTTGAAGGGTAAAAGAACATACAACAGTTCTGAAAAGTGTTAAAAATACTCATTTCTTCAGTCCATCTTTCAAAAACCCATATACACATACACATATGTTCAACTAGTACAGGCACGTGGACTTTAAGGTTTGTTTTCTTACTTGCTAAAAAGAGAAATATATATAGTTTTGGAGCTGTCCAGGAAGCATACATCCAGGTTTGTGAGGAAAATTGAGTTTTGGGAACTGTCTCCTTCTCTTAGTCACATGAAACTCCAGCATTTGAGTTTGGATGGAGGAGTTTCCAAGGGGAAATCTCCCTAACCTCCTGAGACTGCACAATATTGGCTCATACAATCTCGATAGCAACTTATCCTAATTTCTGTGTGCCTGGACCCAATCTGGCTTGTGCTAACGTCAATAAAATTTTTGCTCTTCAGCTTCTTGGCAGCAGGATTAGGCTTTCTGTTTGTATAACTTCTTTATCTGTGATTTAGATTTTCTGCCAAGGCCTTTAACCATTGATGTCAACTGATGATAGGGAAAGCAAGAGGAGAGGGAGAGATGATTTTTTTTACTTGAAATACTGTATATTGAGCATTTAAGCATCTTACCAGCTGTATACAAAACTTACAGTTCTTTATACAAATGCCTACCTTCCCAGATTACAATAACCCAGCAAAGTTATTGTGTACTTCACCTTTGCATTATAATCTTAAAGATACTGGCACATCTTAAGCACCAAGTATTATGCAAATAATTTGAGAGCCAAAAGCAGGAAGAGCCATGAGTGGTTCTTCAACTATTGGGTAAAGTAGAGCCTAAAGTTAAAATTAATTTCTTTCCTCTCTCTCTCTCTCTCTCTCTCTGTCTTTGCCTCATATGGGCCATAAACAAATATCCTCTATTCTCCAGAAGGTGCGGGAACAGTGTCTGGTATCATAAATATGCAAATATTAAAAATTGAGCTTATTCAACCATAACTGAACAAAAAGAAAATGAAGGGATAACAAAAAGCTTAGTTACACAGCTAAGGAACAAATAATGTCTTTCCTGAACACGTAAGGGTACCTTTCACTCTCTCTGATTAGAAATCCTCGGGAGACTCAGGTTTCAAGTGGAATTAAAACCTTTCTGATTTGTTTAGTCAGTGCATGTAAACCCAAAGGCTATTTTTGACCAGGAGTGTAACCTTGGTGCAGGGAGCATTTGCGAACAGACAGTGACACTGTCCCCTCTATGCTACTGGCCAGGTGGTATGTGAACATCCTTTCTGTGCCATGCTGGAAGGCAGCTGCTGGGAAAGCAGTTTGGGAAGGATAATTGTGGGAGTGGAGTTTCTGCACTTCATGGGCAAAGACCAGGGTGGTCAAGGGCTCTGGCAGGCACTGCAAGGACATTGTGCTCTGGTCAGGGCAGCTGAGTTACACCCCACCCTGCACAGCAGAAAAAGGACGACTGAGTGCCTGCAGTTGGGTCCCAGTCCTGCCTTTCTCCTGATCAGGAAAACTTCATGACCAGTTCTAGGCTGGGGCTTTAACACAGCCCAGCTCCCTAAATCTTTGACAGACAGATACTCTTATACAAAAAAATCAAAGGACAAATGCAATTTTCTCTAGTAAAGTAATAAACTTACAGGCACAGAAATTTTTTGTGGGTTTGGATCAGTGTTGCAAAATATCACTGCGGAAGTATCCTTGCTATGTCCTTTCTCCAGCACGGTTACACAGAACTGCTCCCGGTTGCCCAGACTGGGCTCTCATTTACGCAGAGGGAAATCCATTGCAAATCCATGAGACTTCAAGAATAAACAACGCGAACTTTGGGACTGAAAGATGTTTCAGGAAGGTATAGACAGAGTAGTCTGGTATTGGTCATGGACTAATAGTGCAACAGTTATGGTAAACAGCAAGGACAAAAGTCTTTTGCCAATACGCTGCTTCAGAGGAATTGGTCTTGTGATAGGAACTGCTTGTCCTTTTCAGACATGAATACAGTCTACTTTATAAAGTCAACTTACCTTGAGTCTGAATACTCATATTTCTTGATGATGCCTATCTTAATACTGCCAGATTAAAACCTTCTAGTATATGGAATTAAGATGGAACTTTATAAAGTGAAAGCAAATTTGTTCATGGATTTTAATCAAAATACTACCAGTGTGACACCAGCAGCAACACTGCATATTTCTGGGAGCAGAGGTTGCACTCAAATGATGCACCCAGTTCTGCGCTCCTCTGGATGGACAAGTGCTGGAGGAAGTTGAAAAGATTTTTGGCAAGGCAATCAAATAAATTATATGGCAGGAGGCTGTGTAGAGCATGATTCAATCATGTTACTGGAGAGAAAAGGTTGGGAGGTCGCTGACTGCACACTTGCAAATAGAGATATTCACATACATGACACTTCCCCATCCTACTAGCAAAAATACTTTATAAGCTGCAATGGCTGGATGCTGGAGTCAAACAAGTTCATCCTTGGAGCAAGGTATAATTTCATTGTCACCAAAGGCACTTCTGCCTGTCCTGGGGGCAGAGTAGCTTCCTGGTGCTTCTGAGTTTTAAGCTTGGGCAGCTTTCAGAAAGACACGCTTCAACCCAGCTTCTGGGAAAAACCTATTGCCTGTGTAATACAGGAAGCAAACAAGATGATCACAGCAATCCCCTCTGGTCTCAGAGCCTGGGAATAGAAGAGTGGAGGTGCTGTGCTTTTGCAGTGGCATATGGTGATATGAAAGCTCCTTGGTCACTTAAGTATTTTGGGGTCTTTATTTTATAGGCAGGGATAATGTCTAAATACACATTATTTTTTTAACACCACCACCCCCTCTTGTGCTTTGTAGAGTCCCAAGCTACAGTTACAGAGCTGTGGTCAGGATAAAAGCCGACAGCCCAACCATAAATCAGCCAGAACCGAGTTCCTTAACCTTTCATATTAACCTCTTGCATTGACTTGAGTTAGGTGCTACGCTCTGCTGCTATAAATCATCCTGCAGTGAATTTATGAGCCTCAGCACAATAAAGGAGTTTTTCTTTGTCCCCCCAGTCCCCCCACTTTTCCCTTAGTGCATTTTAGAAATTACGCAGGAAAGGCCTAATGACTGGGATCTGTGAATATTGCTAACTCCCCTTCCCCAGTAAAGGGATCTGACAAGGAGATGTGGGGGTTGGGAGTGGAGGGAGAGTAACTCTTAATTTCATTTGTTGGTGACATGATCAGGAAAGTCTGTTCTAAAAAACCCACGAAACTGTTAGCTGCCCCTTGGAATAGCTAAAACACCAAACCTTAGTAATCAAACCCATTTGAGGGTTAAAATAATCTATTCACTCACATGCAGTCATCCCCCTGCTTCCCCCTCTCCTCAAAGCATTTGGTGCCTGAGGATGATGGGATGCTTTATCCTGTGAACCCAGAGTGCCCTGCTCAGGTCACCCCTGCACACTCTCCAGCGAGGCTGTGGCACTGAAAAGAGAGGCAGCAAAAACTTGTTGCTTGTGGGAGTGCAGATGCGGCTTTCTGCTCCCAGGCACTCGGGAACAGGACCCAGGACTGGCACCACTGAGGGTGGGCATGCAGGTGAGATAACTCTGCAGTTTTTTGGTGCTGTTGGGAGAGTGGAGGTAGTTTTGCACAGACATCAAACATGGATGTCTTTTGGTGCAAGTGGGAGCCTGCCAAATCCTTCCTTCCTGCCATTACCCTGCAATGCTCTAGTTTGCTATCTGCTGCCCTCCTTCCCAGAGCTGGCTGCATTTCTCTGTTATTTAGAGATTTGCAAGTATTTTAAAATATTTAGATGGTGATAAAGTATGGGACTCTCATCTGTGTCCTGGTATCTTTTGACCTGTCTATTTGCAATATTTCCATGGTGCTGGTTGATTGCAGCATTTGACCCAAGAGCTAAGGAATTTGGTGTCACTACCACTGAGGTTGCTCTTACTGACACTGAAAGGCAATTAATGCCAATGAACTTCACATTTCAGGGATGACCAAGACCTGCTTGGCCTTGCAAACCCAAGCTCTCTGACCCTATGGCTAAAGGCAGCACACTATGCCCACTGAAACTTTTTGGGGCTTCTGCACCCTGATATTTTGATGTCTGATGTAAGAGCTGCTCTCCTATGCAGGAACACTGTTGGGACTGGGAGGACTAGAGGCATAGCCTCATCATTACCAAACTAGTACCTCTGGGCCCCACACCATGAGGTGGGGGGATCAGAGGGACTTCAGCTAACTCTGACAGAGCAACCGTGGAAGCAAAGTGCAGGCATAAGCTTGTCCAGCCACCTTCCTGAATTATTCACTTTCCTGTGGAAAATCACAAAATGAATTAAAAAATGAACATCCTTCTGTCTTACCTGTGGTATACTCCATTTCAGTGGCTCTTTCAAAGATAAAATGGCCACTTCAAGTAGACATAACTACAGCTCCAGAAGACTTTCTTTTTCCCAGGGTAGGCGATTTTATTCCATTATTTACATTTATAAATTTATCTGATGCTCCCTAAAACCAGAATGACTTTGCTAAGTGTAGGGAGCTATCTGGGGTCTCCTGTCCAGGGGATAGCAGAAAGCAGTGACTGTGCCCTGGAACTGGGGACGGTTTGGGGCTTCGGCGTGGCACTCCCTATGGAGAGGTGCAACGCTGAGTGCTCCATTTCTGCTCTGGGAGAGCAGCACAGCTGTTCCATGGCTAACTGGGCAAGGCAGCAGAGAAACCACTCAGCAAGGAAAAAATTAAAAATAATGTTTCCAGATTACGTGCAAGGTAGGGGTGAGGACCTGCATATTTTTGCATTGTTGATTTGTTTTGTTCTGTTCTGTTCTGTTTTGTTTTTTCCACAATGAGAGAAGAAAACTGAAAAGGATTTAGCTAAAAGTTTTTCTCATGCTTTTAGTTTCTCCTTCCCTGGCCCCTGATCCTGTTTTGGTGTCTGCCTGTGAAATTGTTGCTTCTCACCTACCCCAGATTTCTCTGGAGCACCCCCAGAATGTGCCCTCTCGTTTCTCACTGGGATGTGCAGCACGGCCAAGCTGTGCCCCAGCTCCTTAGCTCAATCTGTTCCTATGCTTATGTTGAGCTTCTCAGGCTTTGGTGGGTCTTGTTGAAGCCAGCAGTAGGGCTGCAGCTTGTGAGGGTGAAGAAATGCTCCCATTTTCCCATTATATGGTGGTCTGTTTATATTATCCTCCTCGGTTGCTGAGGAGCCTCCTGCATCTCAAACGCTGGGGTGCACTCAGGGCAATCTGTGTGTTGTCCAGCTCTGGGCTCCTCCGTGTGGCTCAGCCTTTCCCGACTGCTCTCTTGAGCCCCACAGGGCCAGGCTACCTCCCCAGCTCCTGCTTGGGTGCCCACAGAGCCCAGAGCAGGGGGGTACTCCTGCTCCCCCTGTCCTAGCAATAGGGGAAATGGCACTTAAAAACAGAGAAAACAACAAAAGGCTGGACCCCACCAGTAGGATCATTTGCAGGGATATTTCTAGTTCCCCATTTGTTTACCTTATAGAAAAGTTAATTGGCTTCTTTTGATCTTACAGTGAAAACCACAAAAGAAATTTTGTTAGAGTAGGAGCAAACTGAAGCCTGTAAGTTCCTCCGATATTCATTAAAACAATTCTGTTTGAGTCTTAATTTAAAGCAAACATTAAATTGTTCCCCCCCCCTGCTTATTATTAAGAGCCCACTACGTCCCTAGGCTAAAGCACTCGCTTCACAAATAATGTTCCAGACAGCTGCCAACTTGGTGCAGTTTATAACCTGCCTTTGGAATATATATATGTGCATGTACATGGTAATACAGAAAGAGATGTGTTTAGGGTTAGGGTTAGGGTGTCGTCTTTAAAAATTTCCAAATAAGCAGTTCTAGATTATTAGAAAGCTTAACAGGCTAAAGGAAAATCACTATAAGTTTAGAGAATGCTACATTATTTTTTTTAAAATATGAGCTTTCCCAGTGTACTGAAATTAAAACAATTTTTAATTCCAAGTTTGAGGCAATTAAGCTGAAGCTGTGATGAGAAAATAATTATCTGTTGAGGTTGATTTAATTAGCAGAGATATATTAGGAAACCAAGTAATGTAATCTATTTATGGACAGATGTATCTCTTCATAATAATAGACAATAAAAATAAAGAGAATCACAAGGCAAAAATAGCTGATGCTTTTTCTCAAGTCTCTTCTAGTAATTTCTCAGGGGCAGAAGGCAGCAGATCTCTGCCTCTTGCTTTATTTTTGTTTCAAACAAAATGATTCCCTCATCTTTTTTATGAAACCTTTGTCTATTTTTATGAAGACAGTTGAGGGTAAAACCAAGTCACTCAGCAGTCATCCTCCCACCCCCCTTGCATTTATAACTATTGTACAGCAGCAAAATGGTTTTAATGAAAATATGGTTTGTGGCAATTGGTGACAAAAAGCAAACAAACAAATAAGATCTGACCCCATGCTCTGAGGAAAAAACCCCCACGTCTTAAGCAGATAAAAATCTAAAGGGACAAACTCAGAGGAAACTTGTGTGCTGAACACATAAACCCCAACAGTAAAACAGTATGGCTTGAAGGCAGCGAAATAATGGAGCGGGTTCCTAAAGGATTTTTTTCTTCTCATTGTAAAACTTAATTGTACCTGCTGCCTGTCAATCTATGTATATGCATATATGGGGACAAAGCAACACGTATTTGTAGCTTGTTGTCTGGACATATGTTGCCATATAAATGCAAACTCTTGTAGAGCAGAAATATGTTGAAGACAAAAAATAAGTTGTCACATAGGAAAGCCATTGCTGTATGATTATGAGAGCAGAATAAAGCACGGAGTCATTCTGGAAAGGGAGTGAATGCACTGTGCATAATGACAACATCATGGTCAAGATATTTTATTTTCCCTTTAAAAGGCTACATAATTGTTCACCAAAATGTGACAAGTAAGCACTACTTAAATATGTAACATATTAAAGAGAGTTTTATAGCTTTCTTGTTATGTTTTGCAGTGGTAGATTTTAAATCAACAAATGGGACGTATCAGCCACTCAAAATTAAATTGCAATATTTGTCCCCTTTTTTAACATGCATGTGTAAGAAATATGATGCTGTCAAAATATAGTTTTAAATAATTAAAACAATAAAAGTGGAACTAAGTTTGATTTTTTTTTCAGTAGAAACAGACTTTCGTAAACATCCTGTAAGATGTTAGAATTCCTACAAAAATTTTTATGCTGTGTTTGGCATTTCTATTTGTCTTTTCCAAACCGTGAATATTTCTCTTCTTTAGTCAATATAAAGATACTGGTGAACTATTATGTCAAGTAAAATAAAGACAAGGAAATATTTTTGACTGGCAAAAGGAGAAGGTATTTTTCTTTTTTTTTTCTTTTTGTGAAGAAATCGTAATAAGAACACATAAATGCTGTCTAATAAGAAACAAAGCCTACTTGAAAACCAGCTGGAGATTTATCCTCTCCAAGATATTACTCTAAACAGCATAATTTCCCCCATTTCCCCCAGCATAGACAAGTTTGTAGAATAACTGAGAAATAACAATTTTTGGGTTTTTTTGTAATATCAGAAGAAAAAGGAAAATAAAAATTTCTGCAAGTTCTTGACTAAAACAAGATAATCCTTAGAAGGGAGAGAGGGAGGGAGAGAATGGGAGTGTTGAAAAGCACAATCAGGCAGCAAAAGACAAGTGCCTCTCTTGCCAAATCCAGCTCAGTGTTAAAGCAAATAAGTTACTCAGCAAAGAAAGAGAAGTTTGGACCCTACCTTTGTCAGCCGAAAAGTAATGGGGAATGTCTTCCAATACCAGGAATGACCTGCACTGCCTAGACGGTACGCCTTACCTTAAAATCTATACATTTCTAACCAAAACAGCTTGGAGCAATTCACATAAAACAGACCCAAATGTTGCCCATTCCATGTAAAAGATCAGGTTTCTGTCTCAGCTCAGCCTGTGATATCAGACTTGTTTCTTTTTTTTTTTTTTAAATATGTATTCTTATGTTTCCAATCCTCTGTCACACTTTTTTCATCTCGGTAAAGTTCACTTTTTTGGAAAGGGTGTGTGGGAAGGATTTCCAACTTGTCAGGACTCTCTTTTTTCAGTACAATTAAGTTTTCACTTGATCATTTTGAAGGCCAGAATGATTTGCTGTGGTCACTGGCTCCTTATTATTAATATTGTTTCAGATACATAAAGTTTACTGCAAGCTGTAAATATGTCAGGTTTTGCCATGGGGTTTACTAATAAAGAACTCTTAGAGGGGGATTATTGATGGGAAAGATAATCTTTTCAATAAGGGTTCCTGCTTTTTTTGTTTCCCCGGGTGAGCCAGTGTGGAGGCACTCCTTGGGGGGGATGTCCTGATCTCATGCTCCGCCACAGGCAGTGTGGGGCTACCATACCGGGCACTCCTGCTCTGCCTTCCTTCCAGCCGGGTGTGGTTCTGTCTTTCAGTGGGATTTCAAATGCTCTATTAATTTTATTAATACCTTTGGTGCTACGGTTTTTAAAACAGGATTGTGACCATAAGGAATAGATTGATTGTCAAGTGACACTTCCAAGTTATTTCTGTAGGTGTCACCTTGGGTTAGCGTAGTGGTATTAAACACAGAGAATACTTCTGTTTCTTTTGAATTATGGCCACATAATTCAGCTAATTAGTTCTTTTTCTAAACAAACAAGAAAGAGACATATATATTTGAATTCTCTTCTGCCAGTATTTCTCTTTCTTCATGTGAAACATCCTCTTATTAAATATGAATATATTTGGTCAAGTCCCAGTGTCCGATCAACCATTCTTAATTCACTTTGGTATTTACTGTAATAACAGTAAACAATTTTGGGCTCATCTGGTGTTAATGTGGCTGTCATATGGCTGTCCAGAGAACTTCTACTCACATTTAATTAAATGCATCATTATGAATTGTGAAAAGAGAGGGAAGGAGGGAAGAGAAGGGAAGGAAGGAGAAAGGAAGGGAAGAAAAAAGAAGGAAAGTGAAGGGAGAGGAGAGGAGTGGAGAGGAGAGGAGAGGAGAGGAGAGGAGAGGAGAGGAGAGGAGAGGAGAGGACACATGGAATGCTGTCTGGTTAGAAGTCTAGTTGGCTTACACAGTATGGGAAAGGAGGGGAAATTAATAGTGAAATAAGGCTGTATTGCTTCAGCTGTCACTTCAAATCCAAAGCTTTGATTTTCCTGTCATCTATATAAAATCTACCCAGCACGGAAGTCTCTAGATTCTGCAAGTCTATGTTTGGAAAATTTCTTTATACTCACATAAAATAATGTCAGAGACTATGAGACAAGTACAGGACTGGTTTTACTTGACATCTTTCCTCTGATTCCATCTAATTGATTTGTTGAGAGGTGGGGAAATTTTGAAGCTCACAGGGCAGGTGGAAAACAACTGTCTTTTTCAAAGAATGAGGAACAGGCTAGAAGATAGGATGCTTTAGGATAGGAAGGATTTTAGGTTCCTAGATGGTTGCCCTACACATATTGAGTGGGAAGGGCTGGTGAAGCAGTGGGAGCCCTGATTCTCTGCTGGTGGAACAGGAGGGGACTGGAGGGGAGAGGGGGATGCAGGAAGCCCTGGTGCATCTGCACCCTTCAGTGCCTTTCACTGCGTCCCTCCTCCAACTGTCTATGCCTTCTCCTTTGTGGGGAACTCACGGTGTTGGTGTGGTAATGGTGTAATGGCAACAGGCTGCAGCTGATCGCTGTGTAGGTGCTGCAGACAAAGTATTCTTGAGGATGGGTACAGCAAGTGGCCTTAGCACTCCAATGTGCATCAAACAGGAGAGCCCCTGGGGCATTTCTCCTTCTCTAAACAACTCTGCATATAACTCTGTACATGTTCATTGTGCCTCAATCATCATCAAACCTGTGGAGAGCCCTTGCTCCTGTCTGTAGCTCCCTGTCCTGATGCTGCCTGTGGCCTGGAGATGCAGAGGAGGGGATGCAGCTCCAGCTGGGTGCTCAGGGGCTTTAGCTGCAGTCAAGTGGCCATTTACCACCCCCAGGCGTCCCCACCAGAGTGGAGGCAGCTGAGCAGCCAGTGCCGCAGGAGGAGTGCAGTCAGCTGCCGGAGTGTGAGACGTGACAGAGCTCACTGAGTGGGATGAATTGGCAGGGACAGGCTTGCAGAGGGGACAGCATGGCTGAGCTTGCCATGATGTAGAGGAAAGTGGGGGAATTGAAATCTGCAGGCAAAAAACCCCAAACCTCAGCTGTCATCGGGGTAAAATAATGAATGCTTGAGACCCAGGCTCGGTAAAGCAAGCATGTTCAGGAAAGCCTGTAACCTCATGCTTGCTTTTAAACCCCACTGGTATAAAATCAGTGCTATCCTGAGGAATGGTAGATTTAGGTATATACTTAAGAGTTTCCTGGATTTGTGGCTTAGGATGGAGGCGGCTGGTCAGAGCAGCTGCAAGCTGTGGGCATGGATTTTCTTCACTTGGTTGTGGCTGCAGAGAAGCAGAGCTGAGCCTTCTCAGAGTCAGCTCTGAGTTTTGATATATAATTGCAAGCAATTCTCATCTAGCCTCAGGAAAGCTGAACAGGGGCCTTGTTTACTTTACCCTTCTTATTTTTTCCCCTGAAGGCAAACAGCCAGGGTTAGGTTTCAGACTGGTAGTTGCTTGGTCCAATGACGCAAAGGAACAAGGTCTCTTTTTCGCTGTAATAGTCTCTGGGTACTACAGCCTGACTTGTAATGTTAATGAAGTCCCTTAATATAAACAATGCTTGTCTAACACACTCCTCGGGGGATGTGGAAAAATACCTTGACTTCAGCTCAGGAAAGGGCTGGGGCAAACAGAGACACATAGTGGGTATAACGGACTGGAGAAAACAGAACTGCCTATTTCCAACAGGTCTAGGTAATTGTTTAAGAATGGTATTTGTCTTCTCAGGTGCCTTGTGCCATCCTTGCAGACAGCAATGAATTAAACTGATTCAACTGTTTGGCTTCTTTGCATTGCCCCCTTACTCCTTAAGGAGTAAAATAAATTCCTTCTGAGGTTTTACCATATCACACTTATTCCTCATGCTAGTGAATAATAATTCTCCCCATGTCAGGTATTGGCATCTGCTGGAGCTGCTTTGACCTCTTCTTCTGCACATTGGCCGCAGTGGGGCAAGACTGAATGTACTTATTCCAAGTGTGGAAATGGGGCATGGGAGTGTAACTGGAGTGCACTGGCATGATGGAAAGCACTAAGATTGCCAAACAGAGAAGACAAACTTTTATCTATGAAAGTCACATTATTTCTCTTGTCTTGCACACATCTATATGGCCTTCCTAGAGACTTGGGAGAAGTAGATAGGCTAGAGTCTTCAGTGCAATATGTGGATCTTTTACTGCCTTGATGACCACTCTATCTGTAGTCCATCTGGCAAAATTAGGAACAGTCCAGGTTAGAATAAGGTTTGTTCTTTGGGGATAAAGAACAGAATAAAAAATGGTGGGGACTACTACCAGTACGAGCCCTGAGGTCTGAGAATCATAAAGTCCTTGCTTAACTGCATCCCCATCTCCATTTCACCTACCTGTAACAATAGTCACTGCTGAGCTGGGGCTGCTGAGGGCAGCACAGAGACCAGCAGCGCCAGCAACAAGCCACTCCCTCCTGAGCCACGTGCTCCAGGGACGCAGGGGGCATGCAAGGGACTCACAAGCTTTTGACCACTTACTTCAGGTGGGGTGATGCTCTGTTGATGTGACTGAAAGGAAGTGATGTAAAGACATATCTGAGTGAGTAAGAGGAGGGTGAAGTCTCAAATATGAAAGGACTGCTCAGCAGAGACTAAATTTGTCTGCCCAGCAGGTAACTGTGACCTGTTCATGTTCTATAAGTTTATGCGTTTTTTCCAATTTGAATAAACTCTCTTCAGACGACATCTCCAGTGTAGCAGTGATAGGGCTCTGTTTTTTTATGACTGATGAATTTCACTCCTCCGGGGACAGAGCTGTGAAATTTATCTTTTGTCCAGAATCCACATGAAATTGGTGCATTTTGCCCTTGAGAAGACCCCTGAAACTGATAGCTGTCACCCAAAGAGGCCATGAAATCCTTGAGCTTGGTGTAGCACATCAGCCTTTCCCCTCTGAGTGAGTGATCAGAGGGAGCCCGCTGCATGTTCTTGAGTGCTTTGCAGCCAAATTAGCAGAGATGGCAGGCTGGATCTGAGGTGGAGACTATCCCAAAGTGGCCCATTCCAAGCTGTGCACAATACTGTTAGAGAGGAGCAGGGCTGCCTTACTGAAACAGATATTGATTCTTCTCTGTGCAGAGCACTGGTCTCCACACTGTGGTCCCCAGGGAAAAACGGCCACTGTCATTGGCAGAGCATCTTTTCTGCAGTAATGTTAGATCAGTTCAAGATAGCTAAGCATATGAAATACATTTAATAATCTTGTTTGGAAAAGTTCTTATTAGATTTTTTTTTACATTTCAAAATAAGTATTTTGAAAAGAACTTGATCAAGTACCTAAAGTAGTCTGCTGAAATTAAGCCTCAAAGCTAAGGGAAGAATAGCCATTGTCAGGGTCTTGCCTTAACTTCTGATATTCCAATAGACCCACTAATGCTTAAGTTGTTCTTTTTGCTGTTATACATTAAAGGGACACCAAGTGAATGCATTATTGTGATAATTAATAATGATTATTTCATGGCTGAGGCATTAGACTCTATGCTTTGGAGCCTGAGACAATTTCTTTATCTCAAGATATGGGGATTATATCTGACATGTCACTTACTGCACCTCCTGAAGTCATTTTTGGAGCCAGGACAAGAGGGTGCCAGGACTTCAGTCTACTTCGAGATAGCAATTCCT
>JAOXXN010000065.1:22256289-22287639 GCA_026770055.1 Myrmophylax atrothorax
CAATTCCTACGAAAACACTAAAATATTTAATTGAGGCATATTTTAGTGAAAATACGCATTTTTTTTTGCAACCGACAACTTCCCTCATCAAAACCAAATAAAATAAACACATTCTGATCAGCTTAAGCTTTGTGCTTCTAACATTTGGCAAAATAATTATTAATTACCTATTCTTGAAATAAGATCAGGAAGATAATTGTTGAAGGAAATTAATAGACAAGGATGCAATGTACGACTACCATGCTCAATGAGTCTACAATCTATCACCTGTTCAAATCCACAGGCTGGGGGATGAGATACAGAGCAGAAGGGGAAAAGTTGAATTGCAATTCAGATGTAATTTTGATTTCTGTGCCTTTTGTCCTTATGGACATTTCTTAATAAATTCAAGGGACATAAATTACCCTTCTTGCAAAATTCCAAAAATCTGTTCTTAAATTTCTTCTGAAATGAAAGTCCTTGAGCTGACACTCAGTGCCTCCCAGAAGCAACGATAAACATCAGAGTGAAGTAGGGTGCCAGACTTTAGCTTTTCCCAGGGTCCTGAGCTGCTTCTACTTGTTTGCCTGGTTTCTGACTGTAGAAATCCTTGTGCTAGATCTGATGAGCTAGTTGGATGAGCAAACTGGGTGGCGGCTGGTGCCTACTGCCTCATAAGAAACTGGGAAAAAATAATTTATGGACAATATTTGGGCTAATTCTCTAAAGAGATTTCTTTTTTTCTCCAGACCTCAGGCAGCTGGAATTTGGCCTCTCTTGAAGCACACTGTTCCTTATTGTTAATTACCTTAGTGCCATCTGGATATTCTTAGTATGAATATTAAATCTCTACTTTAGAAGAGGGTAGATAATATTAGGCATTGGAATGGGTGGGAAGGATCCCATCAAATTGTGCACCAAGTCATACTTGTCTGCAGAGAAGACCTAAGAAGAAGTGAAAATAGGGGCCAAAATAATTTTAAAAAAGATCGGATTAATATATCTACAGGGTACTTGAAGTTCAAATCTTGTACTGTTCCAAGTGGAGAGCATTGCTTAATGTTGGCATTTCATAAATTCCCTCCCTTTGAGCTGGAGAGGACACATCTTTACTTAGTGGTGGGAGAACACAGATGTATTTATGACAGCCTTGATTGACTAAAGAAAGCCACAGAGTCAGATTGTGGCACAAAACATCACAAGACAAACACATTAGAACATTTTGTTCTCAAAACACTGCATTGATTTCCATCGTCATGTTTTTTGCCCTGCAATGGTGGTGGTGACACACTCCTGCTCATGAACAAAAGCCAGCACTTGAAAATGAGTAACCTTGACTATTCCTCTCCACTCTGGCCATGGACATCTCCGACTTGCAGCAAAACATCTTGGTTCAGTTGTGGGTTCTGTACCCTCAGCACTGCCAGCTGTCACCAGCCTGGCTCTGCAGTTCCTCATCTGATTGAGCGACTTCCTTGCACATACCTAGGAAATAAACAGATATGCTACTTTACCAAGGAATGCACTATGTACACCAGGATGGGCACAGATAGGAAGCCTTGAGCAGCAGAGCACAAGCCAGCTGAGGATGAGTAAAGTAGTGCCTAAACTGCCCAGTTTGGTGAATGGAAGTTCTTTGCAGTGACTTGGGATGACCTGCCCCTCTGTAGGTCTTTGGAGAAGGAGTCGGGGAAAAAGGCAGAGGATGACGGTATTTGAGATGGTAATGCTCATTTTCCATGCTTTTGGGCTTCACTCCCACGCTAGTGTCTCTGCAGACCTTAGCCCAGGCTCTCTGAGCGGGCCTTCCATCATCTGCTGGATTTTCAAGTGTTTGAGCTTCTTTAAGATGTGGGTGATTGTTTTTCAGATAAGGCATATAGTGTAGGATGGGTATATTATTACTTTGTTATTTTACCTCTGATCATTTCTTTAAAAAAGCTTATACAGTTTCATCACAAGATTTTAGGTCATGGGTTAAAACAGGAGGAAAATATGCCCTGGCTTGTGGAAAATAATTTGTTTACAGGGCAAGGGGAAAGGCAGGTGCACAATGGGGAGGCAGCAGCCAGATGAAGGGATACATTTGGAAGCGGTGAGACTTTGGCTTGTAGACTGCACACAGAAATAACTTTGCTGATCTTGTAAGAGCTTTTATATGTTTAGAGGTGCTTTCTTTCCAATTTGTTTTTAGAAGAAAGATTATTGCTCTCTTTCTGGAGGTGGGGCCAGGAACATGGTTTTCAATCCCAGTAGCCTTCAACAATCAGTTTCTGTCCTAGGTAGTGAAAGGTTTTGCAGATTTTGAATTGCACCTGTGTTTTCCAGGGGGATGAGATGAGACTGAAGTACTTGCACTGGTCTCATGCTGTCTTTCCCCCCCTTTCATGTGACATTGGCCATGTTGCTTCAGATACCCAAATGTCTATGAACAGGACAGCTTTGAGACCTGTCTTTGAGATTAGTTGTGACTCTTGAGATGGCAGGGGGAAGGGTATGGCAGGAAGGAAAGCAGTAAAAGACAAGACAGGTACTGGGATTTAGTTTCTACATTGTCTGCTGTGGAATTTAAGCTCCAGTATTGATCAAAACTTATCACTTCATTCCTTAATGCTTCATTTTTTTTCTTTATGATTTAAAAGTTAACAAGCCCTTCTTTCTTTTAAAAGGTCCCAATCTTTTAAAATCTTTGTTGTGGATGAATTACTTGGTTCTTTATTTGGGCTGTGACATAAATGTTCTGTTTCATAGTAGGCAATTGGCTATAAAAGATGAACTGTTATAAGACAGACTGCTGTGGGCTGTGTTTCAGGCAGTCCTCAAACTACTTTGAGCTGTTTAACACACCGTAGCATGAACTATGAATCAACATGTTTGTTCTGCCACTTAACCAGCAGCTTTCCCCAGAATGCTTACAGCCCCTTCTAACCCAAAAATTTAGACAACAAGACAATGGTCAATGCTCCTATGTTCAGCAGAAATAAATACAGGGCATTATTTTCTTTTCTTACAAGATTCCCATCTCTTTCTTCTTGCCCTCCACTAATGTCCATCTACAGAATCTAAAAGTGATAATGTTTTCTACCAAATGTCCTAGGAAGACACACATTCTCTGTGTGACTGCTCTTCTCCCCTTTTTATAAAGGGCCCTGGACCTTCTGAAAATGAGATAAATTCCTGTGAGTGATAGCAGTTTATGCCAGAGGGAATAGTTTCACGACAGCGCTCACTTTGCATCTAAGTAGTTTTTGCATTTTGTCTTTTTACTCAGGGAATTTGAAGTTTCATGAAGAAATTTCACAGGCAGATTCCCTCCCACTAACCTACCATTATAGCTAGTATATTACCTGCCCACCTTGCTTTCTTCCTTTCTCCCCTCCTTCCTTCTCTCCTTTTATTCTTGGCCTACAGCAGGCCTACAGACTCACAGTCAGCCCTCCCAGTCCTTCCTCTTCCATCTCCTGCCTTCCTGGGACAGAACCTTTGTTCTCCCTCTACAGTGGAAAAGAGGGGTAGAAAAGAAACTTACAGCATAGTTTAGCTATGCTGAATTTTTCTGTTAACTAATGCAACATGTTCTAAGCTTTGACTTTGTATAAGCAGATTCATCCAGAGGAAAAGCAATGTTAGGAAAAAACAATTGTGAAAGATAAAGGAGTCACTTGAAAGTGATCTGTCCAGGCTGTGCTGTGGCTGTCTCCAAGCAAAGGAGAGTCTGTCTGGGTCTGGAGAAAGTTAACAAAGTGTAGCACTGCGCTGTGGGAGATGGATGCAGAGCCACATATGTTAATATCTGCTTTTGACAGAGTGTTGACCTGAATGGCAAAATTCACATGTGGATAAGAATCATCACTAAGATACTGTGTTTTAAGAGACCCCAGTTTGATTTAAGAGTGCTTCTGATGAAAGGACTCACATTGAAACTTAAGCTGCAACCCCAGAAGCTCTGTTAAATTTATCTGGGCTTACATTTTAGTGACCATCTGCCAATTTGGCAAAAGTAATTCCAAAGGTTCCCAGGGGTCCATGAGCCTTTTTGTTGAAGATGGTTGAGTGAAACCTGAAGAATTGAAAAAATTTACAGAACTTCATCTTTTAACATTGTGGTTCAGCCAAATCCCTTAACCAGGAGAAATGGTGAAGTCTGAAAAGTTGCACAGCTTGGTTACATATGCAGCGGAGATGCCATCTCTGCCCCAGGGAGCTTATGGTCTAGGCTGATATTTGAGGCCCCTCACTTGTCTGCATTTCAGAGTACTTACTCATGGATAAATATGAATGGCAACATTAATTTACCACCCAGGGGTTGGGAAGACAGATCTGATAGTACTTGTGGGGGGCGGCCCTCTCTATTACAGAAAGTATAAAGTCAAATAAGGGAAACAAGCTGATCACATCAACACGTACCACAGAGTCTCTATTTACCTTAACTCTATGGAGATGGGGGGTTCATTAGGGACAAGTAGTGCTGGTGGGACACTGATGAGCGACTGATTAGCCCATCAAATTTTGGTGGTGTCTCTAGGAATGCTAAGGGAATTTAAACAGCTGCAAAGGAAGAAACCACAAGAGGGAATTTTGTGCATCCCCATGTTGATGGGACAAACACTTTAAGAGTGACATTACATTGTCAGGTCCATAAGTGACTGCTTCTTGGTGCAGCAGGACCAAAGAGTTTAGTTGTGGGCACCTCTCACGTCAGACCCAGCTCTTACACTCCGTAAAGTGGAGACACTCAAATGGGAGCATCAGGAGGAGTCAGAAGTGAGGAGGATGATGCAGAGGAGTTGGCCTGCACTCTGCAGGCTGAGATGAACTGAAATGGAGGTGCTGATCTAAGGGATACTGCAACACTTAGTTAAATCTCTGAATGTGGCAAATGTGACTTCATCCTTTAGTACAGGTTACAGGCAAATTTCATAAAGTTCCATAAAAATCAGTGGAAATAAATATGCATAAAAATAAAACTAATATAATGAGCCACATGTTTCTGTAGAGGGAAAGCAAGTCCTAAATATAAAGGAGCTCTTTAAAGAGTCAGTAAGCACATGGAGGAAGGTATTCTAGCAGATCTAAACCACTCACATTTTCAAAAAAGAATTTAAAAACTTTGTCTAATGAAAATAAACTCTCTTTGGGAAATTGGGAAGTTCCTTTCTTAGAATAATAGCAAGTTAAAGGAAATAGGGAAATAGAATAGGCTCAAATAGTCATCTTTCACAATAAAGTTACCTACAGTGTCCTTTGAGAATCTTTCTGGGATTATGGTTCAGGGTATGCAGAAAAGATCCTCCAGAAAAAAGGCATTAACAAGTGAGGTGGTAAAATGGAGATAATACAGTTTTGATCTGGATAGTCAACCCAAAAACTAAATGGAAAGGGTTGCAATATAACTACAAATGGCTAGCTATGAAAAAGAAAATAAATTGTTTTGAGAAAATTGTTTAAAGAAAATTTATTGTAAAAATAAAATATATGGAATAAGCCAGTCCCGACCATACAGACTGAATGGCAAGCTTTAACCTGTTTATGACCATACCAGACAGTCAGATGTCAGAGCCACCTGAAAACAACAGTGGCAGTCAGGACAAAGAAGTGACTACTAACTATATGGATCACCCTATAATGGATCTGCAGCCTACTGCTTTGAGGGGAATAGGGAGATAGCTTGGCTGGAGAGGAGGGATGGAGTGGGAGATGTGGAAAACAGAAACATGTTGCCTTTTCAGAGGGCAACAATCTTATTTACGGGAATTTTGTGCCCCAGCTACTACTGGATTTGTTCTGTTTGAGCACATGCTGCAGTGCTGTAGAAATAGCTGTTACCGACCACTTGTCTCCCCTTATGGAGTGAGCATTGCTAACCTGGTCTTATAGTAGGATAACTACAGAAAATTAAGTGATTTGATCAAGATCATGGACTGCAACATCCCCACAGTGGAGTGAGGATGCTGCAGTCCATGTCTCCCTGTTTTGAGCCCAGAGCAGTGGAATTCTTTACATCCATTGCTCTTCCTTCCTCTTTATGACCAAGGAGTGTGGAAATTCACTAGCAGAAGAATTAACTCAGCTGCAAGATACCAACGAGAAAGGAACCTTGGTTTCCATTCTTGCATTAGTGGTTTTCAGTCCTGCAAATGGCTGTGTAGTTCTGGGGGATCTGGCCCTACAGATGTGTTTTCTGCCCTATGTGCACAAGTCCTGTGAGCTATGCCCTGGCTGTGTGGCTATAGACATGAGAGACGAGAAATTAGCATTTAGTATATTTAAATAAACCCCACTGATATCCATTACTGGGACATCTGCTTTCATCAGGTCAGAAGTGTAATTTCTGGGACTTTCTTTCACATGAGCTGGAGTCCCCTCCACATCTAGTGCTAGGAATGTGTGGAGGAGTTGTGCACAGGGCAGACTCCGGGCTTAGGCAAAGCTGGAAGCTGCCTGCAACATACTTTGGCTGTGACATCTTTTGCCTATGCCACAGGTTTGGAGAGCCAAAGATACTCTTGCTTTCACTTGCAGAAGGAGCTGCACTGCATGTTTATTGTAGGAGTGATGTTGATCCCTGCACCAGCCATTTGTTCCTAATCCTTCTCTTCGCTTCTTCCTGGCAGCAGAATCAGCCAGCCTGGCACTCCAAAGCATATCCACCCCAGCTCCACTCTTCACCAGCAGAAGAGCCAGGTTAAGCTTCAGCCCACATCCATGGAGCAGGAACATACACTTTGGTCTATGAAGCCTTGAGCTCCTCTATTCCAGCTGGGAGGACCAGCATGGCAAATTGAACAAGCTGCAGCACTGTGGCGCTCCATGTAGATTACCCAGTGACACCCCCTTCCCATGCTCCCTTCTCACCTGGACAAACTCCAGACTGTTGCAGCTGCGTGGCCATTGGTATTTGAGCCATGTAGTTTAACGCCATGTTGGAGAGCTACACATGAGCTGCAGGCTCAGCAACAGTGTAGCCTAGATGAGTAACAGGGAACTAATACCTAGTTCCAGTGGAGGGATCCCTAAAGAAACTGTATGGCCAGGAGCTCACGAGCCAGCCTAGGCAGTACTTAGGCAATACCTCCTGCATACTGAGTCCCTTCCCAGGTAAGGTATAGCTCACATAACCACAGGTCAGATCAATAAAAGTTCGCAGTATCCAAGACCTCCCACTTACATAATCAGGCTTGTAAAAATGCATGCATTGTAGTGGAATGCTGTGAGTTGTCTGAGACATCTGCTAATCAGGCCACTTCTTGAAGGGCCTTGAAGGTGCAATTGCACCTCTGGACAGCTGAGCTGCTGCTGTTGTTTTCTGAAAAATTGAAATTAATATGTCTAACTTCCCTACTTGAAGCAAAGTAGAGCAGTAGAAAGAGGCACATCTCTCCCAAAACTTGTCTAGGCAACAGGAGACAGGCATTTTTCTCATGATGTCATTGTCCTGGAAACTTTTGAAAGCACATTGCAAGGGAGGAAACCTTGTGGGTCTGAACTCCCCATGAGCTTCTCCAAATGGGCCAAGCTTTGATGAAACCATCTCATTATCAAAAGCGGGGAAAAACATGTTGGATGTTGTTTACCACTGAGATCACCCTGGTGGTTCTTCCAGCTGCCTGAGGATATTGGTGAAGAAAGAAGGAGGGAGAAAAAATGACTGTTTTGAAGTTTCCATCCTCAAGGTGTCATGTTTTCTTTCAACTTACTTGTTCTAAAAACCTCTTGAAAATACATACATCCATGACCTCTGCATCGTGGGTTCTGGGTGAGGTCCATAGTCTGAAGTTGTTGCTGGTGAACTTTGTGTAGTTTAGAGTTTTATGACTTTGCTTTCCCTGTTTGTCTTGGCATTGAAGAGGATAATTCTGACTATTAAAAAATGGGTATAATGATTCCCATACAATTAGAGGCAACTCCAAGTTTCAACATTCTTGATGCTATGGTTTAGGACCAGGAGTCTGAGCTCTGTACTGCTAGCAGTTGCCACATTCTCATGTTGAAATTTGGAGGATTTCACAATCTATGGAGCCCATCACAACTAGGAATGTGAGGTTATTCCCTGTTGTATACACTAGAAATTATGATAAATGCAAGGAAAATCCTGCTAGAGTTGTCCAGTCATCTTGTAGTTAACATCTTTTTTTTTTTTTTTTTATCTAGGATGGTTAGAAAACAAGAACATGAAGGGTTTTTTTCCAATTCATTTATCAATGATTATCTGAACCATAAGGTGAGTCAGAAAGGGCCAGGCCATGGTCCTGTACCTTAAGCAAATCCACTGAAACCAGTGGATTTAGTGAGCACATTCTATGTCTGTGGTAATTATCTGTGTACAAACCTCCTTTAGGGTGCAGACTTCCATACTGACCTGTACTTCAGCAAAGTTCAAGCTTTTTCCAACAGGGACCTAAGGGGTGAGCACTTGAAGGAGAGTGAGAGAATGGAAAATCTGATGAGGGCTCAAAATGTGATCCTTGCAAAATTACAGAAAAAGTAAAAGGTGACTTTGGGAGTGCTCATACTAAAGCCTACTTCATAGAGAGGAAAGGAAAGACAAGGGTTGATTTGATTTTTCATTCTGGTTTCTCTCCCCTGTTCAGGATCAAAGCCAGATGAGCTTGGTTCTAGCTTCCAGTTCTCAGAATAAGTTCCCACTACTTTAGGAGGAGACTATGTAACAAGACACAGGAACACAATTTTTGAACATCTGGGGACATGGAAGAGTGAATACTCTTACTTCCATTAAGGAAGATGCTTGCCAAGTGATTCAGTGCCTACTAAGACTAACTTCAATCAATGGGTTGATATCTGGCCAACTGAGCTAATGAAATGGTTAGCACCAAATTATTGCCCTTTTTCTGGGCTTATGGAGGTATCTCAACACCTCTCATGAAAGGAACCTGGTGACAGGTGGATCTTGCTGCTTTGGTTGTTCATTTTACACATGCTCTGTGACTCCAGAACATCACTAAAACCACTTATTTTAAAAACAAGCCAAGAAATCTTACAATCATGGAATCATAGAATATCTCAAGCTGGAAGGGACCTATAAGAATCATCAAGTCCAACTCCCTGCTCTTCACAGGACTACCTAACACTAAACCATATGACTAAGAGCATGGTCCAGATGCTCCTTGAACTCTGATAGGCAAAGGCTTAGCAATACATTTTTTTTTTATGGGCGTGCTCCTTACAATTTGGGATTCAACAATAATGCCATGTAAACAATATTTCTTCTGGAATCTAAGCAGCATATCCTCTTTCCACCAGGGGTTGGCTAGGGATTCTACAATATTTTTCCACTCTCTCTGTATAATTATTTTTCACCTCTAGATTTTTGGATCCCTGAACTACTTTCCTTTAGAACTGTAACTAGTTTATTTTACTTCAGCTTACTTTAGGATAATCAGTAGCACAGCAAGATTTGGAGTTCTTTTGTGTTCAGCTCTGTATAGACACACAGGGAAAAGTCACAGTCTAAGTAGCATTTAGAAACAGTACTGGATTTGTCCTGTTTAGGAAACCCTATCATTAGGAAGAGAGGTTTTTCAACATGCTGATCCATGAATGAACAAAATAATGCAAAAAGAGATATGAAAAAAACCCCAAGAGTGATGCTATGCATCAAAAAAAGAAAGCTGTCTGAATTATTTGACTTTGGTTTCTTAAGACAAAAATAGTCAAGTAGAAAATCTTTGTAGCTTCTTTTGCTCTGCAATAACTACAGGTGTGTTGGTTTATAGGGCAGATAAGGCTGAATTGTGATATGATCCTTACATGCATCAATACAACCTGAAAGGGAATTTTCTTTAGTTTTCCCTTTTTCTTTTCTTTCCCTTTTCCTTTCTTCTCAGCAACCATCCCTCCCTGCTTCCCCTCCCCATCCCCCTGCTCCTGCATTTTTACAAAAGCAGCTAATTTAATTTCAGGAGCTTGTGGTTTTCATTAGGATTGCAGTCTTTTGAAATGTCATAGGAACACCCAAAACTGAAATTGATATAAAAGGGGTTGACTCAGATCACCCTCTGCATCCTGCTATCTTGCTTCAGCTTGATTGCTTTTGGGCTGGAAAATGAAGGACTGACAATTTTGGGGGAAGAAGAGAAGAAAAGAGAGAAAGGAAGGGGAATGAAAGGGAGATGCTAACTGGTTTACTCCAGCCTTATTCTTCTTTTGACTCAGCATGATTAGCAGTTAGTGTTGTCAAGAGCATATCACCACTTTGCTGACCTTTGAGGAAGGATATATGGATGAGGACCCTCCAGGTAGTAGGTGTACAGCATGAAGGAATAGAAATGTGATTATGTAGCACAGGGCATGCAGCAAGGACATAATCTGACAGTATGAATCTTGCAGGAACGAGACATCGCTGTATTTACTGTCATCCAAACTAACTAGAATTTCCTTCGGGAATAAGGTGCATAGTGTGATGAGCATGACTGGTCTGGTGAGGGTGTTTATGTATACACAGGAACATGCGTGTGTGTACACATCTCCTGTGCAACTGTTATCTGCACTGCCAGAGAGCTCTTTCTTTTGGAAAAGAAGGGGCTTGCTCTTGGGTATGCAATTTTTCCTGCTTTCGCCAGTCACTGAGAGGCAGGAACATTCCCACTGTGGCTGGGGAAAAAGAGGCTGCAAATTCATCTTGAAACATAGAGAATACAGTGCTCCAGATGTGTGAATGAGGGTGGATGGGTTTCAAGCTTATTTCTTTCTTTTCACTCTAGGAAATGCAGTGATCCTTCTAAAAAACTAGAGGTGCCATTCTGCTAATGCTCTTCAACAACACTTCTTGCTTCAGTTTGTAACCCAGAGACTGCTCAGAAACCCACTATTGTCTTGCCTGCAAAAGCTGCTGAGAATTTGTTTCCCAAGAGTGTCTTTGAACAGAAAAATCCATCAGGAGATACAACAGCCTCCTTAACAGTGCTTACAGAAAGATTTCTGAGCCTGAAGACAGAATCCTACATTTATTCTTAGGGCCTCATTTGCCGCTTTTTCTATATCCCTGGTCTGTATTGCACACTTACTAGGCAGTGCTCAACCATCAGCTCAAACAGTAGTACTGGACATAGAGTAATATCATCTCAATACAGTGTGGGCCCTGTATTGCTGTCTGGACAATGCTTCCCGTTAGAAATAAAGGATGCTCAGATCCTTCAGAAGTGGGAATGAACTGATTTCAATCCACCTGTGGTGAAAGATACTACTTTGCCTTCAGCCTACCCCCATACACATAAACATGTAAATTTGGCCTGGTGGTAGCTGGGAAGTAACTTTGCTCAGGGGTGGAGAAAAACAGGACTGATTGTTGGTGCTCAGAATTGTAGAAGATGCTTCCTGTCTCTCCCCATTCACTATGTTTGAGAAATATCTTGGAAGTCAACATGGAAGAAAAATCCTCATCTAGATAAATATAAGCAGTTCTGCCTGTGCCTGTTTTATATAACTCAGTCTTATGTGTCTCCCCAGTGGCAGAGCAGCCAGAGGTAACATGGGAGTAAAAAAGCCCAGATAGGTCTACCAACAAAGAAGCTTAGTGCTACTGCAGTATAAGGATGTTTTTGGAAAACCTGCCTTTCAGCTTCTTTGTTTTCTTTTTCTGTTTACTTTCATGGTTTTGTTCTGTCTTTGCCATTTAAAATCTGAAATTTTGATCCCGCAGAATTTGAGCAGATTGTTGATATGCTCTTTCTTTAATTAAGTCTTGGCCAAAAGTTCCCCTCTTAAGTCCCCAGAAGTCAAGAACCCATTCACAGAGAAAAACCAACAGGGTAAGATCAGACCCACCTTCATATTGTGCCCTCACCTCTGTGCCTATTCTCCAAGCCCTCTTCATCATGACTTGAGATTGTTGGTTATGATGAGAGTCTGTGAGAAATTGAGAGAGTGCCCAGGTGCTAAGACAGACCCACTCCCAGAAGACAATTTCTTGCTACTTCCATTTGTGCCTTGGGACCTAGTTTTGATAAACCATTTCTATTCTTATGCCTAGAGCCACCTCACTCCAATTACAAGGAGCAATAGGTGGACAGTGTTCCTTCATAAGCAGGAGAAATTAGAAAGACAGACCTCTGGAATGCCCTCTCAAAAAGAGGTGACAGCTGAGAGGAAACTCTTGGCTCTACTGAAGTCAGTGGCAAGCTTTGCTAGGCCCAAGCTTTCACACATGAGACCACGGAAGACTGGTCTTCAAATGGGCAGGTGTGCTGGGGATGAGTTAGAGAAAACAGGATTTTTTTTTTTGGTTTTATTCCCAAACCTGACAGTCACTAGCATTTTATCTCATCATTCTTATGAGTGGTGTCTGGGCAACAGGACCAGGAGCACATGTTTTCACGTGGAGAGGCAGAAGCTGAATCTGCACAAATGAGTCCTGAATGTGGAAGTAGCATGGCCACTCTGGCCTGGAGCAATGCTGCACTGACACTGCTCTGCTTCCCTGTTTTGGGCCCATGCTGCATCCTGTATCTGTGGCCAGTGCCAGGGACTGAGGCACGTCGGAGGTCTCTGTGCCATGCTTTGTTACACGTGAAACCCACAGCCTTGGATGCTTCTTCTCTCAACTGGCTGAATTTCAGAGAGAAATTTGCACCCTCAATAAACAGTTGCATTACTGAATACTGGGTCTGGGCCTCAGAAGGATACTCAAACTGCCTGTTTTTAAGTTATGGAGTTACAGATCCAGTCATTTCCACAGTGGAAAAAGTCATTTGAGATGGTGTGTTGTTCCTTCCAAAGTGTATTAGTCATGGGGAGCAGGCAGCATGCTACCCAGAGATCCCAGGGCCTGTTAAGGCAGAGAAAGAACAAAGTAGTCCTTCTCTGCAGAACATACAAAGAAACATTTACTCAACATTTGCCTCCAACGCAACAAAGGCACTAAAAAAGAGAGAGGACGATGAAGGACATAAAATACGGGGAACAGACCAAATAAGAATACAAGAGAGGGGAAATGAGATTTCTAAACCCAACCTACATCTTCTGTCCAAAGACAGGACATTTTCTTCTTGGTTGTTCATGGTTCCTCAGCTCTTCAGGCCTCCAGATAACTCAAATGGCCCTTCCAACTACAGATTGTTGAATTATAACTCAATCCATGATTAGTTATCATATACCTTTTCTTTGCAGTCTCCAAAAGGCCCCATGCTTTGTAAATCCTCAGACTGAGTGACAATGAGCACTTCAGGAAAGTGAATTTAGGAGTCTGAGACAGAAAGCAAGAAACAGTTAACTGCAGAAGTGTGTTTTATTTAGCAGAGACTGGAAAACTCCATGCTGACAATGAGATGCTGTGGTACAGACACCTCCAGCCCACAGTGTGGTTGTGTGAGTCTGCCTGAGAGAGATGCAGGAGAGAGGCTTTGAAAAGCCAGTTGCCACTAGGGCCCTGCACCTAGCCAGCAGAGAAGGATGGATGGACATTACAGTGCTAAGAAGGCTGCTATCTGGTATTATAATTAGAGCTTAAACAGGAGCATCACATGGTATTTATCGTTCATTTGTCCTTACTCATTCCTGCAAACTGCAGTGGGGCTAATAACCTCCCCACCAGCTGCAGGCATCTCCAGTCCACCACAAAGGGGACCCTCGTCAGGGCAGAAGCAATGCCATTCAGTCAACAGCTGTGGCCTAGGGAGTTTGAGATGCATCAGTGGTTTTGATTATGTTTGAACTTCCTCTTCTCCAATTGACATTTGCCATAGTCTGGAAATTTTTCTTCCTAGAAGTGCACGAGGAAAAAAAAGATAAATAAACTATTTTTGTGGTTTGTTTTAGTTGCTGCTGGCACATTAGGGGTCTCAAAGCAGGGGGCACAGGACACAATAGGGAAGAGAACAGACTAGCTTTCAGGGACCAGCTGACCTTTCGGACCTCTTGAGCCTTCACAAAAACCTTGCTAGCTACAAACCAGCTGTGGAATCAGGAACTCCTTGTGACGTCACTGCTGAAAAGTCCTAATTAGATAATTTCCCAAACCATGCAGGTCTCAAGTGCCTCAGCTTCACCTTTAGCCCTGACTAAATCTCCCAATTTAGTGGTTAGAGGTTCAGTTCTATGTCAGGTCAAAGGCATTCTTGAGAAGACACCTATTGTTCCAAAATGGATTTTGTTGTCTGATACTATTTCAAGATACCACCTTCCCTGAGTGCTTCCAGTGCCTCAGCATTCAGTCCAGCTGCTTCAAGAAGAATGGCAGTAGTCCTGAACTGTCTTTCATCTTAACCATCCAAACAGCTTTTACCTCCTAAGCAGCCATAAATACAATCCAGCTCCCCAAAAGGCATTTGGAAATGCTACAGCATATTTGTATGTATATGCCTTTGCAAGGAAGCTGATAATAGCAAATAATAGAAGTAATAAACCTGCCTCTTGGCACAAAGTCTGTTGCTGTGCTTTAGGAATGGTACCTGTTTAACTATAAACTTCCGGATGCACTTAACCCATCTCTAGCAGAAAAGTGAGCCTCTCACATGCTTCTGAAATGGATGGGAAATGTAGTTTGGAAAATGTCTCTTGAACCACACAAGTTTCTGGCAAAAAAGAAGGGAGGATGCCAATAATAATGAAAAAACAGGGATTGTGCTTCTTGTAAAAAACATGTAATAGCAAAAGAAAGGATTTCCCCTTCCTTCCACACTATTTTTAATATTTCCATCTCTGTCACCCGGTTGATTAAGTGCAACCTTATCAATTTAATTTGAATTCACTACTTCACTCTAATTTAATATTAATTTAATTAAATATCTGGTTCACTTCCCACAGCAAAAGAACAGAGAATAAGGCCCCTTTTTTTTTAATCTCTGGCCTTGGTTACAGTAGTGATTACAGTGAAATGTCTAGTGTATGCCTGCTGTTATACTAAATTCATTTAAATTCACCCCTAGAAAGCCACAAGGCAAGAGGAAAGGTAAAACCACTCTGATCACAAAGAGAGCCCTGGGCCTTCACAGAGTACAGGAATAAAAAGGGAGACATGTGGTGGCAGCATCACTGTGTTTATCCGGGGATTTTTTTTTAGTGAAAATGAGAAGGGCTGCCAGATCTCTGTGCTTCAGGTTAAAAGTTTTTAATTTGTTTGTTCTTGTCTGCATTCCACTCATTTTTTCTGTGCTCCCTAAAATACCATTTGAAGTTTATTACAATCACTCTAAGAAAGGTCACATGATAGGTTGGCCTGGTATCTGATTTTTCCTGTTCCCCGCAAACTGCAGCATTTTGTGGTTATCTGCCTCCTGTGAACCTTTGCTTTTTGTTGCCTGGCTGAGTTCTTGGACATGAGCAGTTCTGGTTTTTTTAAGATAGGACACTCATTCACTCTGTTCAGGAATGGATAAAGGACACAAGACACTGCTCTACTGCTCTAAAATAATAGCTCTCTGCTTAATGATTTTCTTCTGAATACTATACTAATAATTTAAAATCTGAGTAAGCATGTACATTTTAGCAGATTCTAGCTATTGTTGCTTTTAAAGCAAAGCCTCTTCAGGAGTCCCTGGATCACACAGGCAGATCCTCTAATTTTAAAGAGCATAAAAAGAAAATCTCAAAATCACTGGGTGGAGAGACACCTGAATTTGTTTCCCATGGCATAATACTTCAAAACAGACTTGGTATGCCCCTGGAGCCTCTCCTACAGAGCAGGAAAGTCCCAGCTGGGCTTACTGGTTTGACACCAGATCCCCAGACTCACTTCAGCATAGGCAAACCTGAGTTTTTCTGCCCAGGGGTGATGGGCTGAGTTTCCCCCACCATAGGAAAGAGAAGAGGGGAGACAGAGTACCTGCAATGGTGATTCCTACAGGTTTCTGGGTAGCAGTAGCCACTCCACTTAAGTCAGCCTTCACCTAGCACCTTCACTAGCCTGATCCAGCTGTGAAAGGTAACTTCCCCTTTGCCTTACAGGACTTACAGGGCAGCCCTTGTCTGGTAGCTTCAAAAAGCTCCTAAAGCACAGATTTCTTTTTTTTTTTTTTAAGGGGGTAGTGGAAAGGATCAAACACCACCTGAATCCTAAATTAGTGAGCTGGTGGAAAAGACCAGAGGAGGTATGAACCACAGCTGTGCAGAAGAGTTCACTCTGTGAGGAGAGTGCAACACCACTGCTGAATCGTCTGGGGTGTGCCTGCTCATTCAGACAGAGGAGGCTGTTCTGCAGCCCTTCCCCAGGAGCCCTCAAGGCACAAAAGTCTGATGAATAAGCATGTGGATTTTTGAAGCACTTAGAAAAAGTTTCTGCATAACAGTAAATCTTGATCTTTAATTACAGTGATGCTATTCCCCCATTATAGCTAGCGGGGTGTGTGTGGGAGGAAAACTCTTGCTTCTGTCTACCTGAAACTTAAAATAGAGAAATACAGAAATAAACAGACACAGACATAACTACACATAAATGAAAAGAAATATGTTTGTATGTGGGTGTATATGTATACACACATGTATACATATTCTGATTTGCATTACTATCACTTTTCTTTTTTCTCCCAAGCAGAGACAAACTTCTCTTCCAGTCTCCAACTGTAAATTTCCTCAGGCATTGACTTAATCTTCCTTCAATCTATCCTCATCGCTGGGATCACTAGGATGGAGGCCTCAAAGCAAAGGATCCAAGACCTCGCAGCCAAAGCAAAACAATGTCTCTTTTCCCCAGCTTCTTAATAAGTTCAAGAAGTTATGTGAATCCAAACAAAGTGGTGACCTGTTCACATAGCTGAGCACTCCAGCTCCCACACTGTGCCATGCCATGGCATGCCATGCCTTGTAGCTACAGCTGGCAAGCCCTTGACAACCTGTGGGACATGATGGCAGTGGCAGTGGCAGTGGGATCTGACAGTGAAACCCATGCTCCTGTGGATGGTCACATTGCCTGGTGAGCTTGCTGTGAGAGAACCTGGAGACGTCAGTCCCTGCACTGTCCCCACTCAGTGCTGCTCCTGGGGTCCACACTGGCAGCAGCATCACTGCCCATCTGCATGATGTCACACACAATGCGGAGGAGCAGTGGCACGGCCTGTGAGTCCTCCACTGTTGGGCCACTAAGGTGTCCAAAAGTGCAAGAATGTGTCTTTGAGGAAGTCTGGTGCTGTCTGGTGACAGAAGAAGTCAGAAGGATTTAAATGAGGCACTTGTACATGACAAACCAGAAGAGCAGAACTACTGCACTGGATGGTTTTTGGAGCATGCAGGTGTTTTCTTACAATTGTGTGAGCCATCACAATACAGTTAAGAGTTACTTCAGCTGATGTTCACATCAGTAGTATATGCCTTGGTTTCCTCTGTGTGTGGTTTGGAGGAGAACTTGTTTCTGTGTGAAGAGAATCTTTTCCAACAGATTTTGTGTGGTGCTTCCAGACCCTGAAGATCACAAATCTCACAAGAGGAATTTGTTGTACTTTGTTGTATCATCCATGTGAGTGGCACACCCAACAAGATAAGGCTCACAGAATCATCACCTCAAATCTGAGCATCTCTTCAGTTACAAACACAGCTCCCAAGGCATGTTAACATGTTCAGGACATGGCACTGCTGACAGCAGTAGGAATTTTGACTTTTTTTTTTTTTTTAACTTTTTTTTTTTTAACATTTGCTTTGGAAAAACACCACAATTTTTAGGAATTTTAAACAATATGCTGATGCTCAAGGCTTTGCTCTGGCTTCTCTGATTTGCTGTTAATGCAAAGCTTCAATTTTAGCAGAGTCGATCTACTCCTGAGTGGTCATATCAGAGACAAAGCAGGGAATGACCTTGCCAAGTGACTGCAGAGCAGATACTCTGGTGTGATATGGTCCCTGAGACAGTCCCCAGCACTGTGGGCTGCCCTGGGAATGATGAGGTTCAGTGTCTGCATGGAAAACAAGGGAGAGCCTCTCCGAAATTTCACCTTATTTTGGAGTGCCATAAAAAAGTGTATCCTAAAGCAGCTGGCCAGTTTGCCCATGTTACAATGAGGAGTTTGCTGGGTGGCGAGACTTCTGACCCTCCTGTGCCAAGGCTCTGCAAGTGACACCAGCTTCTTGCTCTCTTCTGGGTAGGCTGTACTGGCAGAACCTGTGGGGCTGACAGCGGCACTGTCACTGTCCATGGATACTGACACTCTCTCCCGACCTGCCTGAGTATCCCTGTGCCCAGCCATGCAGACCCTTGAACTGGGCTCACCTCCTGGCTGTCTGTGAGAATATCAAAAACTGACTTGTGAGGCTGAGTTTACATTAAAAAAGTCATTGAGCCCGAAGTAATGAATCCTACATTTTTTTTTTCACTTTCCTGCTGTGCTGCTATTAATTTCATCCTGTCCCTCCTTAAACAACTCCCTGCTGCAGCACAGGCAGCCCATCACTCCCCAGCTTCCAGCTACTCAGTGTGCTTTATACTTTTTCCAAACTACTGCATGAGGACTTCAAGATAAGTTCTTAGAGTGAACACTGGCTTCAGTAGAACCTGAGAGATTAATTAATCTTTCCAGTAACCTCATTAGGTGGTTAGTAGCGGTCAGCTTTGCTGCTCCTGTTGTGCAGAAGACAAGGTCAAGTAGTCAGGGGTTAGAGCAGCTTAGCCAAAGCTGTAGCAGAAATCTCAAAACTTGCTTACCAGGCCTGAGGTCTCACTTTCTTATTTGGTCTCAAAGATATGGTTTTCTGGTTTTCCTTTAGAATCTCTTCTGAAGTGACTCCAGACTGGCCCAAAAGGTGTCTGAAAAAGTGTCCCAGGGAGGGACATTTTCCTGGGAGTCTTTGTACTGAGGCCTTATTTGTTCTTGATACTTGCCTATCATGCAGCCTCAGCTTGCTGGAGACAATAGTGTTTTTGTTATTCATTATAGAACTTAAATTAACTGGAAAAAAATCAGACTCTTCTTTAAGAAACCTTTAATTTTGTATGTGAAATCTTAGGGAAAATCAATGTGAGGCTGTTTCCTCCCTGCTTCATTATGCACTCCATTAAACAGCTTTTATGTTCTGTTTATAGGCTGGTTGTGTGGTTTGTCTTATTTTTTAAATTTTTAATTTTTTTAATAAAAGAAACATTTTTACATCTCCAATGTAAAGCAAGCTGGGCTGAGTAACAGCATTACAAGAAATGCATTTGGCTTTAGCAAGGAATCTGTGAGACCACAAACATTAGGATGTCCCTAGCAAGAGGCTCTGTGGTGGCACACAACGAAGGGGAGATGGGTGGGAAAATCAAATACATTCCAGACAATTGGCTGATTGCAAATCTTCAGAGGTATAAAATGTGCCTAAATTGTTATGTCTCCTCTTGCAATGGTAAGAGAGGTCTGATCGCCCAACCTGGAAAGAGAAAACCGCAAGCGACTTGTTAATGTTTCTGTCTCACCCCTATGGTGAGGAGCGGAGAATGCCTTTTCCAGTTCGTAAACACCGCCCGGTTGACTGGAGGGATGTGCTGGCCCGGATGTGGCCAATTTTATAGCTGTGTGAATAAGAAACAGAGCATGCAAAGGAAAGTATTACAGTTTAGGGGGTGATAAAACTTAATGCCACCCTGCTCCGTTTCCCTCCTGCCCCATGTTTTCTCAAAATGTCCATTGAGAATCTTTGGTTTTCGTGAGGCTTAGGAGGCAAAGAGGACAGTAAAACAAAATCTGGAGACCAGTAAAGATATCATCCAGGATAATGTATTTATTTCCCTTGGATACTGGAAGATAATAGCTCAGGAAAGGATCATGAGATTAAGAGTGAAATTTTTCATGTTTCTTTTTCCCTTGATTTACCACAGCATTGCTCAGCAAAGTTATTTTGTTGCTGGATGTCTCAGTTTTTCCAAATGTATTGTGAGGACACATCTTGTCCAGCTTGGGCCAAGGATATGAAGGTTAATTTACCATTATTTGTAAAGTGCTTTGTGTCACCAAGGGCCAAAGAGTCTAAGGGGAGAAGGGACATTGATAGCAGTGCTGTGGTTACACTGCTAAGCTGTCTCTCATACTGAAAGGCCACCTTCTGCTCTTACTTTTATTTTCACGCATTGCCAAAGGATCTTAAAGTAGTAGCAAAGCCTCCAAAGCTTTCCACCATAGGAAGACAAGCAAAGGGAAAACGCTGTTCAGGCAGCTCTAGTTGGGGGAACTGGACTGTCACCACTCCCCAGTAAACAGATTTCTGAGCAGAAGAAAAGACTATGGAAATTACTGACTGTAACAGCAATTCTTGCATGGAAAGCACTTCATTTGGATAAGTTGTTGATCAGTAGGAGCAAAGGTCTCTGCTCAGGATTTGCAAGGAAAGGTTTCATGTCAAACTAAAGGGGACTTCCTCCATGAATAAGGTTGCTCCCTCAACTACAGATCACAGCAGAAAGGTGCTAGTGGTCTGTGAGAGGGAGGGAAAACTAAGGATTGTATTGCTGGAGTAACCAAGCAGAGAGGCAAGTTAGGGAGAGAGAGAAGGGCAAAAAATAGTGATTGATGGTGATGATGATGACTTTATGAGAAAAGTTTCAATAGTGATGAGTAAGATCATTATTGTGTGACATGCCTTAAGGAATGAGTCAACAAGGTATCAGGGAAAGATTCAGCAGAGGCACTACTAGGGAAAGAGGATGAAAAGGAAAGGAAGCTACAGAGAGGGTTGGGAAAACCTCTGCTAAAGTAGAGACTGTTGGGAAGACTGCATTGCTGTGCCAATTGCTGCCACCTCACAGCATCAGAATGGTTTGTGCTATGACAAGTAGCGCTACTGGGGAATGCACTATAGCATTCCCCTCAAAACTCTGTGTTTGCTCATAGTTCTGCGTTACTAGAAGGCAGAAATATTTGGGATTAATTTGCAAATTACATCTGAATCTATCTTAGCTCAAAATGCTGCAGCTAGGTTTTCTAATCAGAGATCTGCTGACGTGGAGAGAAAGGCAATTTCTTTTTTCTCATGAGCATTTGCAGCTTGAAAAGAAAAAGAAATAATGGGAAAAACTTGATTCACAGATTTCAAGTCCAGAAGTAGAATACACAAAACAAGTATCTTTTGCATAACTAAAATGCATCAGATGTTTTTTGTGAATACTTATCAGTTTTATTGAATTGGTAATTCATACAGAAAATCAAGAAAAACACCCATCAAATCAAGAAAGATGTTTGAGAAAAATCTCATTTTGCCACTTGCTGACAGAGAAGTCCGTGGAAGGTGCACTTGGTGTCCTCGCCTCTAGCCAGTGGTGAGGAGAGCAAGACCCATGATTTTGAAATTGTCATCAGTCAAAAAATGACACCTGGTTTTAAGGATTGAAGATTGGATCATCAGGAAGCACTGAACATCTTTCTGAAAGAGAAAATTAGAAGAAGGTACAAACTCCCATATATTAGACTTCACTGTACAAAGTATATAGTAATGGGGAGTTACATAGATTTTTCTAAGGTTGGCCATCAAAGTACTGATGTGTGTCATATTAGCGTGGTTCATCTATTTGACTTTCATTAAATTTTTATTTTTCATTTTCTTCTTGGGGAAAATATTTGGACACAGTGGTTAATGGAAAACACATCAGAAACTGCTCAGGATTAATTAAGTAAATCCAATGGAATAGGTCATTCTCTGACTCCTGTCTCCTGGACCATATCAGAGAAGTTTGTCTCTGCCAAGAAAAAGATGGTTAAATTGGTGATCACATAACATACTCATTAGGAACTCATGTCCTTGGTTGGTTAAGTATTTGGTTGCAAATTAATGCTCTCCTTTACGAACACTTATAAAAAAAATAGTTCACTTTTTAGTTCCTTTAAAATTAAAAAAAAAAGGAAGACTACAAAAGTAATTATTTCTACTTTGTTGCAAATTGTAACTAGAACTTTTATGCAAATCAGAATACAATAGCTGTATTTAAAAATTATTTGACTCTAGCTTCTTTAAACTAAAAGACATTACAAATTAATAAAAACAATTAAACTGTAATTTTTTAAGACATTCTTTTGTCCTTACTAACTCTTCCTATTCCTTCCCATTGAACAGGGAGGTTAAAAGTAGCTATGTTTTCTGATATTAAAAAAAAAACACAACACAAAAAAACCCAACTCCACCCCAAAATCCTTGAAGGGCAATCTTGGTTTGCAGATTAAGGGAGAAAAGGTCATTTTCCATAAGATCCATTCCTTTTCCATAGTTCTTTTCTGTTTTTAAATAGGCTCAGTCCATACCTCCTTGTTTCTGTGTTTTCTGAAATACCTACTAACAATCCGAGGCTGTAACACCTTCTCATACCCTGGCAATGCTACAAAACAGTCCCTTCAGTCAGGGGCTCCCATGGGCATTGCTCTGGACTGGTGGAGTGCAGAAACCATCCTTCCTACTGGACAAGGTCCAACAATCCAAAAGCCTGGTTACATGATCTGTCAGACAAGGTACAGTCCAAATCTAAACAACTTCTCTAATGCCTGAAATGGTTTTGTTCATACACCCGAGAAATATGGAAACACTGGAAGTGATGTTAATTGAATTTTCCCTCCTCCTTCCTTCGTCCTCAAATCCCACTGCAATTAAAAAAATTCCTTTTTAAAAATAACTATCTGAGCTGGAAATTAAGTTCACATGAAGTGAGTTAGGGATGAGAGTAAACTCCTGATTAAATTTACTTGGAAAAAAAAAAAGGAAAGTACCACTGAAGATGGGAGGCCAGATTTGTGTAAGGGGAGAGCGTGGGCTCAGCAGCCAAGTGAGTGTCAAGCACTCGGGTAGCTGAGCATCACGCTAGCATCACCCATAACTCTCCCTGAGTATCGGGGTGAGTTCTTGTCTCCACCCACAGCATGTGAGCCTAAATAGAGGCTTGGATTTCTGTGGAAAGTGGGCTCCCCCCTGCCACAGGCTGTGTGCTTTCACTGGCGTGAGAAGCGGCTTCCTGCCTTTTTATAACCAACACTAGCTAAGGCAAAATTTCTGCCTAATGTGCATTTCTCAGTGCCTTGTCTCTATGATTGAAGCAATATTCTTTCCATTGCTTCTCCTGAGAGACCTTCCAGTGCTTGATACATCTGACTGTTGAAGTGTTGCCTTCAGCAGCCTCTAATTACAGTTTGAAATTAAACTTTTTTTTTTTCCACCGTGGCTTCTGGTCTGCCACTGGGATGATATTGTTTGGAGTAATTCACAACAAATGAGTTTCAGAAGGGCAATGACTAGATAGAGAAGGGTGGTAGACCCAGCTTTTGCTCTAAACAGACACTTTAGAGTTTGGGATTTTTTTTGTGTTCACTTTGAAATGCAAACAGTGCCTCTGCCACAAAGTCTCATCAACACTGTACTCTTATGGGTTATGAACAATTACAAGGGTGGGAGCTGTGTATCTATACTTGCCTTGGACCTCAGTCATATCTTTCTGACACCTCTGAAGTGTCCAAGCTTTCTAGTTGCCCTATTCTTCCTCCTGTACACACACTGCCAGTCTCTACACAGAGCTCCCCAGCTTCCTGAAATCACTAGATCCACTTACCCCATGGTGTTTGAGAAAGTGCCCAAGACCAATCAATGGGTGTTTCTTAAAGAATGAAGACCGTATATCCCATGAAGGGACCTCACAACTGGAGTCTCCAGTTTCCCTAGGGAAACTGATGCATTAAGTTTTGCACAGGGATACCTGAAGACACAATACCTGCTGTGGACAATCTCCTTAAAGTGGTGCTGGTGAGAACTAGGTGGGAATTGAAATTTTAAATGGAGAGCATTTTCTGAAAACAAAATGTTTCAGAGCTTTAAAAATGTGCTTTGCTGTTGCGTGGCCAAATGGAAAGCAGGCTACACAAATATTTTTTTTTTTCAAAAACCTTGTCTACCTCTTCCCTTTTGCTCTGCCCCTCAGAAATAAACATTTTCAATAAGCCTGGTGGCAAAGTGCTCTCATTCTGTGGATTTAAATCCTTGCCTAACTATGAGGCTATGGGTCCATCTCTCATTTTTCCAATGAATATTTCTTTGTCATCTAACACCTTTGGCAGGAGAGATTGCAGGCATGCTGGCAGCAGGGGCCATGTGCACCCCATGTATGGAAAGGAAAAGGGTTTCCATCCCACCCTCTCCAAAGGAGGGCAAAGAGGATCTGAAGATTTGCCATGGTTGCAGTTATGGGGCCATCTTCCCTTAAACTTCTTGCTGTCTTTTCTCAACTGTCACCAGAAATGCCACCCCACAAGTGAGAGTTGTTCTTATTAAATCAGCCACTTCTGATGAAAACTTATTTTGCACCTCAAATTCTTAGCCAACCCTCCCATAGTCATGTATGATACCACGTCACTTACCCTGATGTTGGCTTCTCATTCTCTCTGCAACCAGACAAAACCATTTTATTTAAACAACAATTTGAATGGCTTAAAAAAAGAACAAAAATCTAATTTTAAAGGGATTATGGTGAACCTCTTATGAATTGTGTTCAATAAGAAAAGGACTTAGAACAGTACCCATAATGGGTCTGTGCTGGGGAAACAGGTAATTTCCTGATGGTTACCAGCTAATTTTTCTAACAATGTAGGGATCATGCTGTAGGTTTCTAATGGACACTTGTAAAATGGTAAGATGATTGATGAATACCAGGTGGCCAAACTTCACTTTCCTATTGTTGAAGACTCCATTTAGCTCAGCAGGCAGCAGGATCTCTGACCACGGTAGTGTATGGGCAGTTCATAGCTATGTACAGTTTACACCTCCTCTCTTGAGAAATAAAACACAATTATAAACAGCACCTCTGCAGTATCTCCATTAGAAACAGCCCCACCAAAACTATTCAGTTCTGGAACTCAATCTGGAGTCACCAGAGATACCAGTCAGTTAACTCTGTAATTGCTGACTTGCCACACTGCTTTGCTCCTGGAAGCAGCAAGCCAGGAATGTTGACTCCATGGGATCAACCAGTGCCTCAAGGGGTGGCCTGCAAAGCTCACCACTGTAGGACCAACAAGGGAAATAAATATATTGGTATGGCTTTTTGTAAAGCTATCTTACAATTCTATATGCTGTTGACAGTCTTGTTTTACAGGAGAAATGTTTATGAGTTGCATGCAGTGTTCTCTGTTATGGCATAGTTTATTGTAATTAGTATTACTTGTAATGAGGTCAAGTTGGTTTTTTTTTTCTGACAAAATGTGATTGTTTCTTGTAAATGGAGACTTTTCTTCCTATGACTTTGAAAAGTCATATTTGTGTAAGTTTTCCTCATGCTTTATATCAGAATTTTGTTTGCAAAAAAATGTTGGTAGATTTCACATAGACTTTTTCACTCAAAATATGTTCTAGAGACACATTCTGACCCTTCTGCTTACTGGCCCTGGCAATAATGTCTATCTCAAAAAGGATTTTTGATTCTGAAGTTCAGAGTTCATTCAGAGCTGCCGAGGTCTGGTCATTCAGATTTACAGTTCGCAACAATTTTCACTTTTACTGGCCATCTCTCTAGCATTCTAATTTCACTTGCTTAGTGGCAGTCTGGCTTTGCCTCCTGGAAATTTATCTAGGAGGCTGTAACCCTCCGGCCCCAGAGCTGTAGGCTTACAGGCTCTGCTAAGAGTTTTACTTTAATATTTACATAGAGAGTTCCTTAACACCTTAAGAAAATGTCAAGAGAATAAGCCATGAACTAGTTTCCAAGGAATTTCTTCATTAATTTAGGGGAGAAAATAAGGGAAATTGGCAGAGGTTCCAAAAGGGCACTACACAAGCTAAACAAAATGTTCCACCACAATACCAACTCAGCGCATATTAACTAACAGCACCCAGGTCAATATTCAATCAATTTACCACCCCTAAGTCAAATCCAATCCTTCCAGGTCCAAGCCACCCAATGCATCAAGAAAGAAGTAAAGAAGAAGAAGCAGAGGGAGTAAGAAAAGAGAGGAGAGAGTGAACACTACTGCTGAGAGTTTGTGGAAGACTGGCTTCTCACATGAGCAGGTGGCAGGGCTGAGACATGTGGCACCCCAAAACCTCTGGTTTTATCTGTTCTGGTCTCTATAGCCCAACCCCCAAGTGGGGCCTCTGACCCACTGGACACTCTAGGATCCCAGGCCAGGGTGAGAGGCAGTGTTCTCACTGTCCCTGCCAATTCAAGCTGAGTCAAGGGCACCAGGAGCTGTGGGGTGTTACAGTTTTCCTGGGCTGTTTGTGACTGACAGCCATTCCAGGGCTTCCCCATGTGGGCTCTAGAGGTTGCCATGAGGGATACAATACCTCCCCACCTCTGTGAGGTTTGACCTGTCCCTTCCCCCTCCACATACACGCATGCACCCTCTACAAGGTGATTCTGACCCAGTAATAATTGATCTGGTGTGTAACAGAGATTTCTCTTGGAAAGTCTGTCAAATGTGTTCTTCCCTTGATGCCAAATCATACAGGTTTCTTCCCTTTGCCATATGGCTCCCCAGGAAATTCCAGATACACAATGATATGTAGCTTCTGAAAATTCTCCTTCTGCAGAGTAGAAAAACTGATGAGACAGGCTAAATTGGACTGGGAATCTTAAGAGAAATTAATTTCTGACAAAAATTCTCTGTACAAAACAGCTGATAGGTACTAGATATGGTTCAGTTTTATTATGCTGTACTACATGATACATTCTATGGGGGCTCTTGCTGGGATTTAAATCCACAGTAGTTAAGAGCTTGGCTTCCCGCAGACTGTGACATTTCAAGATGAGCTGTGTCGCCCTAAGCTCCTGGAGAGCCACAGGCATTTTAGAGCTCTTCCCATTGAATTTCAAAGAAAATGTAACTGGGTAAAAGACAAGATTCCCCTTTAAAGATGTGAAAAGGCCGGCATTTGGGGAGGTTGTGAGAAGACAATGAGAGACAGGAAAACTGGAAAATATCAATGAGATATGGGGCTGATGTAGGAATGGGAGACAGATTCTTCTGCCCATGAACAGTAAGGCAGTAATCATCTCAGAGCCCATGCTACGAGTTTGCTCCTCTGCCTCAGCCACATCCCTCCAGTGGAATTAATTCCTCATGTTATGTAGCTGAGTCTTGCTCCTTCCTGCTCTTTCTGGTATTGTACAGATCATAGTCTAGTGCTTAACACTTAAGATCGGGAGCCAGGCTTCTTGGACTCTGCAGCTTTGTGACTGATATATTATGCAGCTGTGAGCAGGTTGCTTCATCTTTCTGCACCTTAAGTCTGTCATCTTCAGAGTCCAACAGTAACAACTGCTCTGCTGGAGAGATTATGGGGCTTAACTAACGCATCTTTGGAAAGCTATGCCTGACATCTTGGAGAAAGAGCAAATTGGTACTAATGCATGTTGTTCCTTATGATGCAATGCAGTTATTAGGAAAAGATGTTTGCAGGCTCTCAGAAGGCTTGTGGAAATCCTAAGGAAAATTAGCTAAAGAAGGGTCACTCACAGGCTTACCAAAGACTGAGATATGCTTTTTTCAAATCTGCCCCATCTTATGAAGGAAAGAACATATGGACAATGGATTCCAAACAGAGCCATGGCATTTCCTATCTTACAGAAAGGGAGCTCTACCAGCGCTCACAATCATGGCTTGGCCAGAGTGTTTCTCATCCTTCCCTAATGCAAGTCAATCCATGAGCACACACAAAAGTCAGTTTTTGTACTTTTATGCAGGAAAACACAAATTCAATCCAAGAATGGCTGTTAAGACCCTCATGTGCTTGAGCTAAAGATACATGTCCTAGTCCTTATATGTCATCAGTGCTGGAAATCTCTGTTTCTCAGAGTTGGAAGTTAGACTTAAGGGAAATAGATTTTGACTTTTAGAGAGTCTAATAAAGAAATTTTCTCCATATGCAAGTGATGAAACTAGCCAAATATAGCTGCCTCCCACCAGCCCTGCAATAACAACCTCAGCTCCTCTAAACTGTCAGCAATAAATTTATATTTACTTTTAGCAACACCTTGAATAATGGAGGGAAATGATTTTTTTAAGGAAATAAAACCTATTTTGCAATATGTATTTATTGTTCACACTACCTTCTAGTAAGTGGTACGGAGTAATACTTGTATCAGAGAGCTTTGCATTCCTACAGTGTTTTCCTCTGGAGGACCTTCATGAGCTTACCTCCACAGCCCCACAGCCTCTACCCCTGCCCTCACTTTGCTGATGAGAGATCACACTTGTGACTTTGCCAGAGGATTTCTTGTCCTTCTCTAATGCAAGTCAGCCCATGAGCACACAAAAGCCATGCAGATCATCTGAGATGACTGCTGACTTTGCATTCAAAGGCTAGGAAGGAAACATTTTTATCCCACTCCTGCAGGGATGTGCCCAAACCTGCAACCTCTGAGTGTGCCCAGACCCTGGGATGGCTGCCTCCATGGGTAGCAATTGCAATTCTGGGCACATTTGTATCACTTTCCTTTTGCTGAAGGTGCATAATCTTAATACAAGGCAGATGATGATGCAAAGAGCACATGCAGATGCTGGTTTCTGTTGTGTGACCAGCACCTTCCTCAGCACCTCATTACGGGGGTATGGAAAAGGTGGAAAACAAGCTGGTAAATGGCCACACGTACATTAGTGTTGTACCTGCCTCTCTTTTCCTTTGTTCCATGCATAAACACAGTGAAGTTTGCTGATCTGAGAACTTGCAAAACTTCTGTACTGTGTGATGTATTCACTAAACCCAACAGGGCTCAGAAACACTTTTTTTCCTTTCACAGGAAACTGCAGGGTCATATATTTCATGTGCATGTCTATACAGACAGGAGATTCTGGATATCACAGAGGGCACGGAGCATGAGCTGGGTACATGATGGTGCTTATGTGCTTTGCAAGTGTTAGCAAGATAGATGTGGTTTTAAAGTGCCATCAGAAGTGCAAAGAGGACATAGAGTTTGGCAGTAAAATGATTTAAGGTTCTAGTACAGCAAGCAAACTTGGATTTAATGAAATATATTTGCTTTGCTGAGCAGAGGTACCTGCCCTGTTCACCTAGGAGACTGCCTAAACTGGAAGGTAAAGTAGTACATCTCATTACTAGTTGGCTGTTTCTGGCACAACAGTGTACGTTCTGAGCTGTGGAAGCAATGACAGGTACCCAGGTACTCTTATAGACATATTTATGATAATTAGGGACCCTTGTTCCGTGATATATTTTCTTGAGAATCCTATTAAGTCCTAATTTGGTACAAGATTTCAGAGTGGTTTTTTTGTACAAGATTTCCAAGATTTCAGATAAAGAAACCTAACATAGAATTCTCTCTTGAATAACTGGTCTGGTGGGTACAGATAAAACCTGTGTCTATGGCGTACCTTAGCATCAAGAAAGCTCTCAGATATCCTTCCATGTGAACAGAAAAAAATATCAGGTTGAAGACAGCACAAAACTATCTAACCCCCTCCCGAGATCATGACTCAACAACATGATGCAATTGCACAACAAAAAACTCCCACCAAATAGATTTTGCAATGTGGCAAACTGAATGTTTTATGCAAGACAATTATCCTGTTGTATTCTGACTTTGTAGCCAGAGTACTAGGCAAGTCTTCGTAAGGCTTATAGACATAAATAAGACTTACATCCCACACCTTATTCTGGGTCTTCCTAAATGCTAGGTTATTTTAACTTAGCTATAAAATTAGGATCCTGACTATGCTTGAATTGGGGTGCCTCGATAGAAGTCATGAAGTTTCTTTGTGCAGCGTTAGCTAAGAGACACTGATGGGATGCTAAGATACAGCTTTTGCTTTACATCCATTTGGAAGACTCTCTAGTATTAGTATTGCACTTCAGGAAAGATGTAGTGAAGAAAGCCCAGAATAATAGGAGTTAGAATACACAGCTGCTGGGAAAAAGCAAAGGAATTCCATGTGCATCTGGAAAAGAGATAATAGTGGGAGCAGTGTGAAAGTCCTTTGATACGTAAAGCTTCTTGTGGAAAGGACAGTGATCTTTCATACTCCCTGTTACAGTGGGCAGAAGCAGACATAATGTGTTCAGTTGCAGTGAATAAGCTGTTTGAAATTGAGTGAAGCTATCTAAGCACTTTCAGTTAAGCACTGGGAATAGCTGGGGGTACTAGGGATCTCCTTGAATGAAGTGCTGTAAGAAGAAGTTAGATAGCAATTAGTCAAGAATAGGTTGGTTTAATCCTAGGTTAGATATGAGGGCTTAGCTACATGAATTCCTTGTTTTCAGCCCTGCATTTCCCTGTTATGCTTGACTGCTTAGTCTAAGGATATGGAGAGCCCTGGAGGCTGGGTTGGCAGAAGAAGAGAGCCTCTCTGGGGTATATACACTGCACTGATTGATTTCTTGTCACTACAGTGTATTTTGCCTCCTCTCTTTGCCCATTTCCCAATAGTCTTTTCTAAATGACACAGTAAGCAGCCAGTGTGGGTCCCTTTCCCAGGGCAGAACTCCCAGAACGGCTTTAAAAGTCAGCCTGATGTATCAGCCCATACTGAGTATGTGCAAATGCATACATATAGCAATACAGAGAGCTGGTAAACTGCTTATTAGTAAGTTTGACTAGCATTTTTGGTTATAGGGTCCTTCTTTCGCTTGTTTATAACTTTGACTTATTGACTTGTTTTTAGCTTCAACTATTTGGTCTTAAATTTTACGTAGAGGATATTAGCCTCAAACTGAATTATTTATGGAAATTTCAGCCAACATGACATAGTGTTTCTGAGAAGAAGCCTGGAAAAATACATTGTTTGTCTTGTTGCCTTTTTTTTTTTTTACAACCTTTTATTTGGAAAGCCCTAGAACCCCTGTGCTTTGGAAGTACAATTGGACACTTGGCAGAAGAGGTGGCTTTTGTGTTGGGAATGGGCTTTGTCTGTCCTTGTGAAAAACTACTCACATTTGGCCAAGTTATAAGAATTAGAAAAACCACGTGGAGAGGATCTGTTAATTCTGCCAGCTTAACTCTTGGCACAACAAGCGTGCACTAGAAAGTTGCCATTTTGACAGCAAACCCTCTGTAGATGTCCATGGTATGACCACACTGGCACACCTATGCTACCACCTAGCTTACTTTAAAACATAGGAACTCAGGTATCCCTGTCCTAGGGGAACATTACCAAGGTTTTCTGTTTGATCCATCAAAAGTCAGAAAATAACATGGATTAAGTCTTCATGCGTAATATTAATTTCACCCTTTTTGGCAGATCACGCATTACATTCTCAAAGCCTGTGTCGCATAGGTCTCTGCCATGCTCCACCAAACAGAGGAAGCTGCCAGCCCCTGGACTCCTGCTGCAATCATCACAGGTGATGGCAAGTGGGAGACAGGTAATGCAGGATGAGCAATGGGAAGGCTGGGGAGCTGTGAAGAGCAGGGGTTTTGCCCTCACAAATGTTAAGCCATTCTGCCTATAGTGAACTTTTCACAGAGGGTTCCTAGCTGTAGGTTTTCATTTTCTGGGGACCCACCCTGAGATCCTCAGCTGGAACTGAGGTTTGCAGGAGCTC